>CM062294.1:519499759-519953346 GCA_031216915.1 Pictodentalium vernedei | reverse complement strand
TCCAAGGAAGGCCCGATGTGATCCCCCCCCCCCCTCCACACACACACACACACACACACACAAACCGAGTTGATAAATAGATGGCTTCTGGCTTCTGGAATCTACAAAACGAGTTCAGTAAATCTGGGCTAATTTACTGGATAAGTTTTGTAATTTTCGGAAAACTGAGGACGAGTTGACGAATTCTGTTTAACTTTTTATGATCCAAAAATCGAAAGAAGCTGCAAATTATTCCAGTAGTAGGCCTAATCCACAGGAAATTTTACCATGCCAATGTTGCTTGACAGAGTTCACTGAGCTCTGTGAAACAACATTGAATTGGTTCATTTTATTGTATACTTACAATGGAGGCTCTTATTACGCCCATTCAACCTAATTTACAGGGACCGCGAAACGGGGGGAGGGGGGAGCTTCCCCCCCCACACCACTTTTTTGCCGGGCCATGCTTTTTTTGTATGCATATATTTTAACGCAACCAATGACTGGTGAAACAAGAGGCGGATCCAGAGCCTTCCTCATATTTTCGCCAGCTATGTTTTTCTCGTACTGGTTCAGTTTCGATGGATTTCGGATCGTTTTTTGCAGTAAGTGCAGCAAACGCTAAAATGTATGCAGTCTGTTAAAAAATCGGTTAACTGAAATTGATCGTAATCTTACAGACATACAAGTACCAAATACACCCATTGTCAGCCCGTCATACCGACGAGCATTCATCGTCCGATTCAGCTAGCTCCCACCCCCCCCCCCCCCCCCCCCCACACACACACACACTTTGCAAATCGTTCCGCCCTCCCTGATTTAAACTGAGAAATGAGGAAAATGGGCTGTAACGGGACTGTTAGATAAATTTGTTATCACTATACGCACGTCCTGTCATTTGTATCAGATTCTCGGTTGTGTTTTCAATCTGATCGCAGAGAGCCATTACCGGCTCGTTGGGATCCGATTATAAACA
The DNA here is from genome assembly GCA_031216915.1 of Pictodentalium vernedei. Taxonomy (NCBI): domain Eukaryota; kingdom Metazoa; phylum Mollusca; class Scaphopoda; order Dentaliida; family Dentaliidae; genus Pictodentalium; species Pictodentalium vernedei. Next base: position 519,952,391 of record CM062294.1, on the reverse strand, counting down.
CGGCCGAGAATCTGATACAAATTACAGAACATGCACATGGTCACGATAACACAGTTATAAATTTAGAGAAATAAAAATATGTAGCTGAGTGAGAAAAAAAAATGAAATCAGATAATAAAAAAACTGAAAAATCACACTCCTGACACTTAAATAAATAGAGGATATTCACGAAAATTTGATGAATACCGAAAATATCTCGTGAGTGGCTACAAAGAAATATGAGGATCTTCACGAGCGACTGCGTCGCTCGTGAAGATCCTCATATTTCTTGTAGCCACGAACGAGATATTTTCGGTATTCATCAAATTTTCGTGAATTTTCTTTTTATTTAATGCTCTACGACTACAAACTCTCCAATTTGTGGCCTTTATTTGCCATTAAGGCGCAAAATTTATGTGCCGAACCGGCGTCCATACAAAAATTACAACAACCAAACTCCAACCATTGGAATGTGTGAATATCCGCGCAAAAAGTAGTCCCGTCTTATTTCTCCCCTAACTTTACGATTTACCAAGGCTGGCGAATTGAAATAATCGCAATGTGTTTCAAAGAAATAGAACAATAACAAAAAACACCACTTTCTTATTTTCAATAACAAGACACGTCATTTTATTTTTTTTGAACTCAATGCACTGAAGACGTGTGAAGTTGAACTGAAGAAATTTGAAAGTGATTTCGGCTTTTCGCTGGAAGGTGAATGAGAAAGTCAGACTTTGAAACCGCTGATTTAATGAATTGATTTAGTCACTGTCACTATCAATTATTCGAATTCGTTTGTATTTGGGACTCTGGAATTCATTACTGATGTGCTGACTCGTTTAAAGTACATGTGATTCGTCATCCGAACCTACGATGAAATATCGATTTCTAAATATCATTTTAATATTTCGTTTTGCCGACCGACAGGGGAATATGACTTAATTTTTCAGCGTGAATTGATGCCTGAGCATTAAATAAAATTGACTGTTTGGAACGGGACGTTTTATTTCTTCACAGGCCGCTTTAGGTTTTCATTAATTCTGGACACTACGGTGTCATTAAATGTCCTCTGCTCTGATAACTCTGGGTGCATAAAAAGTACATATCTTTTCACATATGATTTTTTTGCAGGATCAAGTTCAAGTTTCAATAATTTTCCACCTCCATACCACGAATATTTTCTCCTTAGACAGTCTGGGCCAAACAATTCTGGAAATATTTTCTCTGAAATGTTTTGGCGAAATTCCCTGCGTTGTATGAATGAGCGCGGATTGTTTTGATTTCTTCTATGGGCAGGTGGTACTCTTGTGGAATGTCTAGAAAATTGTCGTCTTGTGTGGGAGATGTTTGTGACGGCTGATTTGGAGGTTCATTGGTACAATTATTAATAGTTTTGATCTGTTGGCCTTGATGTGGGTTGGATCTTATAACTGACAGGAGTATGTCCATTTTCCCATTGAGCTCTCTCAATTGTCTATTCAATTCATTTAGTCTTTTGTCAATTCTGGAGTGGCCTGATGATGTCAATGGTGTGTTGTGTTGGTTCATTCCCACTAGACCAATTTCCTTCAGACCAATTCCCACGAGGCCAATTCCCAAAAGACCAATTCCCCTTAGACCAACTGATGTGTTCTACTTTTAAAATAATTCTATATCAATAATTTGATATATTTATAAATATTTGTAAATGTATTTAATGTTATTGATATTCAAGCCTGAAAATAAGCCGTCTGTCATTTGCAGAATGAGGTCCCCAGAGGGTGAATTTCCTGATGATATCCCATACAGTGGGCCAGTTTATCCTCTGGGTACTCTCTCTGTTTATGTTTGAGAACTTGATTCAGGTTGAGGTTCACAGAGGGTAAATTTAGGAATGCCGGACAAGACGCCTCCCGCCCCCCCCCCCGGATAAGTGCCCCCTGGACAGTAGCCACTTGGACATGTGCCCCCCCCCGGACTACAGCCCACCCATATATCCCCCCCCCCCCGGACAACAGTCTCCCCCCCCCCCCATTCTTTTTAATTTATCAAGTAATTTAGTCATTATTTTATTTTAAACTTCATACGATTGAGTCCGAATGAATGAAAGTCTGACATGAAGCGCATTAATATATACTGTCACTCAAGTCCTTGTTTCAGAATTGTTCATAGCCTACAAAATCACCACCTAAGTAGTTTTTAGTTTATTTCTGAACTTGTAAAATGTTATTTTCTATACAGGCAGCCAACAATGATGTAAAAACATTATCAAGATAAATGTCAGAAGTCTACAGCTGTCTTGCTCATGTCTCGTTAGTAGTAGAACAACTTCGAATGTTTCCTGTTTAACCCAATCGTGAGGCTACATTTATCTTAATAATGTTTTTACATCATTGTTGGCTGCCTATACAGTTAGCCAACAATGAACTAAAAACGTTATCAAGATAATGCAGCAAAGTTATTGAACCTATATGTATTGTTACGAAATAAGCCCTTAACTTATTATAGTACGTTTACTCAAGGAAACTTGGATACAAGTAAATTAGTCTTTGTCAGTTGTTTAACTCCTGTAAAAACATGGTCGACATCTCTTGTCTCCATAAGTATTTAATTATTGAGTTGAGCTGTTGTTAACAACACTGAGTCTTTATGAAAAACAGTGGCAAACAAAACAATAATATATTGTCAGAATCAACAATGCGTGTGCCAGCTACATGTACATTCATATAAGAGACTTTAAGGGTCAATGTGCTACGTGCACAGGTGCTGTTTTTATGTGCTTTGTGTGTTATTTTCCTATTTTGTTTAATTTTGTTCTTGCCATTAAATTCCTGCTTTTTTGCAGTAAACAGTAATAAAATAATGAAATATATTCTGGTTTTTGTTTTTTCCTAAAATGGCTATCCTTATCATGTTAGGGGGAGGGGTGGGGGGCTCATGTCCGAGTGGCAAATGTCCGGGTGGGAAATGTCTTGGGGAGGGGGGCAGCCATCCGATCGGATTGGAAAAAAGGGGGGGGGGGGCTCATGTCCATTTTTGCTATAACGAGGGGAGGGGGGGCTCATGTCCTGGTGGCAAATGTCTCGGGGAGGGGGGGGCATTGTCCGGGGGGGGGGAATGTCCGGGCACCAAATGTAGTGATGCTACAGGGCACCAAATGTAGTGATGTAGCATCACCAAATTCACCCTCTGGGGACCCCATTTTTCAGATGATAGTCTGTTTATTTTCTGGCTTGTTGATATTTTATAGATGTTGGGCAGATTTTTCATAACAATTGAACTTTCAAAGGCTGTGATTCTTTTTATTCTTTTTTTTATCAAAGTGCTTATCAATAAATAAATGTTTTCTTAATTATCCTTAATCAACCCTTAATCAATAACACTATGCAGTTGGTCTAAGGGGAATTGGTCCTTTGGGAATTGGCCTAAAGGGAATTGGTCTAGTGGGAATTGGTCTAGTGGGAATACACCGTTGTGTTCAATAGAGGGAAAGCCAAAAGTCTCTCTGTGGGTGTTGAAATGAGAGTTGGGAGTGGTTGTGGTGATGGTGATGATGGTGACGATGATGGTGGCAATGATGGTGATAAATGAGATTGTTGTGTTTTGTCGACTGGCGATGTTGATGTGGTTGTATCCGTTGCTTGTAATGTGCATATGTCTACTGTTGGTGTTACTGTCCTTGGCGATGGTGGATCTGATGTGCTCAGAGTTGGCAAATCGTCGCCTGAGTGCTAGAATGTTCTATGTCCCATAGGGGACATAGAACATTCTAGCACTCAGGCGACGAAATCTGCTGTGGTTTGTGGAGATGGTGAAGCAAAGGTTGCTTCAATAACCGAAGAGACTTGTGGAGTACATGCTGCTGGTGTCTCTGGAGCAGCTCTCTTTGGTGGCTCAACTCTCTTCAAGACCTTAGCGTCTTCTTTGCAATTCTAAAAAAATCCAATGACATTATGAGACTCAAGGTTTGACATGCCATTCCTTATTGCTCTGACATGGCTATTAGCCTACACTTTGGGTGTGATCGGGTGGGGTAAGGGGCCGTGGATGAAACAGGACAAATTAGGTAGTTTGTCGGTAAGCGGAATGTAAAACATACATACAAGAAAAGTATAATTAATTAATTAATGTAGTCCGGTAGCCCATGCTTGAAGTGGCGTTTATTGTGGTCAGCAACAGCTACTGGTGTGAAAACACCTGATATCTCTAGTTGCTACTGAAGAAGAGCCGCTAATAGAGATGTGTGATAATCTTGGCCGCAGAAGGGGGCAATTAAGTCAAAATATTGTCTGGATGGGAGGAGCAATTTGGCAATGACCCTACCAATAAATTCCTATTGGGTGTCGGGTACGATATGAACGTAACAAAAATAAATGTTTATTTCCAATATTTTTCCTGGCGTTGCAACTTCCGATAAAACTGACAAAACCTACGAAGAAAATTATTCAGGAAATGAGAATAAAAATCTATGATTTATGTGATCGTAAATGGAAACCCCATGCTATAAGACAGGAACTTAAAAACTTTATGGCTATACTTATTCTTGGCATGGAATAAGACAAACTTGCGTGGACTATTTGCCTGGAGTGGTGAAACATGTGCGTGATACCCACACCAAAAAAAACCCCCAGCTTCCAGGAAACTAGACGAAGGTGATTTAGAACCTATTAAACTGACCCTTGTGAAAAATTGCAATAAGACTGCCCGCGATATACAACGACACTTGTATCAACGAGGGAAATGCATACACATGTCAACAATTCACAGAGGAATTAAGGCTGCTTGTTTTGTTGCAAGAAAACCGAAGTACTGTCAACGTATTAGGAATGTAAATAAAGAGAAACGAGTTGCTTTCTGCGAGAATGTGTAGGTAAAAACAAATCATCTCACCCATAGAAGCAGGGTTTTTTCTGTTTACTGATTGGCTGTTTTCTTCAATCTACAGAAACTGGTTGTTCTTGGTTGTGGAGTTGAAAATACGGTTAGAGACTAACATGTCACCTACCGAATTTTTAAATCTCAAGCGGAATGGTGCTGGTTCCATCTCCACTAGAGGAGTAATACGTTTTGCTACACATGCCAACAATGCCGGTTCCTTGCCATTCAATCTTGAACAGGCCTAGAGTGCTCCTGTCATAACATGTTCTTTCTAGGCAACACACATAAGTAGCCAGCCATTCTTTGTGTTCTAGTTTGGTCTTCACATAATCACCTCTGTGTAAATTACAAAACTCAGGTGGAAACCACTAAGGATGGTGACGAGTTACATAGGTATGAAGAATCTGTGTCCATTTCAGTATATTCGAAATCTTGGCGGTTGACAAAGATATCGACGTGTTGCATAGTCATGTATACGCCTGGCCAATTTGGCTGACTAAGGTTAAATATGCAGTGTTAATCCTTTACCCAACACAGACGATTTCAAAAATTTATTATTTGAAATATCATTTTTTAAATTTTTTCAAACAATTTCAACAAAACCATATCATGTGACCCCTCTTTGGAACGAGCTCAACGAGCTCGTTCCAAAGAGGGGGTCACATGATATGGTTTTGTTGAAATTGTTCGAAAAATAATATTTTTTCAGCTGCTGAATTTGCATATTACGCGGGCGGATGCGGGCGATTCGTTGGGTAAAGGGTTAATTCATGAAATTGAAAATGTGCGAGAGAAAAGATGTACATAAATTTCTGTTTCAAAAACAGGTTTCAGATTTTTTGTTTTGCTAAGATCGTGTAGGCAAGTACTTCAAATCAATATATGAAGGCAGGAAGTATAAACAGCACGACTTGATAATAACATGCTGAAGGCAGGGATACTTGTCTGCATGACATGATAGTAACATGTTGAGAGCAGGAAGACAGGCTTCCGTCTTGAGACGTGAACTAGAAGAAATCTATAATAATTGTGGATGAGTAGGAAGTACAAACTGCATGCCTGGTTAGTAAACCATGATGTTTTTGAAAGACTCATTGAAACGTGATGAGAAGACTTTTCTTATGTGTTTTCTGTCCATCCCTTGATAAGCAGAGAATGCAATATAAGATAGCCTCCCACCACTGTTCAGTCAGTCAGTTTACAATCAGTGACTCCACTAATCCACCACCATCAGTAGCTCATCCAGAATCCAACTTAACATCAGGGACCTGAGCGAGGACTGGAAGGCATATTCAGTATTGATTTGTAGACTGTTGGTTGTTTGTATAGTGTATAAAGAATAAAAAGAACTTCAATTGTTATTGTCTCTACGGTGTAATCAACGCCTTCCCAGCAGTCAGGATGCCTCGGTGTCACAACGGCTGAGGTGTGGGTACACGGAAGTACACAGTAGTGGATTGGAGAACCCTTGGTAACCCGTAGCAATTCCACCCGGCTACTTAACAAATCAGATCATAAATGAACTGAAGCATCCGAAGTTTTGCATACTGGTACACAAAGAATCATATGTGGAGTGGCAGATCTAACTTGAGTTCGTTCGATTTCATACAGAGTTCCGTCCGGTAGATTCAAGGTTCTGAAGAACATGTCACTTACAGCTCTGGTGAATTCTTCATCATTGCAGGAGCACACAAGTCGATGATTCTCTTTGTTGGTAACGGTTTTGTTTCATAATTTCCCTACAGCTTCATGGTGTCGGCAACGATCGACTTGTCATGGTCAACATCTCCTTGTCTCCTAGCCTCAGACACTTCGTTTCCAAACATCTTCTTGGTTTGTATAGGATAACTTGGTCGACGTGGTCGACTTCAATACCATGCACGAGGTACCACTGCAGGAGTGAGGTTGCAAACAGCATTTCTTTTGCGACGTAGCTTCCGATCAAACTTCTATGGGGTTTCATCATCATTTCATTTTTTCGCGGTAAAGGACTTCATGTGTTCATCAATGCCATCTTTGGAGATCTCTGTATTCTTGAAAATAAGTGTCATCTCTTCAAAATATCCTTTGAGGTGATCTGGTACGTACAGATCACACTCAATCAAACCAAACAAGTCACCAGTCTTCACTTTCTTCACCACATCTTCGTCTGTCGTTGCTCCATCTACTTTGTCTGAGTATTTCTCTTTCAGAAAACTTTTGAGTCTGGCCTTTGTTTTCTTCATCTCTCTCAACTCACACTCCTAGATTTCAACGAGTCTGTAACCCAAGTCGGTGATGTACTTTGCATTGGCATGAATGTCTTGTTATGGAGGATAGGACGCCCGTTCTTATATTGTTCATGAAGGTATGTACGTGCCAGAATTGGTTTACGGTCTGTGTCATATTTTCAGCTCATTTACACCAGTGTCTGGTGTGGATTAGGGCTGTCGCTATTTTTTAATTTAGGAATCGATTAATCGTCGCAAATAATCGATGATAATCGATTGATCGTACCTAGATGACCCCATCTCCTTCTCTTTGAAGTCGATAAAAATGAAGTTGCAGTCAGTTAACCTACCTCAAGTAAACAACGAAGACGATCCTCTTTTAGTTACATTCAAAGCTTTGAAGTTCTGAACTTTTGAACCGTCAGTGTAATAATCAAGACCGGTCGGCAGTTGCGAATTTCGCAACTGTCGACCGGTCTTGATTATTACACCGACGGTTCAAAAGTTCAGAACATCAATGCTTTGATGAATGTACCTGAAAGACAAATGCTTCCAATAGCTTCTCGGGGTTTAACATCGATGTCCTTAACTCTTTACCTTTAGAAACAATAGTTTTTTCAACATATTTTCTTTTAATTATTAAACGTCTAAAACAGGATATAATTTACCGATTATTCGACAACGAAAAATACTAATCGATTTCGCCGTGACCGATCAACAATCGATTAATCGTGACAGCCCTAGTGTGGATGTCATTTCTCGTCGTCAAAAACTCTAACCATTGTTCTGCCACCTTTCCATACTTCAAGGGATGTTATGATTTAAGCTGGTCGTCTGCACGTCGCCTAATGCTCCATCCTGCTGGCATCTTCTACATCAAGCACCATAGGTATAACACATTTGCATGGAAACCTACAACACTTCCACATGGTTGTGTTTCTTCACCGTATTTCCCTTCTCTGATTCGAATGACATCTTTCTCGTGATACCGGTTGAAGATAATCGAAGGTCCACCAATGACACTGTCTTTTACTAAAGGGTGCAGGTCTTTGTTCCTCTGGTTGAATAACATGAAGTAGGTGTCATCACTCATGGTCTGAAACACACATTTCAACATGAGACCCGAATACTGATACCATCCAGGGTTGGGATATTCGTATTCGTATTCGGTACTCAATCGTATTTAACCCTTTACCCAACGAATCGCCCGCATCCGCCCGCGTAATATGCAAATTCAGCAGTTAAAAAATATTATTTTTCAAAAAATTTCAACAAAACCATATCATGTGACCCCTCGTTGGAACGAGCTCGTCGAGCTCGTTCCAACGAGGGGATACATGATATGGTTTTGTTGAAATTGTTTGAAAAATTTGAAAAAAATTATATTTAAAAAAATAAATTTTGATATCGTCTGCGTTCGGTAAAGGGTTAATACATTTTTTCAAGTATTCGAATGTATTCAGTATTCATGCAGTTTTAAAGTATTCGTATTCGTATTCGAATACAGTCAAATTTGAGGTGTATTCATGAATACTTTTTGAATACTTTTCTTGTTTTTAATACACATGTATACAGTATTTGTAAAAAAAATATTGTGATTATCTCTATTAGAAAGTAGTAACGAATTAAACTAATACTTTTGAAGTGCCTTTTAACAGCAACAGACTAATTCACTTTAATGGCTGTTTCAGATAGCTTGTTTGTCTTGACCTTCAATGAAATGTTTCTTAGCTGATGGCCAGGAGCGATATGGATTCATGATCAAGACAATGGTTAGATAAAAGACAAATTGATCAAAGCTTGTTTGTATTGATTTGTTGTGTTGTTTGTATTGACCTTCAAACAAATATTGTGTGGCTTTAACTAGGGCTGTCACGATTTTTTAATTTAGGAATCGATTAATCGTCGCAAATAATTGATGATAATCGATTGATCGTACCTAGATGACCCCATCTCCTTCTCTTTGAAGTCGATAAAAATGAAGTTGAAGTCAGTTAACCTACCTCAAGTAAACAACGAAGACGATCCTCTTTTAGTTACATTCAAAGCTTTGATGTTCTGAACTTTTGAACCGTCAGTGTAATAATCAAGACCGGTCAGCAGTTGCGAACTTCGCAGCTGCCGACCGGTCTTGATTATTACACTGACGGTTCAAAAGTTCAGAATATCAAAGCTTTGACGAATGTACCTGAAAGACAAATGCTTCCAATAGCTTATTGGGGTTTAACATCGATGTTCTTAACTCTTTACCTTTAGAAACAATAGTTTTTTCAACATATTTTCTTTTAATTATTAAACGTCTAAAACGGGATATAATTTACCGATTATTCGACAACGAAAAATACTAATCGATTTCGCCGTGACCGATCAACAATCGATTAATCGTGACAGCCCTAGTGTGGATGTCATCTCTCGTCGACAAAAACTCTAACCATTGTCCGGCCACCTTTCCATACTTCAAGGGATGTTATGATTATGTTGCCTAATGCTCCATCCTGTTGGCATCTTCTACATCAAGCACCATAGGTATAACACATTTGCATGGAAACTTACAACACTTCCACATGGTTGTGCTTCTTCACCGCATTTCCCTTCTCTGATTCGAATGACATCATTCTCTTGATACCGGTTGAAGATAATCGAAGGTCCACCAATGACACTGTCTTTTACTAAAGGGTGCAGGTCTTTGTTCTTCTGGTTGAATAACATGAAGTAGGTGTCATCACTCATGGTCTGAAACACACATTTCAACATGAGACCCGAATACTGATACCATCCAGGGTTGGGATATTCGTATTCGTATTCGGTACTCAATCGTATTTAACCCTTTACCCAACGAATCGCCCGCATCCGCCCGCGTAATATGCAAATTCAGCAGTTAAAAAATATTATTTTTCAAAAAATTTCAACAAAACCATATCATGTGACCCCTCGTTGGAACGAGCTCGTCGAGCTCGTTCCAACGAGGGGATACATGATATGGTTTTGTTGAAATTGTTTGAAAAATTTGAAAAAAATTATATTTAAAAAAATAAATTTTGATATCGTCTGCGTTGGGTAAAGGGTTAATACATTTTTTCAAGTATTCGAATGTATTCAGTATTCATGCAATTTTAAAGTATTCGTATTCGTATTCGAATACAGTCAAATTTGAGGTGTATTCATGAATACTTTTTGAATACTTTTCTTGTTTTTAATACACATGTATACAGTATTTGTAAAACAAATATTGTGATTATCTCTATTAGAAAGTAGTAACGAATTAAACTAATACTTTTGAAGTGCCTTTTAACAGCAACAGACTAATTCACTTTAATGGCTGTTTCAAATAGCTTGTTTGTCTTGACCTTCAATGAAATGTTTCTTAGCTGATGGCCAGGAGTGATATGGATTCATGATCAAGACAATGGTTAGATAAAAGACAAATTGATCAAAGCTTGTTTGTATTGATTTGTTGTGTTGTTTGTATTGACCTTCAAACAAATATTGTGTGGCTTTAACTAGGGCTGTCACGATTTTTTAATTTAGGAATCGATAAATCGTCGCAAATAATTGATGATAATCGATTGATCGTATCTAGATGACCCCATCTCCTTCTCTTTGAAGTCGATAAAAATGAAGTTGAAGTCAGTTAACCTACCTCAAGTAAACAACGAAGACGATCCTCTTTTAGTTACATTCAAAGCTTTGATGTTCTGAACTTTTGAACCGTCAGTGTAATAATCAAGACCGGTCAGCAGTTGCGAACTTCGCAGCTGCCGACCGGTCTTGATTATTACACTGACGGTTCAAAAGTTCAGAATATCAAAGCTTTGATGAATGTACCTGAAAGACAAATGCTTCCAATAGCTTATTGGGGTTTAACATCGATGTTCTTAACTCTTTACCTTTAGAAACAATAGTTTTTTCAACATATTTTCTTTTAATTATTAAACGTCTAAAACGGGATATAATTTACCGATTATTCGACAACGAAAAATACTAATCGATTTCGCCGTGACCGATCAACGATCGATTAATCGTGACAGCCCTAGTGTGGATGTCATCTCTCGTCGACAAAAACTCTAACCATTGTCCGGCCACCTTTCCATACTTCAAGGGATGTTATGATTATGTTGCCTAATGCTCCATCCTGTTGGCATCTTCTACATCAAGCACCATAGGTATAACACATTTGCATGGAAACTTACGACACTTCCACATGGTTGTGCTTCTTCACCGTATTTCCCTTCTCTGATTCGAATGACATCATTCTCTTGATACCGGTTGAAGATAATCGAAGGTCCACCAATGACACTGTCTTTTACTAAAGGATGCAGGTCTTTGTTCTTCTGGTTGAATAACATGAAGTAGGTGTCATCACTCATGGTCTGAAACACACATTTCAACATGAGACCCGAATACTGATACCATCCAGGGTTGGGGTATTCGTATTCGTATTCGGTACTCAGTCGTATTTAACCCTTTACCCAACGAATCGCCCGCATCCGCCCGCGTAATACGCAAATTCAGCAGTTGAAAAAATATTATTTTTCAAAAAATTTCAACAAAACCATATCATGTGACCCCTCGTTGGAACGAGCTCGTCGAGCTCGTTCCAACAAGGGGTTACATGATATGGTTTTGTTGAAATTTTTTGAAAAATTTGAAAAAAATATATTTAAAGTAATAAATTTTGATATCGTCTGGGTTGGGTAAAGGGTTAATACATTTTTCAAGTATTCGAATGTATTCAGTATTCATGCAATTTTAAAGTATTCGTATTCGTATTCGAATACAGTCAAATTTGAGATGTATTCATGAATACTTTTTGAATACATTCTGAATACTTTCTTGTTTTTAATACACATGTATACAGTATTGTAAAAAAAATATTGTGATTATCTCTATTAGAAAGTAGTAACGAATTAAACTAATACTTTTGAAGTGCCTTTTAACAGCAACAGGCTAATTCACTTTAATAGCTGTTTCAAATAGCTTGTTTGTCTTGACCTTCAAAGAAATGTTTCTTAGCTGATGGCCAGGAGTGGTATGGATTCATGATCAAGACAATGGTTAGATAAAAGACAAATTGATCAAAGCATGTGTTGATTTGTTGTGTTGTTTGTCTTGACCTTCAAACAAATATTGTGTGGTTTTAACTAGGGCTGTCACGATTTTTTAATTTAGGAATCGATTAATCGTCGCAAATAATTGATGATAATCGATTGATCGTACCTAGATGACCCCATCTCCTTCTCTTTGAAGTCGATAAAAATGAAGTTGAAGTCAGTTAACCTACCTCAAGTAAACAACGAAGACGATCCTCTTTTAGTTACATTCAAAGCTTTGATGTTCTGAACTTTTGAACCGTCAGTGTAATAATCAAGACCGGTCGGCAGTTGCGAACTTCGCAGCTGCCGACCGGTCTTGATTATTACACTAACGGTTCAAAAGTTCAGAACATCAAAGCTTTGATGAATGTACCTGAAAGACAAATGCTTCCAATAGCTTCTTGGGGTTTAACATCGATGTTCTTAACTCTTTACCTTTAGAAACAATAGTTTTTTCAACATATTTTCTTTTAATTATTAAACGTCTAAAACGGGATATAATTTACCGATTATTCGACAACGAAAAATACTAATCGATTTCGCCATGACCGATCAACAATCGATTAATCGTGACAGCCCTAGTTTCAACCATACAATTTACCAGGCATTCGGCATATATAAGTTTACTCAAATTCAATTTCTCTTCTGTTTGGTTTTCTTTTGTTTTCTTCCCTTAAATTTGCCATCGCACAACATTATATTCTGGTTCGCCACCATGGTGGGACTCAAACCTCTACCATCGCCAAGCTGGAACCGAATAGAGCCCACTCTCTAATAGTCTCAATGGCGTTGAGGGATTGAGTATTGACAATCTATCACTCCAACGTAAACTGCCGGGAATTCTAACGGCGTGCATACCCCCTCAAACCCCATTTGAGGCAATAGGAAAGCTAGGCCTGTGTGATCCAAGGGGAATAAAATAAGGTTAACCGGGTCGCAAGGGATTTGTAACTCCCATATCGTCACTGATCGCCTTCGGCGCGCTAAAACCTTTCATTCATTCATTCTCATCTCTTGATTTACTCACTAGGAAATCTCCAAGATGTCATCAAGGAACAAATCTCTAGTTTTTATTCATTACAAAATGAAAGATAATCCATCTGGTACTATAAAAGTTCAATGTAAGTACTGTCCAACATTCATATCAGGTCTATCAAATAGTACACATCAAACTTCATACTACACATGAAGGTAAGTTCAATTATTTATCTGTCTTTTGAAAGCAAACTCTTCATTGTTCAAAATTTGTTTCACTGTAAACTGAACATTGTAATTGTACAGATTATTCTTAGGACAAAGGATATCAGTCAGGCCAAAGTATGGATTTTTAATCCCAAACAACTTCATTATCCAATTAATACTAATCTAATATTTTTCTACAGTAATAGTAGAAATAAGGTGTACACTGATAGATCTGTAAAATTATTGTGCTTGAATTACAGCATTTTTCCAATAGTGCAGTAATTGCTTAATTGATTTTTGTGAATAGCGCCGGCCAGTTTTTTTTATTCTCAACAGCAATGTACGTTTAAATATTAATAAAAGACATGAAGCAAAGAAGCCACAATTAGCCACAGTAGGTAATAAAGGCCGATTGCAGACCACTTTGACCATGTACCGTACACATATACGTACACGGTGCGTTTACCATCGTAGGATTCAGTGTTAAATCACACGCTTGTTCACAAAAAATGTAATTGTTTCATAGTGGTCCAGAATCGGCTATTATTTTGAGACACCTAGATCGCACTTTTAACGTTCAAATACCCGTTGGCGAACGTGTCGAATGTACAAGTTTTTCAAAAAGTGAAAAATGTATGAAATTGTACATTTTTCACTTTTTTTTTTTTTTTTTTTTTTTTACTTCAAATTTTTGTCGACGTTCCCATCGCGGATTAGACCATCGATCCATCGTTGGTGAACGCGAGCAAAAAACGTGTTGCCGTTTCTGTACCAGCGTCGAAAAGTGGTTTGCCGATTCTGGATCATCCGTGTCTGATCCGTGTCTGTACACAATTTTAACACTGAATCCCTATGGAGACGTACACGGAAACCCATTGTGGATTCTACATCAGAAATCGGCTTATGTACGACACGTGGAAAGAGGTGCTACTGAACCGGTAAACCCACTGCCACGATGAGAGTAAAAACTGACACTCATGTTTTTGTTCTGGTGTGAATGAAGGTTTTCGTTCAAAAGAGTCAACTATAAATATGAGTGTCAGTTTTTTTTTGTTTCTGGCGTGAATGAAAGGTTTTCGTTCAAAAGAGTCGACTATAAATATGAGTGTTAGTTTTTGTTTCTGGTTTGAATGAAAGGTTTTCTTTCAAAAGAGTCGACTATAAATATGAGTGTTAGTTTTTTTGTTTCTGGCGTGAATGAAGGTTTTCGTTCAAAAGAGTCGACTATAAATATGAGTGTCAGTTTTTTGTTTCTGGCGTGAATGAAAGGTTTTTGTTCAAAAGAGTCGACTATAAATATGAGTGTCAGTTTTTTGTTTCTAGCGTGAATGAAAGGTTTTCGTTCAAAAGAGTCGACAATAAAATATGATCTGTAAAAATAGACATTCATGTTTTGTTTCAATGTAAGCGAAAAAAAATTGAGTCTAGAAAAATTAGAAAAAATCGGAGGTAAAAAATCGTTTGTTCACGTTTTGTCACTGCTAATTTTGTAAAGTAAATTTTAATAAAACACTTTATGGAATGTTTCATCAAATAAAAAAATAGTTCGTAATTGACACTCATGTTTTTGTTGTGGCTTGAATGAAGGTTTTTCGTTTTAATGGATCATTTTAATAATGGATAATAAAACGCATTTTTTCCACTCAATTAGGTTTGAGTGGTAAATTTTTAATATATTCGTGATAATGCTCGGAGATGTGAATGAAATCCTTTTAACGTTAAATTAGAAACCGGTTTCTTTATGTGCTAAAATTTTTAAACTTCTTAATTCACCATTGCGTGAATGATTTTGAAATATGAATGAAATCCTTTTAACAAACGTAATTTTCTCAAACGTGTTAAATCAGAAACTGGTTCGTCATGTGCTTAAACTTTCAAACTTTTCAAGTTTTCCCAGTTCAATACTGAGCTGAGATATGATTTTTTTACTTATTATATTAAAGACAGAAGATTTTTATTTACTTAAAACATAAAAAAAATAATTATACATTTAATTTTGAAAATAATAAATAACTCACATTAGCATACTCAAAGGAACATTAATAATTTAAAAACGAAAAATGTTTTTACAGATGGATTCTAGACGCCGAGATCAAATTTTAGACGAATATGAATGTGCAAAGAAGTGCATTCAATCGGCTGACAGAAGCAGACGTCTCGGAGAGATGCAACTCAGACACGAGACCACAAAAATATTTAAACCCGTGATGGATGTTCAAGAGCGAAGCAAGAAGGAGATAGTCAAAGAATTGAGACCCATAAAAGAGAGTTCTTTGAGAATGGGTTCGTTGCCCGGTAGTTTTGGAAATCGGTATTCCTTTCAATCTACACCGGATTACGTTCACACAGGAATTCAAACCAACGTGAGCGACGATACAGCTTCGACTATCACCACTGATAGCGTCGCGTCATCCAAGGATGGCTGTAAGAGAGATCTGTTGTATGGAGTTTATGAGGATTCTGACGGTAGAACTTTTGTAGGTGACACAGAAGTGGAAATGGATGATGAAGATTTAATTGTCGGTTCGAATAAGGATAAAGTAACTGATGGACTGCGCTCATTGCTCCTTTTCGACAAGCCCACAGATTACACGGAACAGGATTTTAACAATTACGGCGACATTCTGGTTCAGATCCACGCCATGCTGAGAAATAACGATGCCGGAGAGACTAGACCCAACGCCAGCAGAGGTTACAAGTGGACGAAAGTGGTGAAACCCATATGGGATTCGAATAAGAAGTTCGTCGAATCGGTGACTGGTAAAGGGGTGAAAACCACTTTTCTTCCGAGCGATTCTGACGCTCTGTCTCAGAGATTGAGATTGTTGATGGCGAGTTGACGGGCTGGTAACACAGGATTACATAGTGAGATAGTTAGCATATGTGACGAATTGTTAAGACAGAAGGTTTTGAATAAAAACCATTATAAAAGGCTGATGAACGAATTGAAGGATTGATGTATATATAATAAGTAGAGAGAAAGAAAGAAACAAACAAAAATATATAAAATAATAAAAACAGTAAATTTTTACACTAGAATAATAAAAGTATTTAAACAACAAACGATTTACCACTGAAAAACAAAATATATTATAAAATAAAAATATGTTGGTGATAAAGAACAGGGGATACGTCAGAACTTACGTTCAGGGCGGTTCTGGCATCGTCGATTCTATAATGCGAGCGTCCATGAGCGATGCGAGTAGAAAACTCGCATCGACCGCATTTGAGGTCGGTAAGAAGATGGCTTTGGATGCTGGTAAGAAAGCCGCTTCCGAAGCCAGTGGTAGGATAGCTTCTGTGGCTGGCAAGAGGGCAGCCGATGCGTTGATCGACAAGTTGATCAGTCCACTGGCGAAGCGAGCTGCGTTAGAGCGAACACTGAAAAGTTGGAAAGATTTTAAGGATGCTGTGGTACCCATACAAGATTTAGCCAAAATGACGAGGGGATCCGGATTGAAGAGAACTCGCGACGGTGTAATATAAATAAATAATAATATTAAAACTGAGTTTGAAAAAAACATAAAAATTGTGTTTGAAAGAATCTAAAATAACAAACAAAAAAATGAACAAAGATGAACATTAAAGATATGTCTTGGAACGACGCCACGACCAAGAGGTCGAATAACGAGTTGTTTCCCAAAAGCATAAGAGGCTTGACAGTGGGAAAATCGAATTGTGGAAAGACCAATCTGTTGATGAATCTGTTGTCCCGACCCGACTGGTTGGATTACGACAGATTGTTTGTGTTTGGCAAGAGTTTGTTTCAACCCGAATACAGATTGCTTCGAGAGTGCATGGATCGTAGATTGCCCAAGGACGTCATAGCCAGAATCTTTGACAGTAGGGAGGAATTCGACAAAAGTAAATCTCCTCTTTTGACCATTTTGGACGGTGCGGCGATGGAACTGATGAAGAGAAACGCATCTTCGAACGTCAAGTGTCGATTTTATGAGAACACTAGTGACGTTCCGGATCCTAGAGAATTGAAATCGGAAGATAAGAATCTCATGATTTTCGATGATCTGCTTTTGGAGAGACAAAACCGATGCGAATCGTATTACGTTAGGGGTCGACACAGCAACGTGGACTGTTTCTACCTGTCGCAGAATTATTTTCGATTGCCCAGAGAGACGATAAGGGAGAACGCTAATTTTCTATGCCTCTTTCACCAAGATCTCAAGAATCTCAATCACATCTATGGCGAACACGTCGCAAACGACATGAGCGTGGCGGAATTCAGGAGATTCTGCAAGAGGGTTGGGATGGAGGACTTTACAATTTCGTCGTGATTGATTTGACTAGCGAATTTAATCGCGGAAAATATCGGCGCGGATTCGACAAGTTTTATGTTTCTGATGATAATGAGATAGAGCGTGAAAATAAAAAAAAATTAGAAAATAATAAATCTACAAATAATTAGTTTTGAAAAAATAAAAAAATAAAATTAAAATAGAATGTTCGAACAAGGAGAATTGTTAGAATGGATAGCTGAGAATACGGCTGCAAAACAATCCATTCAAATCATGGTGAGTGGCGATTCGACTCGATTCGCGACGAAATTCGAACCTTCCATCAAATTGAATAGAGAGAAAAGATACGAGATGGGGTTGGTGAATCTGGAGACTTATTATTCCTTTCCCAACGTCACCGAATGCGAATGAAGACGGATGGAAAGGGAAGCAACAAGATCAGACTCGCTCCCAACCCTAATACCTTACAGACGATGTTGGATTTGGAAGATAATTTTCGAGAGGATTTCAACATGGATGATTCTATAGGCAAGATGTTGGGATTCGATCGAAAGATGTATCGAGGCCACACGGCATCTGATAATACAGTTGACATTCTCGCAGTCAATAGCATTCTGGTGAACGTGGATGTGATTGCTGGAAGCTACGTGAATGGTAGCACTCAACCGACGATCTATTCCTTCTTTCCAAACGTGTCGCCGGGTTATAAGATCGTGGAGTGACCTCGAAATTTAGTTTATCTACCAGTGATTTTAGACACGTTGTATAGTCTCAAAACCACGTTGATGGATCAAAATGGTGAACTGTTAGATCTTCGCAGAGAGAGGGTGATGATACGATTTCACATAAGAGAAATATAAAAGCAAAAAAAAAAAAATATTGTGTATATATATATAAATAACAAAAATAAAATAAACGCAATATTAAGTTTACAAAAATTATTTAATATATATAATTATCATTAAAACAAGAAAACAATTGAAGAAAATATATTTTAAAAAAAGAATTATGACAGAATACGTGATTAAAAACGTGAACATATCCGCAGGACAGAGGAAGAAACTTAAGAGAGCATTAACAACTCGAGGCGAGGCGGTGAGATTCAAATTCACTCACGAAGATCTGACGAGAGGCGGTCAGGATTCGATCGCCTGGACCAGAAGTCAAATCAAAATGATGGAGAAAGTGATTCGTGATTGAAGAGGGTTGACGGTGAGATTGAGTCCCGCTCAATTGAGATACAATTTGAGAATGAAAGGCGGTTTCCTACCGCTATTGGCAGGAATCGCCACAAAAGCATTACCCTTCGCCACAAAGGCATTACCCTTCCTCGGAAAGACTCTCGGCGTGGGAGCTCTCATGGGACTCGCGAGTTCGGCAGTTGAGAAATTAATGGGTGGCAGCAGACTGTTTTTGAAGAAGGGAGGAGCCGTGTGTCACGTTCACGTAGACGACAGCAGTAAAGGATTGTATCTAGAACCCGTTAGAGTTGACAACTCTTTGAGTGGAAACGGTCTCTATCTGAAGAATGGATGGTACATTGAGCGACTTGGCAAGGGTTTGTTGTTTGGTGAGAATTCGCCATTTAAGAATATACCGATTTTGAATATGTTATTATAATATAAAAAAATTATATAATTATATAAAATATAAATCATAGAAAGTATAAAATAATATATAAAATGGATAAAAAGGTGGAAAAACAATTAGACGCTAAGGATGAATATCGTGAGTTAGAGTGCAAAAAAGATGTGGAAAAACGATTAGATGCTAAGGATGAATATCGCAAGATAGTGTGGGAAAAAGATGTGGAAAAACAATTAGATGCTAATGATGGATATCTTAGGAAAGAACTGATAAAAGAGTTAAATAGATGGTTGAAATGGGAAAAAGATGTGGAAAAACAATTAGACGCTAATGATGGATCTCTTAGGAAAGAATTGATAAAAGAGTTAAATAAAGATCGGGATAGGCGGTTGAAATTTGAAGGAATGAGACGTTTTCCACCGTTACCACTGAGACGTTTTCCACTGTCACCACTACCTTCTGAAGAGAATGGAAATGATGCGAGTGTTACCAAGAGATGCGCACCATTCGTTCATAATTATGATTCGGATAAACAAATGTATTGTTATAAAAATGTAGCATATCACAAAAAAAAGAAAAAAAGAAAAGAAGAATCGATGCTGGAATTTAAGAAAAAAGGAAACGTTATTATAATATATGGGTAATAGTGAAGAAGGAAAAACAAAAAAAAAAGTAATGAGATCTAAAGATGATCTCATTACTTTTTTTCCCCCTTCTTCTTCGCTAAAAATCAATCTCTCTGTTGTTTATATTCCCAAGTCCGTTATTAGCATGTTGACACTCATTTCTTCTCCATTTTCGAAAATGTGTTGAATGTTTATCTTTACTTTTTTGAGTTTTGTTACTTCGGTCAACGCGCTCTGACCACCCGATTTGTTCACAAGTTCGAGTGAGATGTTTGGAAATATGTAACTTCCATAGGGCAACGACAAATTATCCTTGTCGAATTCTCTATCTTTGGTGATGATGATATTCTGCAGATCGCTTTCGTACTCGTAAAACAAATCGAGCGTGGCTTCATCCAATTTCAAAGGCATGCGATATTTGTCGTATTTGTGCTCTAAGCCCTTCGTCTCGACCTCGTTCAATTTGATGGGATCGTGTCGTTGTAATCTATAGATTTTAAAATTGAATTTCTTACACGTTTCGACTCATTTCAATTTCAATTCGCATCTTTTAGGTGTTGTTGTCATGATTGATGATTTGTTTTCTTTTGTTTTATGAATTCTTGCAAATAATGTATATTTTAAATTTTGTATTTAAATAATAATTTGTTAAAAAAGTTTGGGTTTTTTTGCTCTTTATATATATATATATATATATATATATATATATATATATATATATATAAAAAGTTTTTAAATTTTAATTTTCTTTAATGTGAAAAAATTTTTTTGTAAAAGTTTTTTTTCTCTTTATATATATAAATAAAAAGTTAAATTTAACATCTCAATTTTAAAACTTTTTAACAAATTATCATTAAATACAAAATTCGAAAAAATATTCTTACAAACCCAATTTTGAGATAAAAACAATGATCAAGTCCGAACATCCGAATTATAGTTTAGAACGTGCAAGACTTCAAACATTTAAAAATTGGTCTTCGCATCTTGCTCAAAAACCCGAAGATTTAGCTGCTGCGGGTTTCATTTATGTGGGTAAAAGTGACAGAGTTAAATGTTTTTGTTGCAACATACATTTAATGAATTGGGAACCTAATGACAAACCTTTGGTAGAACACATAAATAATACCAAAGTTCGTTAGAATTATTTGAAGAAGATCCAGACATTAGGATTGATTAAAATTGAAGATGAAGAATGGGAAAGAAATAAAAATGAGAGTTTATTAAGGGGTATTTTACAATCCAGATACACGAAGGAACAATTGTACAATATATTGAATTACGCAAACAAGACGTTATCTCAATTCTTGACTTTAGAAGATTTGATTCCATTCATGAAAGAAGCAGACGAATTATCATCATCTATTGAGAAGGAGTTGCATGATATGAACACGTGTCTGCTTTGTGAAAACAAATCCGCAAACATTTTGTTTTTACCGTGTGCACATTTGTGTTATTGTAAGGAATGTTATTCTAAAGACGAGAAAACGTGTTCGTTTTGTGAACAAGAAATAAAAGCGATCGTAAATTGTTTTGAATAAAAAACATTAAAGAAAAAATTGAAATTAAAAAAAAAATCTTTTTCACATTAAAGAAAAAAATTGAAATTAAAAAAAAAATCTTTTTTATATATAAAGAGTGAAAAACAAAACTTTTTAACAAATTATTTTAATACAAAATTCGAAAAAAAAATATTCTTACAAATGGAGCAAACAGATAAAAAAATGGAAATTTTAAATGAGAAAACTGTACCTCAGTTAAATGAGATTTGCAAACTATTAAAAATTCCACATTTCAGAAATCCTAGAACTAAATCAAAAAAAATTGAAGTCATACAGGAATATTTGCGAAACGCTAGAAAGGCAAACAAAATGTTGATAGCAACAACGTCAAAAAATGCATCGGTTGTGAAAAATGAGAAGAAGAAAAAGATAGTAAAAGGAATCAAAATGCCGATGTCGAAAAAAACAAAAAACGTTTCGATTGTGAAAAATAAGAAGACGACTAAACGAAAAGCCATTGAAGAACTTCAAGTTTCAAAAGAAAAGAAAAGAAAAATGAAAACGAAAACGAGTGATGCACTAGACAAACGAGATATATCGAGCGAAATTCGACGAGCAATCGATGAAGGGAAAGGAGAAGAATATGTAGCATGACTCATCACAGAACTATTCCAATCGAAGCCGATCAAAGGCATTTTTAAAACTTTTGACGTGGTTCCCTCGTTCAAGAAAATCGATCTGAAATTGTTCATGGAACAGGTGAAGAAAAAAGTATTGGATTTGTTTCACAAATACATGAACGTGGGACTAAAAATTAAGATGATACTCCATTGCGTGATGAATAAAATCAACGTGAAGTCCGGCGAGAGCATCGTAAAAAATGCATATTTCAGATCTAACGTCGAACCCATATTTCGAAAAGATGAAAGACAAGATGTTGATGTCTCTCGTGAATTATCAACATGAAGGTAGTAATTGGACGTTCGATGAGGTGTTGAAACTCGAAATTCCTATAACTGAAAACGATTCATTAAAAGGGTCTTCCTACGTGAAATTACCATATTTCTTAGCTAAAAAAAATGCTGTGATCAATGTGAGAAATAAAGATGATCAGTGTTTTAAATGGGCAGTCACTTCCGCTTTATACCCTGTCAAAATGCACACCGATAGAGTTTCTGGTTACGAGGAGACTTCTAAAAATCTCGATTGGACCGGAATGACTTTTCCAACAGAGTTAAAACACATCGAACGTTTCGAGACTCAAAAATCCAACAATGCGGTGAACGTCTTGGGATACAACGATGAAAAAGGAACGATCTGTCCTCTCAGACAGACTTTGTATCTCAAAAGAGAAAAGATGATTATTTTATTATTGATTTCGAATGGTGACAATCGTCATTATTGTTGGGTTAAACATCCGAGCCGATTACTGTCGAGACAAAATAATAAACATGAACATAAGATATGTTTATGTTGCAACTGCATGAACATGTTTAAGAGCGAAAAATCGTTAGCGAAACATCAGAAATATTGCAACGAAAATCAAGATGCCGCCATCGAAATGCCCAAACCCAACACCATCGTGAAGTTTGAAATTTGCAATAGAAGGTTAAAAGTAACATTCGTCGTGTACGCCGATTTCGAATGTTTCACTGCGAAAATGAGCTCCTGTCAACCCAACGCTCTTCAAAGTTACATCAAAAACACATACCTTTGGGCTATTGCATTTACGTGAAATGCGCTTTCGACTCGCAACACAACATGGGTCCCTTCACCTACATGAAACAGTGCGAAGACGACGACGTGGCCCAAAGGTTCGTGGAAGAATTAGAATCGAAAATTCAAATGTTATATGACAAATTCAAAACTCTGGCAAAAATGATCATCACGCAAGAGCAGCAGGACGAAAATAACAGAGCCACCGAATGTCACATATGCAGACAATTGTTCGACGAGAATTCAGAGGAAAATAAGAAGGTCAGAGACCACGATCATTACACGGGTCTGTATCGCGGTCCGGCTCACAGCAAGTGTAATTTAAAATATCGAGACACCGTTTTCTATCCGGTGATACTTCACAATCTCTCGGGTTACGACAGTCATCTGTTTGTGAAAAATTCCAGCACTTCTCACGAAGAATTAAATTGCATCGCGAACAGCGAAGAAAGATACATTTCATTCACAAAATGGAAGCTCACGGAGAAAAAAAGAGTAATCAACGGAGAGACATTGAAAGAAAAAACGAAATTCATTCGTAGAAGCATACGTTTCATCGACAGTTTTAAATTCATGTCGACCGCTCTGGAAAAATTAGTCGATAACATGAGTAAGGATAAATTTACAATCACGAGCGAACATTTTGGAGAATGAGTAGACGTCATGTTGAGGAAAGGAGTCTATCCTTACGATTACATGAATGATCTAAAGAGATTTGACGACATCGCACTACCTTCGAAAGAAGATTTTTATTCAAAATTATATGAATCCGACATTTCCGACGAGAATTACAAACACGCTAAAAACGTGTGGAAATCATTCGATATGAAAACCATGAGAGATTATCATGATCTCTATCTGAAGACCGACGTTCTGCTCTTGGCAGACGTGTTCGAAAATTTTCGAGACGTCTGTCATCGAAATTATGATCTGGATCTGGCTTGGTATTTCACCGCACCAGGTTTGGCGTGGGACGCCCTGTTAAAGACCACCGAAGTCCAATTGGAATTATTATCCGATGTGAACATGTTGCTCATGTTCGAAAGGGCTGCGAGAGGTGGCGTCTCGATGATCTCCCACAGATATTCTGAAGCTAACAATCCCTACATGAAAGAAGGTTTCGATTCGAAATGGTCGAATAAATACATACAGTATTGGGATGCTAATAATCTGTACGGTTGGGCTATGAGTCATCCTTTACCGATTGGAAATTTCGAATGGGTGACGGAACAGGAAGAGATGCAAAAATGGAGAGACTATCCTTGCATTTTAGAAGTTGATTTGAACTATCCGGAAGAAATGATTATCCGCTGGCTCCCGAACGAATGGAACCGAATGAAGGAGATGAGGAAAAACTCATTCCCAATTTATTTAACAAACATAACTACGTCGTCTACAGTGAGAATTTGAAACAATACGTCGATCACGGGATGAAATTAGTCGACATACATCGCATCATTCGATTCGACGAAGAGCCTTGGATGAAAAAATACATCGATCTCAACACAAATCTCAGAATTCGAGCCGAGAACGATTTCGAAAAAGATTTCTTCAAACTCATGAACAACTGCGTGTACGGTAAATCGATGGAAAACATCAGGAAGAGAAACGACGTTCGACTCGTCACGTCTGAGAAAAGAGCTAAAAAATTAGTGGCAAAATCCAATTACAAACACCGAACCATATTCAACGAAAATCTAGTGGCCATTCACATGCAAAAGACGCACCTGAAGTTTGACAAACCGTATTATCTCGGACCGATCATCTTAGATATCAGCAAGTGATTGATGTACAAGTTTCATTACGATTACGTCAAACGAAAATTTGGTGACAAAGCCAAACTACTGTTCACCGACACAGACAGTTTAGTTTACAAGATAGAGATGAAAGACGTCTACCAAGATATATCTCTGGACGTGGCCGCGTGGTTCGACACAAGCAATTATCCCGTCGATCACCATTCAATCGAACGACAACAAGAAGGTGTTGGGTAAATTTAAGGATGATAGCGGTGGTAAACAAATCGTCGAATTCGTGGGCATGAGACTCAAACTGTATGCTTATCATCTAGAAGATGAAGAGATCAAGAAGTGCAAAAGGGTTAAAGGTGCATGGTAAAGAAAAACATTTCTTTCCAAGAGTATAAAGATTGTCTGTTAGGAAGTGGTCCAGTGTATAAGACTATGAAATCAATTCGAAGCGAAAATCACGACTTGTATACCGAAATAGTCAACAAGATTTCGCTGACGGCCGACAACGATAAGAGATTCATGTTAGACGATAAAATAAACACTTTGGCACTCGGACATTGGACTGCAGATCTAATGAGAGACGATATGAGTAAGGATGATTGGATTCCAGATATGATTGTGGATGATAGGATTCCAGATATGAGTAAGGATGATAGGATTCCAGAAAATCAAGAGGAATTAGACGGATCCGAGATTATGGAAATCGATAGAGACATCGAGAGAGGTAGTTTAAAAAGAAAAAGAAAAAAATATAAAAAAAGTAACGTCATTATAGTGAATTATAATAAAATAAATAAAAAAAAATATATATACGCATTTATGAATAAGAAAATAGAGATATCCGTAGAAGGTGTCGTCTTACCTAACGAACCCCTATCCAACATCAATCTGTCGAATGCGGCGAAGGATTTGAAAGTCAAAGATTTTCTAGGCGTGTTTTCCAGAGATGCCTTGCCAAAGAGAAGACCTCGACAATCAGAATGTGGAATTTTAAATCTAGATGATTTATCGGGTGAAGGCACTCACTGGGTGGCGTGGTTCAAGAACGGGAAGAAGAATTATTATTTCGACAGCTACAGAATCTCGCCACCGAAAGAAATAAAGAACTATTTCAACAAATCGATGGTTCGTTACAACACGGAATGAGTGCAATCACCAGATCAAGTGTTTTGTGGTCACCTGTGTCTCTACGTTCTCAAGAGATGGTCTGAAGGAGATCGGTTTCAAGACATTCTCAATGATTTACATTAGAGAGAGATTTATTTTTATAGTATATAAAGATAAAAAAATTATTTTAAAAAATTTTAATCGAATAAAAACGAAAAATAAAAATAAAATAATTCATGTTTTAATAAACTGCGTTTTGAAATATATTTTTTAAAAAAAAACAAAAAATCTCAAAACAACATGCCAGTCGATAAATTTGGTAGAAGTGACAACGAAAAAGTCAACCTAAGAAAGAAGAGGAAGACGCTCGAAGTTGACGATGGTTACAATGTTGCCAACTTGGACGAGCATTACGTTCGGAGATACGAACCTCGAGAGGAACCTTTGAACATGAACGATAAGAAGCTCTACAATCTTCCCGAGCTGATAGATCTCGCAGATGCTGCGACTAAAAATACGTCCACAGGGGGAACGCCGATTTCGAACGAATCATGCTAGATAATTACGTGGATAAAACCATGACTGACGATCTCGATCTGAAATCTAAACGTGTGGTGAACATCGCAAATCCCATAGATCCCACGGATGCCGTGACCAAGAAATACGCGGACGACTCTCACGCGAGATTCAGCGAACACCTGAGAAATAGATACGTTCAGAAAACGATGCACTCGGAATTGAATGCCAATTCTAACAAGATAACGAACGTGGCCACTCCCACGAATCCCAAGGACATGGCGACCAAACACTACATAGATCTGGAACAGAGAAAGTCTGACAGACGAGAAATGAAATCGGATCTAAATGTGGGATTCAACAAGATATTGAATCTGTTGAAAATCGATGACATGGATGCGGACTCAACCATGGTCAACAAGGGCTACGTAGATTCTGCCGTGATACGATCACAAGAATACCTAGAATCGCAAGTGGACAATCTCTACCTGAACAAACAATCTGGCAGAACCATGGAGGGTGGTATCGACATGAACAGTAAGAATTTATTCGGACTCAGTCACGATCCCGAATTCGATTCCAGCACAGTCAGCAGGAAGTACGTGGATGACAACTCGGTCTGGAGAAAGGGTGACATCATGGAAGGTAAACTAGACATGGGTGGACACGCGCTCACGAATCTACCGGATCCCGTTAACATGACGGATGCTTGCACCCTGATTTCGGTGGTGGAGAAAGTCAAATATGCTAGACAATTGATCACCGTTTGGGCCGAGGAGGCCGGCACCTTAGATGAGGGAAAAGCTGAGTGGTCTTTCGGAAATGGAGGTAGCGGATCGAAACATGGTCAGGTGGGATATCCCATGCCGTTGGGAGGTGAAATCCTTCGAATGAGTCTGGCTTCCTCGGATTTGAATAACAGAGCGGTCGTCAATCTCATGGTGAATGGAGTAGAGAGCGATAAGAGATACAGCGTCGAAAAGACTGAGAATCAACACGTGAATGTTAGCACGTTCGGCACGCCTCTCAAAGTGAACGCCGGAGACAGGATTAATTTCATTATGAAAACCAATAATCTTGAAGCCGCCACTTCCGTGGTGAGTCTACTGATCGAACTAGTTCCTTTGAACAAACAGTGAACGCGTGGAAATAATGAATTAAAAAAAAATAATGTGTGATTATTAAAAGCAAAAAAAAAAAGTAATGAGATTTAAAAAGATGTTCAATCTCTCTAGATCTCATTACTTTATTTATTTTTTTTTTTTTGTTTTTTTTTGTTTTTAATAATTACTCATTACTTTTTTTTATTTTTGTTTTTATTTTTTTTCACACTAGTCTCTCATCGAATGATCAACATCTTATTTCCATCTGATTCGAATTGTAATTCTCTGTCCGACAGGACCAGGGTGAAGGCTTCGGTTTTTCTTGGCATGTTCCTATCGAATTGCATCTTGATCTGAATATCTAAGACGCTACTCTTGAGTCGTTCACTCTGTTTACTGACGTCGAATACAAACATGGGATACATCGACTTGTATTCGCTGGGAGATATATTAGGGTTGCTCATCAATTCGTCTAGACCGTGATACTTCTTTCTAAAATCAGCGGCGTCGCCGTACAGTCTGCAGAAATCGTTCTTGTCGAACGATGCATTGTAATCGATTGCTGGATATCTCGTGGCGTTCAGAAACACTTGCATGTTTCTCAAATGGCAGTGATCAAACAGCGACGCATTCTTTTCCTGAGACCCGTCCCTATCAGTCTGAAATGCAACCACGATGAAACGCTGTCTCTCGGAAGCGGATTTCACCATCAATCTCCAATCGAAGTGATTCGTGGAGAGAGGAATGCTAGCCGTGTCGCACTGTCTCATTCTAAATCCCACAGGTAATTTACTCTTGGATTCTATGATCTTGTAGAGATGCGCTTCTTCCACGATCGAAGGCTCCACGTGCGGAACGAACCACGATATCTTGTGTAGAGTTATCTTACCCGCATCGGTCGCAGTGAGTCTCACTATTGAGTCGTCGTGTCCTTTTCGAATCAACGTCAGATTGTGTTTGAATCCGTACATGATCTTGTTGTAATCATCTGCAAATCCGAAGATGTGTTTCAAAGGTATCCTGAACGAAAACGTTCCTTTAGGTCTGGACGTCTTGACGACGTAGTCGAATATCATGACGGCGCGGGCGCTAGCAGGGCCTACGGTGTCTTTCACCCACAACTGATTAAGTCATCTGGATTTCGGAAAATCATCAGGATACGTCAAGAGTCCGAACATCGTGGTGGCCTGACTGGGAAGAAACACAGATTCTATCTCTTGTCCAGATAGCATGTATTTTATATTACTGAATAGATGCATGATGCCATTATTGGCTAGAGTAACCATGTCGTCGTTGGCGTAGTCGCTCCCATCTTCCTTGGTGAGACGTCCCTGCACCATTATGTAACTCTCGCTAGGATGTATGAATAGATCTTGAGTTTCGACATTGATTCTTATCTCTCCCGCATTGTTCAAACTCGTTCTGGTTACCGGTTCGTATTCGTGAACCTCATATTCTTGAATACTTTCATCTTCCACTATGCTTTGTGCTATATCTAGTATATTTCTCATTTTTAAAGGATTTTTGTCTTTTTTGTTTATTAATTAGCTTGCTTTTTTTTTTTTATCTAAAAATAGTTTTAATTATTTTTTTATTATTATTTTTCTCTCCTATATATATAGGTGTGTGTAAACAAGAAAATGTTAAAGAGAGCAAACAAAAGAAATTTGTTTTCTTTATCAAAACCTTGTCTTCTGTAATTGTTGTTCGTAAAACTTTCCGATGATCTCTTCTCCATCCAAAGCTTCGATTTTGTAAGTCACCAGATCGGTGTGAAATATTTTGCTTATCGCGAAGATTTCCGAGGTCCATCGAGGAGTATAACCCTTTTTGAAGTGCTTCTTATAAGCGTAGATTCTCACTCGATCACCGACCGCAAATTTCGGCGTTCTAGACTTCTTCCTAATCTTAGATCTCTCAGGATATAGATTCGCGTAGACAGGTTTTTCATTTCGAGGATCGCTAGCTTCCACGGAAGTCATCTTGATCGATCTGTGTCGCGTGTTGTTGTAATCTTTGACCAGACCGTTCAGAGCGTATATGTATTTCTTGGTCGAATTGGCCTTGAAGTATCTGTGCATCTTTTCCTTCATCGTTCGATTCCAATGTTCCACCACGCTGGCTTTCGTTTTCGATGGAATAGAGGTCGACCAATCGATGAACGTGCTTGTTGTAGAATTCCTTTCCCTTATCCACCCACAATTTACTCGGTTTTCGAGAAGACGAGTCGAACACGCTCTTCAGAGCCTCGGCGATGCAAGGTCCCGATTTATTCTTCAAAGCTCTGATCCAACCGTATTTTGAAAACACGTCGATGACTGTCAATAGATATTTGACACCCTCGTTCCACCTCGAAAACGATCTCATGTCGACCAAGTCGGCAGACCAAATATCATCCAAACCCTTCACGAACACCCTTCTCTTTCGAAAATTACGCACGATGGGTTTGTGTAACTCCTCAGCCAATTCGCTCGTCAATAATCGTTTCTTCTTCTTTTCAGATGCACTTTTTTTTTTGAACGCCCCATCTGAATCGACGTTTCGCACCGATCAGATTGCCGACCAGCGAACGTTCTATCTTCTCTCTCCTGGTCGGATTCGATATGCCTCTCAATTTCCCCAACATGTTTTTATCGCAGATGTCGTTGCGAGTCTTGGTGTCGGGATGTCGGGATGTCCGGCGTAGCACAGATCATGATCATATGCGGCCGCGTCCACCCTATTCACAGGTTTGCTCCAAGATTTAGGAGTCAGATCGCCGTTGAGTCTCTTGTTCAATTTCGTTCCGGGTCCCGTGAAACTGTGACCAGGCAGATGCATTTCGAAAGGTAGATTATTGATCATTTTATTCACGATGCCTTTACCTTTGCACGCGTTTTTTTTTTTGACGAATCGAGTCTTGATAGAACCACACACGTCGCAAATTCCGCTAAGCATCTGTCTATCGTTTTTAGTTCGTACTTCTCGAGAATTACTCATCTCGGTAACTCTCTTACACTTTACGCAATACATTTTTAAGAGTTATTTAAATTAATTTCGTTTTTATTTTATATATAAATTTAATATTTTTTTTTAAAAATTCTGTTCTTATTATATATATATTTTTTTTTTCAATCGCTGCTCTTGAGTTCTATCATCTTACTAAATTCCTCCCTAGCCTCTTTCCTCCCCTTTTCCACGAGAGAATCCTTCATCTCTTCTTTGATGATCTGATGAGTCTTGATTCTCACGGCTTCTTTCATGGCTTCGTATTTCGTTTTCTCACCCTATATCGCGAAGTATTCTCCGTCCGATATCCTACCGTCTTTCAACGCCATCGAGATCATTTCAGATAATGTGTCGATCTTGGAGTCGGCTAGGACGCGAATCTTGTCATGTTTCCTCGCCCTCAGATATAATTTCCTACTCAAAAAGTCTCCGAGTGTGCTAAACAATCCGGCGGCGAGAGCCACTACTTCTACAGTCAACATGATCGGAATGCCGATCGCGGTCGACAACAATCTGATGCCGGCCGCATGTAAACCCATGGAAATCGTGATGAGTGTCGTGTCGATCGCGTTGACGAATTTCACGAAACGCGAATACTTCTTCTTGAGAGAATGACGAGAATCTCTCTCTCGAGTTAGATACTCTTGGATTCTACTGATTTGATCGATGTGATACCTCTCTCCTCTTTCTTTTTCTTCTAGCGACGGTGCCGTCGGCAAAACGCCGTTCGGCTTCTCGTCCTCGTCGTCATCTAACGTTGGATACAATTTATTTCTGGTTCTCATTTTTTGTGTTTTTTTTCTCTTTCTAATATTAGATAAAGAATTTATGTGTGTATTTATTTTTATTTTCTATTCTCCCTTATTTTATATCAACGAGAAAACTTAGACGTATGCTTCATTGAACAATAATTTCATGATGCATCCCTTGTCTTCTAAAGTCAGAGTTCTACGCGCCAATTTCAGTTCTTCCAAAACTGTGGGCTTGCTTCGATCCTTACAGAAGAGTAATCTCTTCCAAAACGCGATCACTTCGTCGATTTGAACACGTTCGAACGCCGGTTCGAAATACTTGATGACCATATCTTCCCTTTCCATCGTCAGACACGAATGATTCTCGTGATCGAAGTCTAGGTGATCCCAACATCCGACACATTGTTCTAACAAGAGGCGACCTAGTTGTTCATTCACGCAGAATGCGTAGGCTCTCATCAGCATTTTTAAAAGAAACCTCGCTCTAATAGTCTGGGAAGCGCTCATGATTTACATATCTTTTTTATTATTATCTATTCGATTTTATATATTTATTTTTAAATAACTATTTATTTATATATTTTTTTTCTCTCTCCTATATATATCAATCACTTTTTTTATTTCCTCGGGAAACGTGGCAGTGGGTTTACCGGTTCAGTAGCACCTCTTTACACGTGTCGTACATAAGTCGATTTCTGATGTAGAATCCGCAATGGGTTTCCGTGTACACCTCCATAGGGATTCAGTGTTAAAATCGTGTACAGACACGGATGGTCCAGGATCGGCAAACCACTTTTGGTACAGAAACGGCAACACGTTTTTTGCTCGCGTTCACCAACGATGGATCGATGGTCTAATCCGCGATGGGAACGTCGACCAAAATTTTAAGTAAAAAAAAAAAAAAAAAAAAAAAAGTGAAAAATGTACAATTTCATACATTTTTCACTTTTTGAAAAACTTGTACATTCGACACGTTCGCCAACGGGTATTTGAATGTTAAAAGTGCGATCTAGGAGTCTCAAAATAATAGCCGATTCTGGACCACTATGAAAAAATGACATTTTTTGTGAACAAGCGTGTGATTTAACACTGAATCCTACGATGGTAAACGCACCATGTACGTATATGTGTATGGTGCATGGTCAAAGTGGTCTGGAATCGGCCTTTATTACCTACTAGCCACAATTAATAGACATTATTGGGAGTCATAAAATGCAGTTTAGAAGAAAAAAACTTTAAAAAATACCAAAAAAATTGTGTTAATTTATCACAGTTCCCTATTTAATGATTTTATTTTTCCATTTTTTCCTTCCAAACTCCATCTTATGACCCTACTTTGGGGTCATAAGATGCAGTTTAGAAGAAAACAAATCCTGAAAAAATGAAGAAAAAAAACATTGGACGAGTACTGTGTACAATTTGCTAATTGTTTTCTAAATAAATTGATATTTAATTTTTTTTTTATTTCTTTTGTTTGTCATTAATACCAACTTATGTCTGTTGATTGGATTCTAAAGGATTAAGAGATCCATCCTCTGAAAAACTAATTCTTCACCTATAATCCCTTATACCCTTAATCCCAATAATAATGATCAAATTTCATCCATTTACAAGAAATAAATTTGAAAAGTATTCAAGTATTCATATTTGTATTCATGAATACATTGTAAAGTATTCGTATTCGTATTCAAATACATTTGAAATTTGTGTATTCGTATTCATAAAATTTCAAAGTATTCGTATTCGTATTCAATAAATTTACAATGTATTCGCCCCAACCCTGACACCATCTTTAAACATGTCGATGTAGCATTCTTGATAGAAAGCAGCTGTCAACGGCTTCGAGGAGTGGCTTTACATTTCTGTTGTTATACAAGACAAAAAAATCACGGAAAGTGGCCATGTTCTGGTCCCTCTATATCGACAGGATGTACTGGTGTTCTTGGGCTGTGATGTTTTCTTGACAGAATTCTAGAAGGCTTCGTGGCCCAGTAGGTGGTTTGATCCAATTTGTCCAAGCTGTTGATCCATTCTTATGGTACAAATCCCTGTCACCAATTCACACTTCACTGTATTCATGTCGTTATTTCCACAGTTGAATTCTATGGCGGGCATCTCTTGAAGGTAGTCTTGGAATTTCTTCTCCAACATCTGTAGTGGGTGCACCTAGGATGTATCTTCTCCCCTAACTCTGGCTTCTGCTTCCAGCGTTTCTTCGATTTTCTGTCCGAGTTCAATTAAGGTCGACGAATGGTAGCTCTTCATCAGGCTGTGGCAATGAGAAGAAAGGTTCCAGTGAGGTAAATCATCATTTCTTCGACATATTCTGGGGCATTTCCGTTTTTAATGAAGCACTTTGGTTCTTGGTATTCTAGAACATTACTACATATGCTGGGTAGGTGCTCTGCTTCCCACGTCAGTTTGTCACTCCCGACAGATAGGGTGGATTTTTCAAAGTAACTTTCAAAGTCGAATGAATCCCGGTATGGGTATAACTTCTTTTCGGATACTTCTTCCAACAGCTCAAACACGAACTGGGATGGAGGGTAAACACCGCCAACATACTGGTAGGAAAGTTCATCTGTTCAAATGATCTGCAGTACTGGTCTATATCAATGATGTAGCTGACATGGTTCTTATAGATGTTTATATACATCGTTTCAGCATATCGTCTCTGATATCTCCGCACTCGACTCAACCGCTTCCACCCCATAAAGCTAAGCATCGGAAGATGCACAAGTTATCGTCACAGGTAAACTGGTGAGCATGATCTTTCGTCAAAGCATTTACTGCTTTGTTCTGAAGGATGTAGTCTGAAAGATCTTTTACCATTCCAATCGGTGGTCTTTCAGCTTCAACACTGGTAACTCTCTCTACTAGCCAATTGGTGCTTGTTCGTTTCATCTTGGCTCATTCCAGGATATCTTCTTCCATGGCATCATTTAGGAATTCATTAAAGTCTTCTTGGCAGCATGCGAGTTGTGGAACATCAAGTACCTGAGAGTTGTTTTGTGATGGATGGTAATACTTCAGTTCATCGGTCTCATTGTGCCTCAGGACAAAACCAAAACTAAGATTAATCTAAACAAAAATCTCAGCTGGTGTGGCAGAAATTTGGTGGCCATCAATTCATCATTCATCATCTCCATGTTCCTTGTTCCGATAGTTATACTGGTCCGTGACTCTTCTATTCACCATAACGCGAGTTCTAATATAACTCCACCGAGTGTGTTGGTAAATGGTCATTATCTCACCGGTCTCTTATTCTGACATCTTCCAATCAAAATCGATCGCATCAACATCATGACCAATGGGATTGCCGCAGTAATTTTGTCCAGTTAACCTAGTATTTTGTTGTGCAATTGGTTCTATCACTTTACTCGGCTAATCAATTTGGTTGTGTAAATCCCCAACATCAGATTTCAATTCATTTATTTTACTATCATTATTCTTTATTGAAGCTTGCGAATTTCTGTGGTCATCCTTTCCTACCAAGCTACCCGTAGCCCTTGAGTTTGGTAATGGAGTGTTCAGATTGTCCAAATATTCTGACATCTGACCATTCTCCAAGTCCTCTAAGACAGCTCCTACTGGGTTATTATTTTCTCCCCCCACTGTATGTGTAACATACGTCTGTCCAGGGTGAGATAGCAGGGAGAGACAGATGTATCCCACCCCACCCACGTGACGTTATACATTTATAACGTTATTATGATGTTATGCATAGCGTATCAGTTTCTTGCTACCAACTAATTCATTTTGACGTCATCAGAATGCCGTGTGATCAAAGTGTGAGACTCTAAAACTCTTTAAACCCCAAGATGCCACCGTTCCTAATTGATTTCGCGGTATATACCTTTGGTATATACATAACTTTTGCATGCTCTTTCCGATGGTATCATTAGTTTTTCAAAACAACGAATACCAAATGAGTTGATTATATCAGCACGTGACCGCCGATTACCTCAGGCTAACGTAACCGCTGTTTGGTGGGGGGAGAAAAATAATCCCTGATGGGTACGGGTGTGGGATGGGAAAATCTCACCCTCGGGACAAGATATTTGGGCCAGACACTCGGCAGCCTCGTGTCTGGCCCACATATCTTGTCCCGAGGGTGAGATTTTTCCATCCCACACCCGTACCCATCAGGGATTATAATATTCCAAGCGTCGACCTCTTTTATTTTTAGGCATTTTTATTTTTATTTAGTAATTGTATTAATTTTAGTTATTCACTGAAAGTAATTATTTATTTATTAGTTGTTCCCACCAAATATCCAGATTAATATAAACTTGAAATCTTCAGGAGAAATATCTAATTTGTTTTCATTATGAGACTGTTAATTTTATACTTTCCATTTTATTTTATTTTTGCTATACTGGTTTTTGACTCTGATATTAACAACTGTACCGACTGTACTCTTTCACACTGGCGTGAGCCCTTGACATTGGTCAATTTGAAGAAAAATGATATATTCATGTAATTTTAGGCCATTGGGGTCAATTTCGAAATATTTGTGTGGTGATTTTGATGTATCATATTATGCTCTAGATGTTTGGAAAACTGGAGCTAAATAACTGTAAACAGTTTTGAGACTTTTGCAAAATGGCGAAATTTTGATGGTTTTAGCAGAAGAGTTTGAAAACACCAGTATTTTCACGAATGTGACGATACCTCATTTCACTTTCCAAAGACCTGTCATCAATAATAATAATAACAGTTTGGCCAGCCGCTGATTTGTCGCGGTTCTCGGACGAGAAGGCCGTGGTTACCCCTGTACTCCCAAATGCCTCCCTATTCCCACGCTTCTCCTCTCCTCCCAACATTCGGAGTCGAACTGCTTGATGATATCCCTTGTCCCATTCTTCCCAATCTCTCCGATTAGCATATTAATCCTCTCCTTTGAGTCTCCCCATAACCACATGTCCTTCATTCTCCCATCCCACTTCCCCATTATACTCCCAGTGAATCTCATTCTTTTAGACTGATACTTTGGGCATTCTAGAAGAAAGTGTTCCAGGGTCTCCACCATGTCCAAGTTACACATCTGGCACTCCCTTTCACCGTCTTTCCCAATTTTTCCCCTCAGCTCCAGGGATCGCGACCTCAGCTTGAACAACAGTGACCCCCCAAAGGTGCCATCAAGGTACTCTTCAAAACCTGGCTTCTCTTTATCACGCAGGCCACCCAAAGACCTCTTTGATTTGACCCCCTCTCGCCAATTACGGTTACAATCCTCCATGACCCTTTCTCTGACGATTTTTTTTACCCTGGTTTGCCCCAACGTCCAGGTCCGAGATCTCCAATGAGTAGTTCTCTACTAGCTCCCTCACTTGGACCATCCACCCCATTTTGATATTTGAGTTTAAAATTCTCAGGAACATTGCTCTACACCATCAGCTGTCGGGGAGATTTACCAAATAATTAAGATAACCGAGCTTCAACAGGTCTATTCTGTCCTTGATCCTCATCCACCCAAGTTCACCCCTGATTGCTTCTAGCGCTGCGGCATTACTCACAGCTTGAGTTTCTAATAAGAGACATGGGGGAATCTTGAATCTTGGTATTTGAATGAACATATACAATTTGACAGTACTCCAATTCAAGGTCAGAGAACAGAGTGAGGGTTACAACTTTAAAAAAGATATATAACAGCAAAAGTGTTTTTGGATGAATATCCTCTCTTCTTATGGAAAACATTGTGAGAAGAAATGCTCCAGTGCTGAGAAATCACATGTAAAAGCTGGCGAAACAAAAATTATTCCGACAGAACCCTTATGGGAAGTCTTAAATCTGCCAAGGGTTAAACGTTTAATAACAACATATAAAACAAAAGTTCTCATACATTGAGTGCTGCAGGCAGCCATAGAAAACATT
Organism: Pictodentalium vernedei; assembly: GCA_031216915.1. NCBI lineage: Eukaryota > Metazoa > Mollusca > Scaphopoda > Dentaliida > Dentaliidae > Pictodentalium > Pictodentalium vernedei. The sequence goes on along the minus strand of CM062294.1, from coordinate 519,915,295 downwards.
CAGTGCAAAATCATTCAAAAAAGGAGTAAATTGTCCCTTACATTTACCAAATTCTGAAAAAATGGGAATTTCTTTGGAGGGTACCTATTTTTATGCAACCAGTATGGTCATAGGGTTAAACTTTACAAGCAAACTTACAACAGCAAATATCCTCGATAGTTAATTGTGAATACAGACATGCAAAGTGTTTGAAATTAACCCTTTCCAAAATGATAGAAAAAAGCAACCAAAGATGGTTAATTTTGGCATTTTCAAACGGTACTCTTATTCTCACCCTCATTGTGCTTGAGTGTTAAATCTGAGATTAAACAGTAAACAGTAACTTTCTTCCACAATCATTGTTTCATCTATCAATACCAATATAATTGTTACAACAACCTTGAAATTAGAGAAATTTTCTCTTGAAGTCGGTCAGTTTTGAAAGAAAAAATCTACATTCATGTCATTTTAGCCAACGGGGGGTAATTTTTAAATATTTTTGTGGTGATTTTGATATATCATGTTATGCTCTGAATGTGTGGGAAATGTGAGCTAAGTAACTGTTAACAATTTTGAGACATTTGAAAAATGCTGAAATTTTGACGGTTTTGGCAGAATATTTTGAAAACAAGCGTATATGACGATACCTCACTTCACTAGATTGGATGACATTACATCAGAATGCCAAATTTGGTTGAAATCATACCGCTTGTTTTTGAGCAGTGCAACAGACAAAATTGACGGCGAAAAATAAAAAAGAAAAAAAAATAGAGAAGAAAAATTTTGAAAAAAAGAATAACAAGAGTCTTTCCCAAACTGGGTTTGGGAAAGTGGGAAAGCCTAATTACATCCAATTCAACGATATATTTGTTTTGTTATCCCTTTTTGCACCGTAATATTATAAAGGAATTCCGTCATAAAAATTGATAAATATCAACTCTTTTTATGATACGAAACACCTATGCAGTAAATTACCGATGTCACTAAATACCGAATCCGACCGAATCTGACTTGAAATACTGAATCTGACCCAAAAAGGATTAATTAAAGATACCTTCTCCTAACTTTCTCACTATTCTGTGATTGAATGAGTTTCATTATCCCATTTATCGGGCAGATTCAGAAAGCCTCTTTGTTAATCGCCGACGTGTGACTTGTTTTAACATACATCAGATTATCACCGATTAGGATTTGTTCAGCAGCAGGGCTACATCAAGTTGTTTCTTTGAGCAACCAAATCAAAAGTGAAAGCATATTTTTGACGATAATTGTGGAAAAGATTAGTGCCAATTAACCCTTTACCCAACGAATCGCCCGCATCCGCCCGTTTAATATGCAAATTCAGCAGTTAAAAAAATATTATTTTTCAAAAAATTTCATCAAAACCATATCATGTGACCCCTCATTGGAACGAGCTCGTCGCGCTCGTTCCAATGCGGGATCACTTGATATGGTTTTGTTGAATTTTTTTTTGAAAAAATTATTTTTAAAATAATAAATTTTGATATCGTCTGCGTTGGGTAAAGGGTTAACAGTTACACATCAATGTATTGTCAATTGTTTTCTGAGCCCATTTTCGAAATTTCTTAGAAAATTAGAAAGAGAGGGAGGGAGGGAGGGAGAGAGGGAAGAGAGAGAGAAAGGGATGGATGGATGGATGGATAGATGGATGGATGGATGGATGGATGGATGGATGGATGGATGGATGGATGGATGGATGGATGGATGGATGGATGGATGGATTACGAAAATCTCCAACTCGTTTACACTTTATAGTGACATTTACGAAATGCGAAATGCGTCCCGTAAAGTAGGTCTGGAGCTCGCGAAAGACTCAGAGCAGAGTTACCCGACCTAATTTACTGAACGCATTCTGTAACTTTCACTATATACTGGGAACTCATGAAGATAGTTAACTTATGGCCTAAGCCCTCACTGCTGCAGTTTGCATTACGGCACAATAACATTTATTTTTCCAGAGTATTTTCAACTCGTATACCAAGACAGGGTGGATGGTCCAAGTGAGGGGGTTAATAGTGAACTACCCATTGGAGATCACAGACATAGACGTAGGGGCAGACCCTGAAACACTTTCTTCCAGAATACCCAAAATATCAGTCTAAAAGAACAAGATTCACCAGCAGTGTAATGGGGAAGTGGGATGGGAGAATGAAGGACATGTGGTTAGTGAGTGTTTCAAAGGAGAGGGTTAATATGCTAATCGGTGAGATTGAAAAGAATGGAGCAAGGGATGTCATCAAGCAGTTCGTCTCCGAGTGTTGGGCTAGAGAAGAAGCATGGGAATAGGGAGGCAGTTGGGAGCATAAAATGAACCTTAGTACCTCCCAAATAATGGAACTTGTTACCAAAAAACAAATATTTTCCGAGACTTTTTTCATTTTTTTTTCATTTAAAATATTTTTTATCATTACTGAACACCCATAATAGCAAGAAGTGAATTAAGAAACATATATAATTACATTTTGGGGGGGTCAGATTCGGTATTTCAAGTCAGATTCGGTCAGATTCGGTATTTATAGTTGGACCCGTAAATTACTATTAATTTGACAGAACTGACGGAAGCGTTAATTGAATGAATTTGCTAAACTTGAAGTAAGGCTTAATAAACGGCAGTAACCATGCATATGGACGGACAGACGAACGAGTGAAACACTCTACCAAATATTACTCAGAGAAATATGTTCGAAATTCAACGTCCCTAATACCGTTCCCTGGGAGCCGGACATCAGTCATTTAAAATCTTGAACAGATTTATCAATACATTATATATTATTATAATTTACAGCAGTTAACAACACTGCATAAATACAGGCCCTTCTTTCACCACGATCGTGTTGGTGTAGTCCAATCGCTCAATACTAATCGTCTAAGCAGACTCAGGTTAATCCTTTACCCAACGTAACGGCCAAAACCGGCCAGCGCTATTCTCAAAAATCGCCAATTAATTTTCATTATTTTTTCATTTTTTGTCTCAAAAACATAGGTTATGAACCCTCTTTGGAACGAAAATCCAGATCGACTGCACCCTCGGGGAGAGGTAGTACCTTTGTGAGAGGACCCAACCCCTCACACTGGTCCTCACCCAAGGGTTCAACCGACATCAGTCAAAGAGACCATCACGCCGCAACCGGTGACACCTGCCGAGTACCTGAACCTGTTCCTCCTTCAACACGAGAAGACATGTGGAAATTAGTCATTTACAGTCAATGAGGGTCGAAAGGGGCTTGTTCCCCATACTGTCCCTGCGCGCCTACGGCGCGTTAAACCATTCCATTCGGATTATACGGAGGTGTTAAAATTGCACAGCTGAGAATAGCACACATCATTCGCTCGATGCTGTGAATGGTTTTGTTGCAAAATCTGAACCTGTGTGTTTCTAGTCTAAATGATTATGACGAGAATAAAAAGGGACTTGTAATAACGATTACACAAAGAATCCTTGACTGCTGGGGCGAAAATTATCACAATTTTCGTCGTTGGCAACAGCACCGGGCCTGTTAGCAACATTATTGAATTTTCCGGACTATAAATGGCAGGATGGAACGGGAAGGATGTTGTGCGGAATACTTTGAGAAAAAGAAAAAAGAAGATCGAACGGAAAGATAAAATACGCAAGGAAGCAGGGGCACCGAAAGCTATGATGGCTAGGGGTGGGGGGGGGGGGGGGTACCTTTCCCAGGCAAATACATCCGCTAGTGTAATAAGTTTATAACAAAAGTTCTTTGAACACATATTTCATTTAACCATTATTGTAATATATAGGGAGGTATCTACAGAGGATTAGTGCGGGGTGTCTCAACCCCTTCCACCAATATTGGTTCAAAAATCAAGAAAATTAGAAATTTTTCAGGCAAAAATTCCAGCTGTTGGAAATAGGTTGCTGCGAATATTCGAGATTCGATTCGATATCGATACCATAGGTATGCTTCGAGATCGATCCCGAATCAGTCTCAGGATTCGATTTTTTCGAATCTCTCGTACTAACTTCAATTTGTTACATTTCCAACAAAAATAGGATAAAACTGTTATTAGAAAATTCATTCATGTAGGCTCAATTCCTATTTATTTGTGTAATTTACAATGTTTAATTGTTTTTGAAGGCTTAACTTGTTACTATTCACGTTCTTAAGAACGTGAATACTAACAAGTTAGGCCTTCAAAAACTAAAACTATGGACAAAAGGCCTAGCCGTTTCAGCGACGGTGCTGCAGAGAATATTTAGTTATTGGTGTTTAAGGTGTTCACTCCGTCGCGTAAGGGTCATCTCAGTGTTCCGTAACTTCCGTTTGATGCAATATGAAATAACTTGTCTATTAAGATTCGATTCGGGATTCGATTCGATGTCGATATCAGAGACACGATTCGATTCGAGATTCGATTCGAAAAGAAATTTGTGATTCGCAGATCCCTAGTTGGAAATTCGAAGCATTGTTGTAACGGAGGTTTTTTCCGAATGCGGTGTTACATTTCCGTGAAAATTCCAACCGCAGACTCTCACAGACAGAATTCTGATCGAACAACGCAAGACTTTCCGACAACTCAGCAAATCGTTTCTTGAATTGTATCATAAATTACGGAAAGACAAATAAGTTGGTAAATTTAGTACTCACAATAGTCATAAGCAGTTGATTTGTGCATACAGGGCACATTGTGAGACTAAAATGCAATGTATTCGCAGTTGTTTTTATTAGAAGATTAGTGTGCTCACTGCTCAGCATGATCTTATATTTGAGATGATTAATTAATAAATTATTGGTTGAATACTGATTTATTTTATCATTCTCCATACATGTACATTCATGTAATTGACACAATGCCATATGAAGGCAAATAGGGACTACTTACAGACCGGAACGGGAAGGTTCGGCCTCGAGGAGATTCGGTCTTGTCTCTTTTTTGGCTTCGGGAAGATTCGGCTGGGAAGATTTGGCTCCGATATTTGATGTCTTAATTAACTGGTTGAGGGCTACATTATTTTTGGTGGTCTGAATATGTTCATCAAGATTTGTTTTATTACAAATTATTGCAGAGTGCCTTCAGGCACTCTTCAATAATTTGTGATAAAACAAATTTATATTAACAAAATATTTATTGCGTTTCACTGAATATGAAACATGAGCAAGGAAAATGTTGGCTTTTGATCTGGTACCCTCATTTTTGTGAAAGCCCTGATAGTGGCTTCCAGCACTCAACCAGTTAAGGTTATCTGACAGTGGTTTATGGCTTTCACTTAATAATAATAATAATAATAATAATAATAATAATAATAATAATAATAATAATAATAATAATAATGATAATAATAATACCGGCCGCTAAGAGAAGGCCTTGGATATCCTTGTTGCTCCCAACAGGCCCCCTATCCCCACGCTTCTTCTCTCTTACCAATACTCTGAGACGAAGTACTTGATGACATTCCCGTGCTCCATTCTTCCCAGTCTCTCCGATAAACATACTGGCCCTCTCCTTTCTACCTCATTTTCACTGAATCTTCCAGAGGTCGAATCCTCCCGTACAGACTGCAGTACAAGAAACTGTCATTTTGTTCTGTCTTAAAATCTCAAATTATGTAGATATTTAGCTGTTGTCATTTAAACTTCTTGGAAGTATTCTCAGAATGCCCTAAAAATCACCGGTACAGTCACTCGGAGTCAACATTTTGACCCCCCCCCCTCCTCCCAAGGGAGGGAAGGTGACACGGGAAGGGGCACCCCTTTAAGTATCCATCCATAGTTGGAATCTTTATAGATCTACCCCCCCCCCCTCCATTGTGAACCCTCTAGCTACGTCCCTGGTAATATGAACTTATTACAATAGCGCTGTTGTAATAAAGTTAACGTCATAAAGTTACCACCCGAAGAATTGTGCAGCTAGAAGCTATAACTCTGTGCCACTAGATTAGCACTGATGAATTTGCAAATTTGAAACATGCTGCTTAAAACGTCACTTAACCCTTTACCCAAAGCAGACGATGCCAAAATTAATTATTTTAAATATATTTTTTTTTAATTTTTCAAAAAATTTCAACAAAACCATATCATGTGACCCCTCGTTGGAACGAGCTCGACAAGCTCGTTCCAACGAGGGGTCACATGATATGGTTTTGTTGAAATTTTTTGAAAAATAATTATTTTTCAACTGCTGAATTTGCATATTACGCGGGCGGATGCGACCGATTCGTTGGGTAAATGGTTAACGGCCAAAAGATAACGTGAATTTTCACCCCAAAAGCCGCAAGAAGTCTCCTTTCTTGCAGACACCACCCCCCCCCCCCCCTCCCCCTCTCCCCCAATCTCCCATCACTGTTCGTGCCTTCTGCACTCGTAGACCCCCCCCCCCCCCCCATACACATACACACACTTTCGAAAGGGTACCATAAGCTGGCGCACCGGTAACCGAATAAACCCAGGGCCCGAATTTTCTCTCCCCGGCCCTGACTATGTTACACTAAGAGCTCACTTATCCAACATTTACATTCGTCATTTTATTTGTATGACATATTTTAATGTTTATGTAAATGATAAAGAAGAGTCATATTTTTTGTATAACGGTTACTCCCGAAAGTTTTCAAATATTTAGAAATACAAGGTTCGAAAATAGTCCTATTTTGTTGTGTGTGATAATAAGTAAATGCTCGTCCGTTTCAAATTGTCGAGTTCCATATTTTGATTATTTTCAGAACGTGCAAAACAAAAAAGTCACAACTGTCGAGTATTACCCAGTTTGTTATTTATTAATTTATTGGTGTTTAAGGTCACATACTTATGCACAATGGCTAATTGTGACCGTGACAGTTTTACGGGTGGAGGAAGCCGGAGTACCCGGAGAGAACCACCGAGCATCGACGAGCGACTGTCAGTTCCTCAACAGTCTAACTCTGTTCAAGTTCCGCTCAAGCAGGGTTACAGTGGCTGAGGACATGTGCACCTTCGGCGTGCAGTTCATCTTAGTAGACGGCGTCATCGTGCCCACCTGTAGGCAACCGGGATAAGGACATGTGCACCATCGACGTGCAGTTCACCATAGTAGACGGCGTCATCGTGCCCACATGTAGGCAACCGGGATAAACTGCCTCACCCAAGGACACAACGCGGGTCGTCCCGGACGGGGGATCGAACTTGGGACCTCTAGCACAGAAGTCCTACAGTCTACCACTGAGCTATCGTGCTCCCTCCCCAGTTTGTATGTTTTGTTTTCTGAGAAAAAGCAGGGGGTTCATTGATTATAATTGTCTTTTAAGCATGAAATGCACCGTGCTCAGCAGTAATTTTATCCATAATTGAAGAAGGGATAACCAGCTTCAATTTAGAATCGTAATTACATTGTCAAAATCTGTTACGAATGACTGCAATAAAAAGCTCGTTTAAACTTCCAGCGAAGAATAGCTCATAAATATCAAAATCATAAAATGAGCTACTCTCCGCTGGATAATTGCAACTAGACTTACAATTGTTCGTCGAGTGGCATTACACAGTACTGCATAGGTTCTCTTGCTGAAATACATACAAATAATCATTAAAATAAGTACAGTGGTGCTTGAGTTAGGATGCTTTGTTCCTCAACACGACCTGATTGGGCATGATATTAATAAAAATATCGACATACCACAAGGCCAACACTCAACGGGTACAGTTGTTTACAAAATGACTTTTGTTTGATCTCTGTTCACTCAAAACAGTCTCACAGAGCTTATCAATAACTGAATTCTCATTCAGATGAACAAGACAATTCATTCTAAGTAATACATAGTCTTTTCAGGAACTCAGCCCCCATATTAAATTGTGGACTTTAGCTTATGAAAAGACAAACTTCTTTTTACTGAATTTAATTTTAAGAAAACTAAACACTGTATTAAACTATTATTGTTATTTAAATTAATTTAAGCTCAGCGTTTGCATTTAAATTACTGATAAAGTAAGACAGCTCATCCCAATTAGTGGATAATAAATAATGATTTATTATTAATATAAATATGATTGAAAGTCTGCTGAGCACTATGTATATTATTAAAACCAGCCAAAAGTCACAGAACTTGACCATGTCACATCATCCCCCTCCCCCCCCCCCTCTTTTTTTTACAGTTCGACCCGAACTGGTGGGGCGCTAGTTAGCCCTTTACCCGACGAATCGCCCGCATCCCCCTGCGTAATATGCAAATTGAGCAGTTGAAAAATTAAATTTTTCAAAATATTTCGACAAAACCATATCATGTGATCCCTCATTGGAACGAGCTCATTGAGCTCGTTCCAATGAGGGGTCACATGATATGGTTTTGTCGAAATTTTTTGAAAAAATTAAAAAAACGATATTTAAAATAATAAATTTTGAAATCGTCTGCGTTGGGTAAAGGGTTAACTCGTAGACCCAAGTGGGTGTTAATGAATCTTATTAAACTTGTTATCAGTGACTTGTATACAGTGATATTCACATATAAGATTTAGCAGTCCGAAACACATTTTATGACTGTGTAGCATGGTGCTACTTAACCCTTCAAAAAAAAGGTACTCGAGCAAATGAGCTATAGAGCAATTGCTCGGTCGAGTGACTCCACATACTGCTCGATCGACTCGAATCCCAGCGAGAAAATGAACTATCGAGCAACGGCTCGTTCGAGTGACTCGCACATACGACTCTTAGCCTCATTTCAGTATTTGAGAATACATATGGCCTGATATTGTATTATTTGAGGATGCTTTTTATAGAATACGTATTGAAGGATTCTATTACCTGTTTGGTCCAGCCTTCAATGCCACCTCAGCACATACCTATCCCAAATTCCCCTTATGAGATATCGAACAGTTACTGGAAAATCACTGCTCGAACGATTCGAAGCCCATCGAGTAATAGCTCATTCGAGTGACTCGCACATACGATTCTTAACCTCATTTCAGTATTTGAGGATACCTATGACGAAGCTCCTATACAGCTCCTGCATGGCTCCTATACAGCTCCTATACAGGTAGTCTTACCAACGGCTTCCATCTTATCTCCAAAGCTCCAAACCCACTCTTTGTCTACAACTATCTGTCCTGTCATTAGCTTCTACAGCAACCACACAAAACTATAGTCTTCTTCAACTGTTGCAGCCTTGGACCATTTCTACTGGCACGTAACACTATTTACTAGCTATACCTTCGGTCAGGCCTTCAAAATGTTCAATCTGTTTGCTTCATTCCCCCAAAATGACCATTTTAAACAGCGTTCAATGTAAATCATCTATAGACAGGCTACATAAGGCATTCCGTATGTGGGATTCTCATGATCCGATTCCATGAAATGAGATTCCGTGTTTTAACATGTTAACATTCGAGGGCATGGAAAGGGATTAATAACACCCAATTCAACAACTATTACAAGAACCTGAAGAGATAAAACATGATAACTAACAATCAACCACCACAAAATAACAGAACGAAGTGAACAAAGTACAAACACAACCAAGATCAAAGTGAACAGAACATAACAAAGTGAAAAGAGTAGAACTGGTTGGACAGAACTGAATTACAAATACCTAGAATACAACTAAGGCAGAACTGATCCCAATGAAGTTGGCAAAGTGAATTGAATATAACAAAGTGAACGAAGATCCAAAACAATCCAAATCGAAGTGAACACAACAAACATAACGAAGTCTGACTTAATCTTAACGTCCTATAAACTCAGTAAAGTTTTGACCCGAATGAACTATAACCCAAATGAAATATAACCCAGTGTCAACCCTTTTGAATTCAATAAAGTTTTTATCTCTATTTCTGAACTATATTCCTAAATATAACGCTGAGTTAACTGAACAAAACGAAGATCCAACAAAACCAAGATCGAAGTGAACCGTTAACATAACAATAACTGAACAAAGGCTGGGCACCATAACAAACTTTTTAACTTTATTTTTGAACTATAAGCTTAATTAAGGTATATAATATTAGCATCCCTTGATCTAAATTCCTTCAACAGAAATCCCATTTCACGGAATCGGATCATGAGAATTCCACTTACGGAATTCCTTATATAGCCTGTTTATACACGTTTTACATTTGACCCTGCATAAAATGGTTCATGTTGGGGAAATGAAGCAAACAGAAGTTGTTGTTGAAGGCCAGAGCGAAGGTTTAGCTAGGACGTAGTGTTACAAGTCAGCAGTAATGTTTCAAAGCTGCAACAGTGGTAGAAGACTATAGTATTGGTGGTTGCTGTAGAAGCTAATGACAGGACAGATAGTTTGGACAAGTAGTGGGATTGGAGCTTTGGAGATAAGATGGAAGCCGTTGGTAAGACTACCTGTATAGAGACCATGTAGGAGCTGTATAGGAGCTTGGTCATAAGTATCCTCAAATACTGAAATGAGGCTAAGAGTCGTATGTGCGAGTCATTCGTTTGAGCAATTGCTCTAAAGCTCATTTTTCTCGATGGGCTTCGAGTCGTTCGAGCAGTGATTTTCCGGTAACTGTTCGATAGCTAATAAAGGGAATTTGGGATAAGTATGTCCTAGGGTGGCCTAGAAGGCTGGGCCAAACAAGTAATAGTATCCTTAGATAAGTATCCTATAAAAAAGCATCCTCAAATAATACAATACCAGGCCATAGGTATCCTCAAATACCGAAATGGGGCTGAGAGTCGTATGTGCGAGTCACTCGAACGAGCAGTTGCTCGATAGCTCATTTGCTCACTGGGATTCGAGTCGTTTGAGCAGTATGTGGAGTCACTCGATCGAGCAATTGCTTTATAGCTAATTTGCTCGATGTGGTTCGAGTTGTTCGAGAAATTGCTCATGGAGCAATTACTCTCTTGGCTCTTTAGCTTATTAGAGAAAATAATGAACCCTGTTTCTAGGTATCCTACTTACGGAATCCCTTTTTTGAAAAATAAACGTCTGGCCTTCGGCACACCTTTTTGAAATGAGTCGTATGTGCGAGTCACTCGAACGAGCAGTTGCTCTATAGCTCATTTGCTGGCTGTGATTTGAGTCATTCGAGTAGTATGTGGAGTCACTCGATCGAGCAATTCCTCTATAGCTCATTTGCTGGCTGTGATTCGAGTCATTCGGGTAGTATGTGGAGTCACTCGATCGAGCAATTGCTCTATAGCTCATTTGCTCGATGGGATTCGAGTCGTTCGAGCAATTGCTCATGGAGCAATTACTCTATGGGCTCTTTAGCTTATTAGGGAAAAATCACCAACCCTGTTTCTAGGTATCCTACTTACGGAATCCCCTTTTTGAAAAAAATGCCCGGCCTTTGGCACCCCTTCTGAAATGAGTCGAAGAGTCGCATGCGTGAATCACCAACGAGCAATTGCTCGATAGCTCATTTGCTCGATGGACTTCAAGTCGTTTGAGCAATCACTTACCATAACTACACGATAGATTCTTGGCTTTAGGAATCATATAGGCTTTCGTTGTACAAAAGGGAGATTACTCTACATACAGGTTATGGGAAACCAAGCACTGGTAATTATAAGACTTGGACGAGGGAACTGGAGATAGTTGGGACTAGACAGACTATTAGTGTTAGAGTGGTATCTGCAATAGGCATAAACATGGGATTGTAGAAAATCATACTCCTATTAAATAGAACATACCCCCAGGAGATATTTCTGTACTATAGCATTACATGCTATTCTTATATGCCCCAAATGGGGTTTTATAACAAACAAAAGTGCATGTTGGTGTTTGGATGGATTGTCGGGTCTATTTGAGTAATTCTACGAAGTATCCAAGCCAGAAAATTTCTCTAGTTCAATCGAACTCACCCGGGGGTGGGGGGGGGGGGGGGGGGGGGCATCGGTACTATAGCACTGCGTGCTAAGCCTATACAATGGGGAATCCGTATCAAATAATGTCGTTTTTGGTGATTTGGAGGGATTGTCGGGTTTACTTGGAAATTCTACGAATCTGGAAATTGCTCTTGTACAAAGGAACATACCCTCCGAACATGTCTCCGCCCCACGACAAAAAATTGGGTAACATAGCAACCACGTGCTACCATAGAAACCAAGATGGCGGCCTCCACGTATCGCCCTAACAACACACACTGCGCATGCGCACTAGGACCACGTATCACTATGGGGATGACGTCACAAAATGGCCGCTCATGCGGGTTACCATGACAACCAAACATGACGTAACTAGGTCACGTGACATGACGGCACTTCCAGGGTCCCACAAACAGGCACGGTTGGATACATGATCTACTACTGCGCTTTCCTGCATATTTTTTCCATGACATTTTTGAGGACCCTCTCCTTTTCATACATTTTATATACAAAACGTCGGCACTCGAACACCAACTCGAAACGCGTAATGCAAACTGATCCAATGCATATTTTGATATCTTCAAACATGTTTCCATTTTCTCCATCAGATGCATTTTTCAAGACATACTAGATTCACATCAGTTCGCAAATACACACTACTGTATAGCTTGAACCCCGTGTAGGTCCCGGTATAATAGGTGCACATTTGGTAGCCAGGTTGTTAATGCACAGCAGCGATGATCTGGCTGTTCATATAGATATTTTACTTTTTTGATGTAGCAAATTCTAAAGAATTTGTTTAATCCTTATATTGAGGTCTATGTGTGGGTGAGCTTGTTTGTTCCTCCCCAGTGGTTAGTGGATTCCTTGAGCCATCCTGTGGATCTATTTGAGTAATTCTACCTTATATTGAGGTCTCTGTGTGGGTGAGCTTGTTAGTTCCTCCCCAGTGGTTGGTGGATTCCTCAAGCCATCCTGTGGATCTATTTGAGTGATTCTACCTTATATTGAGGTCTATGTGTGGGTGAGCTTGTTAGTTCCTCCCCAGTGGTTGGTGGATTCCTTAGGCCATCCTGTGGATCAGTTTGAGTAATTCTTCCTTCATCTTGGTAACTAATAACGTTGTGATATAGGCATAATATAGCCATAGTTGCTGAAAGCGACGTAAAACTCCAATCAAACCAGATAGACAAACTAAATGTATAGCACAGAAAATTCTAACAAATCTAATTTCTCGGTGTTTACCTTGCAAATGAAACTCAAATTATTCTTTAGCCCCAGAAACCTTTGAATTTAAATCAAATTTAAATAAGCTTTTCCTAATTTTGATATTCTGATATGCAGTGATATGCAATTCGAACAGTCTAGTTTCTGTATATCATGGCATATGCAGGCATATGTGAACACTGTACCCATAATTAATTTACTACTGCTTATGCCGTAACCGTGTATTTGTTGCAAACATTGGTTGCGTGAATGGGAACTTGTTTTTGTTCTGACTCGAGAAGCGAAAACATTGGCTTTTTTCTTTTGTTATGGCATCAGCATAGCAGGATAGCTATCAAAATGACTTTTTTTTTGTTTTTGTTAAATCAGACTTTCTTGTTTTTTTAGAAATAAAAGTTAATATTTTCTTTTTTTCTCATTTTGAAAAACTAATCCCACCGAGCTATTATGACTCATTATACAGTATTATATACACTATGCTCCATTTTAAAGAATATTCCATAAAAAACCCTTGAATATGAATGAATTATGTTGTGAATGGATATTTTAGTTGACATAGGAGAAAATTGTAGGACATTTTTTTTTCTTTTTTTATCGGACATCCACCCCCGTTCTCAAGTCAGTTTTGGATGAAATTCTCCAATATTTTTCATAATAAGGAAGTTACGTTTATTAATAATGCTTCTAAATAGGCTTTTATGATCAATTGGTGATATTTCGTTATTGTTTTTAGCAAAAAAAAATTTGCCATAATAGTGAAAAAATTACATTAACTGTTTACACACATTTTTGGGCACTTGCCCAACCACCCACCTCCACCAATGTTCACGCGAATTTTTGCGACCCCCCCCCCCCACCCACCCCTTCACCATACATTGTGAATTATCTGCACAAAATCTGTCCCTTGCGCTGTTACTTTGTAGTAGCCAACGTGATACATTCATGTGAAAGTGTTTTGTTTTCTGATGAAAACCAAAAGGTCTGGCAGCGAAGTTAGGGGATCTGTCAGCCTCGAGCATCCACATACCGTGAAGAATTACCTATCCAGTGAACTGCTGCATGTCGACAAAATGGTAATAATAAAAACTAATAATACTTTGGCCAGCCGCTGATTTGTCGTGGTTCTTCTGTGAGAAGGCTTTGATTTTCCTTTTGTTCCTATGTGCCACCCAACACCCATCTCGTCTCCACCCACTCCAACCCATCTCGTCTCCACCCACTCCAACCCTTCTCGTCTCCACCCACTCCAATCCGTCTCGTCCCCATCCACTCCAACCCGTTTCGCAACACCCAAAAATGAACTGTGTGAATAAAACAGTGGGGATATCCCATACTTCTTTCTTTCAGATTTCTCATCACCTTGTCTCACCAAATAACCACATAACCTTCATTCTCTCATCCCACTTCCTCATTACATGGTAAAATCAACAGAAACCAGCTTCCCTCACTTAAACTGCAAGCAAGCAAATTCATGCGAGTCTCATATTATTAACCCTTTACCCAACGCAACGGCAAAAACCGGCCAGCGCTATTCTCAAAAATCGCCAATTAATTTTTAATTTTTTTTTTAAATTTTTTGTCTCAAAAACATAGGTTATGACCCTTCGGTGGAACGAGCTCGTCGAGCTCGTTCCATTGAGAGGTCATAACCTATGTTTTTGAGACAAAAACTGAAAAAAAAATAGTTATTCAAGATTTTTTTTTTTGTAAGTGTCGTCTGCTTTTCATGTCAGGTAAAGAGTTAACCCATTGGCTGGCCGCTGATTTGTCGTGATTCTCGTATTAAAAGCCCTTCATTAACCCTCTCCCCACGCCTCTCCTCTCAACACCCAGAAATGAATTGTTTGATGACACCTCGTACCCCATTCTTCAGTCTGTCCAATAAGCATACTAACTCTCTCCTTTGTGTCACCCAACACTCACATATCCTTCACTCTTCCATCTCACTTTCCCATTATACTCACAGTGAATCTTATTCTGTAAAACTGATATTTGGACATTTCAATAGAAAGTGTTCCACGGTCTCCATCTTCTCCCAAATTACACATTTCGTACTCTTTTTCATCGTCTTTCTCATTTTTCCCTAAGCTCCAACATCCGCGACCTCAACTTAAAAAGCAGTGACCCCCACTCCCATCAAAGGTGCCGTCAAGGTACTCTTCAAAACCTGGTTCTCTTTATCACGCAGACCACCCAAAATCCTATTTGCTTTGACCCCCCAGCCCCTCTTCATCAATTTCGGTTATAACCCTTCGTGACTTTGTTTACCCTAGCTTGTCCCACTTCTAAGTCAGGAGTCACGATTGAATAGTTCTCGATCAACTCCCTCACCTGCTCAATTCACCTTGTCTTTGTATCTGAATTCCAAATATTTTGGAACATCAGTTTACACCATCGGCTGTCGCGGCTATACCGAATAGCAGACCACCCAAAAACCTATTTGTGGCTATGTGCTTATGTGAAAAAGCACAATGTGACACAATGTGCCCTAGCACAAAGGCACATGTTTTATGTGACGATATGTGCTTATGTGAAAAGGCACAATGTGACACAATGTGCCCTATCACATAGGCACATACGGGTATTTGAGGATACCTATGGCCTGGTATTGTATTATTTGAGGATACCTATCGAGGATACCTACTGGAGAATCCCTTTTTGTCATATGTGCTTATGTGAAAAGGCACACTGTGACACAATGTGCCCTATTACATAGGCACATGCTTTATGTACCGATATGTGCTTATGTGAAAAGGCACAATGTGACACAATATGCCCTATCACATAGGCACATACGGGTATTTGATGATACCTATGGCCTGGTATTGTATTATTTGAGGATACCTATCGAGGATACCTACTGGAGAATCCCTTTTTGTCATATGTGCTTATGTGAAAAGGCACAATGTGACACAATATGCCCTATCACATAGGCACATACGGGTATTTGAGGATACCTATGGCCTGGTATTGTATTATTTGAGGATACCTATTGAGGATACCTATCGAGGATACCTATTGGAGAATCCCTTTTTTGTCGCATTAGGCTATTATGTAAAAGCCCTCAAATGGGTCTAATGTAGTCTTACCAACCGCTTTCATCTTGTCGCCAAAGCTCCAAGGCCATTACAGGTCTATGGCCTATCTGTCCTATCATTAGCTTCTTCCAATGTTGCTACTGGCCGAGATCCACCGATAATTATCCAATACTTCCTTATCCCCGTTTTGTGTAAAAAGATGACATTACTTTCTCTCCACTCTTTTGGAAGCTCTTGTTTTTCTACGGCTAAGTTGGCCGTTAGACCTTTACGTGGTTGCTCTCCTCTATTTTTAGGAACTCATTAGGAATTCCATCCGTCCCTCCACCTTTTTCCTTCCTTAATTTTGAGACCACTTTTCGGACCGTCTATTTCCTGCAGACGAAGTTTGATAAATTTTCCCCAACCTCATTTGGCACTCCGGTGAGTTTCTCATGTCCCATCGTTTATCATTTACCCTTTCTCAGTGATTGAAAAGTTTCAATGCGATTTTCAGGGACGTGGCGAGAGTGGGAGTGTATAGGGGTATAACCTCCAATTCTGGCCAAAATTTCCAAAAGTTGAAACTCGGAGGGCAAGTCACGAGTAGTTTGAAATTCCATCTATCTGGATTTTAGAGCTTCTTTGCTGATGCAGATGTCTCCTTTACTTCCCAAAATCCCAACTCGGTTTCAAATCGGCAAAAAATCCAACTGTAACTATTTACATCTACAGTGTACGTAATATCGAGCTTCATAAGTATGCATGATGTCGATCGGTACGAGATTTCTATAGTATAATCACTTATCGTAACAAAAGAAAATCCTCGTAACGCACATCAAGAAAATCACATCACGTAAAATCGTTATCCTGAGTTAATTCCATTATTCACAGTTATAAAATGATGAAACATCGAAAATTGATCATTCCTGCATAAGATCTGATTTAATGTTATGACAGTGTGAATTGCTCAAAGTAGTTATCAGCTTGAGCATTTGTTTACCTATTCAATTCCCAGAATAATACCAAATAATAACCTGATAATTCTATCATAAATGTGATGGGCATTTCAGTTACTAGAATCAATTTTATGCTCCCTTTCAAGGCTTCAATTCCTCTCCCGGTCCCTCCCTCTAGTTGGAAATTCACCATCCTACACACCCAATTGGAAAGCTCTAGCCCTGACCCTGGCGAATTGTTCTTGATCGTCTCTATTTCCGACCTCTACTTTAATACTCTCTGAATTACTTCCTTTGTTTCTTTAATTTACCCATTTCCGAAAATGTCGCTTTTCCTACAGTCCAGAAAATGTATGTTTAACAGATCGAGAGTGAAGTGTGGGAGTCGAACCTCGAACCGTCGTCCCCCAACCTCACAAAGCGACAGATGTATCATGGGACTAAGAGATTTGGATTCACCAAGCTGGTTGGTAAATGGCCTTTATACCTCGTCCGTTATGCTACTCTTACATTCACATTCACCCATCGGGAATCTCAGCCTAGATAATGGCCAGATTCCACCTCGGGGTGGTTGAAACACCCACAGTTCATTCCCACAGCACCCACAATGCCATCAGCTGTTGAGGGCTGGACAAGAGCACCAATGCAACAGATTGAGTTAGAAGTGTGGGTGCGAAGCTCGAACTGTTTACCCCTATCACACATAGTGGCCGATTTTGCCACGAGATTATGTGATCCGGACCAACCAGGCTGGTTGGTAAATGGCTTAATATCTCGACCGCTGCATATCAAGGGAAGTAATCCAACAGCATATTTTGTGTCAGCTCTGCATAAAAAAGTCAACGCACAAAATAATCATGCTCTCTGTGTCTTAATCTGGAATCCTCGTCTTGTGCAACCTACTGCGCTTCTTCCCTACAGTTGTCCTACGTAACGTGCTATCTGTACGTACAAAATTAAGAAAGTGCTAACGATAATTAAAACAAATAGACAGATAATCTGTCGCACACATTTGAGCAGGTGACCTGTCAAAAGATCATTCGCTCTCAATGGTATGGGTTAACCCTTTACCCAACGTAACTGTAAAACGGCGCTATTCTCAAAAATCGCCAATTAATTTTCATTATTTTTTCATTTTTTGTCTCAAAAACATAGCTTAGCTCGTTCCAATGAGGGGTCGTAACCTATGTTTTTGAAACAAAAAATGAAAAAAATGGTTATTCAAGAAGTTTTTTTTACAAGTGTTGTCTGCTTTTTATGTTAGGTAATGGGTTAATTCATTACACTCGACTCCCTACTGTGATCGAGCTGACGTAGACCCCACGCCCAAACATAATGACCTACCTCTCTCTCGTCGTCGTCTAAACGACAAGAACTTCCCAATGGGACTTGTTATCGCTCTCAGGTGATACGATGAGTAGTGGAGGGAGTCCTATAAGCATCTAGCCAACCTTGAAGCACCAGCTTTCCGCTGGCGTATATAATGAGCCATATCTCTGGCCACGGAAACGAAATTGTTCGATCCCCATTCCCCATCGTGTGTCACATAACAGCTTCTAAGTTCATTCGTTTGGTCACAGTCCATATGCAATTACTCTTTCTTCCAGGTGGTGACAGGTACTTACCATAGTATACTACTTATTATATTTGTGCAATGTGTTCATTTCTAACCACTTTACATGCATGTATACCGTGAATAAAGAAATCTGAAATCTGAATCTGACATTCTCTCCTTACCCTAATATTTGCCCTCACTATATTAACCTTAATGTTTTCTCCCTTCTTTTCTGAAGGCTGGTGACGCTTTATCATTGAAGCAGAACATAGGCAGGAGGAAAAGTATGTACTGCTGTCATACCTCCCCAAATGCACATATAAAAAATGTCACAAAGGCGTTGAAACAAAAACATTTCACTGAATATATTGAAAATATGACAGAGAGTCGGTAAAAATGGAGAAAGTTGAGGAAACCAGGTATTATTTAGTCGCCTTTTCTTCAGCATGTCGGAACATTTTATCCCTTTACCTTACACGAACAGCAGACGACACTTACAAAAATAATTCTTGAGTAAATAACTATTTTCATTTTTACCTCAAAATAGCTCAGAGATCGTCCCAGTGAGGTGTCATAAGCTCTGTTTTGGAGATAAAACATATAAAAATAACAATATTTAATGGTTTTGGTCGTTGAGTTAAGTAAAAGGTTACCTGTCACATCTAGTGGCCCCTAGGAGTCTAGTCCTGCAAACGCCCCAAGCAAGCATTTCGCGCCTGGAAACCATTTATTCGTCCACCCAATTATCCAAAACATTTCTTGTCACACTCCAAGCAGTTATTTCCCTCGCAGATGAAAGACTTTAAGGTTGGCATTTTTTTTTAGGAAAAGCCCCCCCCCCCCCCCCATCCCCACCACCCTCATTCTTAAAGAGATGATGATGATGATGATGATGATGATGATGATGATGATGATGATGATGATGATGATGATGATGATGATTTTATTCTACGGTGTATGAATAGAACAATACATACTGAAAACTGAAAGCGTAGATAGTAAAAAAATACATCAAACAGAAAACTGTTACAAGCTATTGCCAGTGGCGTAGGGATGTGCCCGCAGGGCCCGCATTGCGGGGGTAGGTAGAAGGGGGGCCCCGTTTTGAAGGACGTCCCAACGCTAGAAGAAAGAGGGAAAGGGAGAGAGAGAGAGAGAGAGAGAGAGCGAGACTGTGTACCAAATACACACAATTTCAAACTCTCACTTCCACATGACGTACTCTTTGTAGTCTATGTATTATTCTTTTAACCCTTTACCTATCGTAACTGCCAAAACCGGCTAGCGCTATTCTCAAAAATCGCCAATTAATTTTCATTATTTTTTTCATTTTTGTCTCAAAAACATAGGTTATGACCCCTTGTTGGAACGAGCTCGTTCCAACGAGGGGTCATAACCTATGTGTTTGAGACAAAAAATGAAAAAAATTACTTATTCAAGAATTATTTTTGCAAGTGTCGTCTGCTTTTCAGGTTACGTAAAGGGTTAAGTGAACCCTATATCATTGTAACTGATAGGGGTGAGAAATGAACAATATACATACATGGTGCCTCTCAAGTCACACACGTTGGGCATGCATGTGTGTATCGTTGGATGGTGGGGGTGAAACTTGAAACATGTAATGAAAAAATCTACAGAGTCGTACTTTTAGAATCGATCCTTTTGGCTATATCTTCATTTAATTTATGGCGTATGTACTACGTGAAATCCTGTATGCTGTGCACGGTAACAACCTAAATTTGCTTCCGTTTTAAAGGCAACTACCATTATGAAAGGGCCCCCGTCTCTATCTCGTGGGGGGGGGGGGCACAAGATTTTCCGCTACGCCGCTGGCTATTGTCCTGTGAAAAGAAAATAAACAAGTATACCGTATGGAGATTACATAGCCACATTGGCTATCTACCTGTCCCTTCCCGAAATTCTTAACAAAAATTTACTTTGTGTCAGACCACTGGTTAGACCACACCCAAATTAGATTATACGCACATTTCAAAATGTTTGTAGCCGACCTGTCGATTGTTGAAAAAAGTACTTTCTCTTTGGGCCAAATCTCTTTAATTAGGATGATTAAGAAATACTCTAATCTCATTTCGAGCCATTTGTTCGTATCGGTTATTATATGTGTTTACATTTCGTCCTTCTTTCCTATGGATGAAAGGAAATTAGACAAAGAGGCTGGTAAAAGACAACGTGAATCTGATGATACACTGCAAAAAAAATGTAGGTTCTCTTTAGAACCCAAACTGGTTTTAATCTTGTCCCTGAGATGGAACCGGTTCTGTTTAAACAGTATTTACTTCAAATCAAATAAATTTACCAAGATTAGCGTTCAATTTTAACAGAATATTACATGAACTGAAATAGATTCAGCAGTAAACTTGGAGCTTATTCAACGCAGTCGCCAAACATTTTGAAACAAAGGCGATATGAACAGTTGGCATAATCGAACCAGTTCTGTATAGAACCAAAACTGGTTCGATATGACAACTGTTCATATCTCCTTTGCTTAATAATGATTTGAGACAACTTCGTATGGGCTCTAAACTTACAGCTGAAACCCCCTCAATTTATGTTTAATTCTGTTAATATTTAATGTTATTCTTTATGAATTTATTTGATTTGAAATAAATACTGTTTAAACAGAACTGGTTCCATCTCAGGGACAAGATTAGAACCAGTGTTGGTTTTAAAGAGAACCTATATTTTTGTAGTGTAGTTTTGGCAGTATTATTGCAGAACATCAGTCTAAGAGATGAAAAGACCCCTTTGAGTTCTGATTCCATATCTGAATTTGACAACTCCAGGTGTGACTTAGATAGTGGTTCTGATCTCCAAACCCGTGCCCCCACCATGGACACTGAGCAGATGACTGAGAAGATGACAGAGGTATTTATCAATGCCTTGTCAGAACCAAGATCCCACCTTATTCTGAAGGGTATTTTTGCAGAGGTTGTTGATGAAAAAATTAAGCTCCTACAGGAAAAGCTGGACATACTAAACCGATCTATTATTGAGAAGGACCGTACAATTATTACGTTGACCAATGATCTAGATGATCTTAAACAATACGGGATGAGGAATAGCCTCCGAATCTCAGGGGTTCCAAAACACCGATGAAATTATTTGGAGCTTGGGAAGAAAATAGACGTTTCGTTGGATAGGTGTGAAATCGAGCGAAGCCATCGCTCCGGGAGACCGAACCAAGGTAATAATGGTGCTAGTGGTAGAAAGCAGCCAAGACATATTCTTGTGAGGTTTTATAGCTATCGTGCACGCGATAGATTTACAGAGCAAAACGTAAGTTAATCAGTGGGGTCTGTTGAAAATCGGAAAATTATGTGAACGAACATCTCACAGCCACCCGTGCAGGTCTATCTGCACATTGCCGTCGACTCGTCAGAGAACAGAATCTGAAAGACTCTTGGACTCATGATGGAAAATTATTCATGAAACTGAAGAATGAATCGGTGCATAGGCTGACAACACCCCGAGAGGTTGTGTCGTTAGAAAGGGATTTCCAGTTAAAACTGACATTTCGTGACACTTCCTCTCAAGAATAATCTATTTCTCAATTTAGTTCCCAGTGAAATCACCCACCACCATAGTGCCTGTATATAAACTATGTATCACCACGATCACCCTCCACCATACAGTGAAATCACCCACCAACATAGTGCCACTATATAAACTAGGTATCAATCACCCACCACCATAGTGCCTGTATATAAACTAGGTATCACCACGATCACCCGCCACCATACAGTGAAATCACTCACCACCATAGTGCCAGTACATAAACTAGGTATCAATCACCCACCACCATAGTGCCAGTATATAAACCAGGTATCAATCACCCACCGCCATAGTGCCAGTACATAAACTAGGTATCAATCACCCATCACCATAGTGACTGTACATTAACTAGGTAACACCACGATCACCCGCCACCATACAGTGAAATCACCCACCACCACCACAGTGCCAGTATATAAACTAGGTATCAATCGCCCACCACCATAGTGCCAGTATATAAACTAGGTATCAATCACCCACCACCATAGTGCCTGTATACAAACTAGGTATCAATCACCCACCACCATAGTGCCTGTATATAAACCAGGTATCAATCACCCACCACCATAGTGCCTGTACATAAACTAGGTATCACCACGATCACCCGCCACCATACAGTGAATTCACCCACCACCATAGTGCCAGTATATAAACTAGGTATCGATCACCCACCACCATAGTGCCTGTATATAAACTAGGTATCAATCACCCGCCACCATAGTGCCTGTATATAAACTAGGTATCAATCACTCACCACCATAGTGCTAGTATATAAACTAGGTATCAATCACCCACCACCATAGTGCCTGTATATAAACTAGGTATCAATCACCCGCCACCATACAGTGAATTCACCCACCACCATATTGCCAGGATATAAACTAGGTATCGATCACCCACCACAATAGTGCCAGTATATAAACTAGGTATCAATCACCCACCACAATAGTGCCAGTATATAAGCTAGGTATCAATCACCCACCACCATAGTGCCTGTACATAAACTAGGTATCACCACGATCACCCGCCACCATACAGTGAAATCACCCACCACCATAGTGCCAGTATATAAACTAGGTATCAATCGCCCACCACCATAGTGCCTGTATATAAACTAGGTATCAATCACCCACCACCATAGTGCCTGTATATAAACTAGGTGTCAATCACCCGCCACCATAGTGCCTGTATATAAACTAGGTATCAATCACCCACCACCATAGTGCCAGTATATAAACTAGGTACCAATCACCCACCACCATAGTGCCTGTATATAAACTAGGTATCAATCACCCACCACCATAGTGCCTGTATATAAACAGGTATCAATCACCCACCACCATAGTGCCTGTACATAAACTAGGTATCACCACGATCACCCGCCACCATACAGTGAATTCACCCACCACCGTAGTGCCAGTATATAAACTAGGTATCGATCACCCACCACCATAGTGCCTGTATATAAACTAGGTATCAATCACCCACCACCATAGTGCCAGTATATAAACTAGGCATCAATCACCAACCACCATAGTGCCTGTATATAAACTAGGTATCAATCCCCCACCACCATAGTGCCTGTATATAAACTAGGTATCAATCACCCACCACCATAGTGCCTGTATATAAACTAGTTATCAATCACCCACCACCATAGTGGCAGTACATAAACTAGGTATCGATCACCCACCACCACGGTGCCTGTATATAAACTGGGTATCAATCACCCACCACCATAGAGCCATTATATAAACTAGGTATCAATCACCCACCACCATAGTGCCTGTATATAAACTAGATAACAATCACCCACCACCATAGAGCCAGTATATAAACTAGGTATCACCATGATCATCATCTTAACCAATGACAAGTAATGACAGATACCCACCACCATAGTGCCAGTACATAAACTAGGTATCGATCACCCACCACCATAGTGCCTGTATATAAACTGGGTATCAATCACCCACCACCATAGTGCCTGTATATAAACTAGGTATCAATCACCCACCACCATAGTGCCTGTATATAAACTAGGTATCAATCACCCACCACCATAGTGCCAGTACATAAACTAGGTATCAATCACCCACCACCATAGTGCCTGTATATAAACTAGGTATCAATCACCCACCACCATAGTGCCTGAATATAAACTAGGTATCAATCACCCACCACCATAGTGCCTGTATATTAACTAGGTATCAATCACCCACCACCATAGTGCCTGTACATAAACTAGGTATCACCATGATCACCCGCCACCATACAGTGAATTCACCCACCACCATAGTGCCAGTATATAAACTAGGTATCGATCACCCACCACCATAGTGCCTGTATATAAACTAGGTATCAATCACCCACCACCATAGTGCCAGTATATAAACTAGGCATCAATCACCAACCACCATAGAGCCTGTATATAAACTAGGTATCAATCACCCACCACCATAGTGCCTGTATATAAACTAGGTATCAATCACCCACCACCATAGTGCCTGTATATAAACTAGGCATCAATCACCCACCACCATAGTGCCTGTATATAAACTAGGTATCAATCACCCACCACCATAGTGCCAGTATATAAACTAGGCATCAATCACCAACCACCATAGAGCCTGTATATAAACTAGGTATCAATCACCCACCACCATAGTGCCAGTATATAAACTAGGTATCAATCACCCACCACCATAGTGCCTGTATATAAACTAGGTATCAATCACCCACCACCATAGTGCCTGTATATAAACTAGGTATCAATCACCCACCACAATAGTGCCTGTATATAAACTGGGTATCAATCACCCACCACCATAGAGCCAGTATATAAACTAGGTATCAATCACCCACCATCATAGTGCCTGTATATAAACTAGGTAACAATCACCCACCACCATAGAGCCAGTATATAAACTAGGTATCAATCACCCACCACCATAGTGCCTGTATATAAACTAGGTATCAATCACCCACCACAATAGTGCCTGTATATAAACTGGGTATCAATCACCCACCACCATAGAGCCAGTATATAAACTAGGTATCAATCACCCACCACCATAGTGCCTGTACATAAATCAGGCATCACCACGATCACCCGCCACATTACAGTGAATTCAGTGCCAGTACATAAACTAGGTATCGATCACCCACCACCATAGTGCCTGTATATAAACTAGGTATCAATCATCCACCACCATAGTGCCTGTATATAAACTAGGTATCAATCACCCACCACCATAGTGCCTGTATATAAACTGGGTATCAATCACCCACCACCATAGAGCCAGTATATAAACTAGGTATCAATCACCCACCACCATAGTGCCTGTATATAAACTAGGTAACAATCACCCACCACCATAGAGCCAGTATATAAACTAGGTATCACCATGATCATCATCTTAACCAATGACAAGTAATGACAGATAATAAACTTGTCAACATTGGACTCCACACTGGGTTAAAAAGTATGAGCCTCACCAGCTATCAGATGATATACTTTGACCTCCCACGACATTGTAGCATTTCTGGGGCCTAGACACTTTTACAATGTTTATTTTGTTTTGCCATGGAATCTGGAGAGTGTCTGACGGCAACCTCCAATAATTTATCTGACAATCATATAGATTTTGGCCGGAAAACCACGAGAAACGATACGTATCACATAATGTGTTCCGATTCCGTATCATATAGACGACTCATTCTGATTCCGTATCATATAGACGACTCGTTTCCGGTAGCGCTACGGACTATCATAACAGGCACATAGATACATTCTATGTGCGTTTCAGTGGTCGACCGAACATTATGTCCCAAAAATGTTTAAAAATAATTTAACCCTTTACCTAACATGAAAAGCAGACGACACTTGCAAAACAAATTCTTGAATAACTTATTTTTTTCATACCCTATGTTTTTGAGACAAAAAATGAAAAAATAATGAAAATTAACTGGCGCTTTTTGAGAATAGCGTTGGCCGGTTTTGGCCGTTACGTTGGGTGAAGGGTTAAGATTTAATCTGTTTATGTGACAGAATTGTTAGATAATTGAATTGTAATGATAATCTGTATGTAATAATTTATTCCCAGATAACTACCTATAACCCAAAGTTTTGGCCGCCCAAAATGAAGTACCATTCCAAGTGTCGAGATAGTCCTACGATGTAAATTTTGCTTCGCGGTGTATTTTTTTTTTTTTTGTGGGAGGTGGGGGTACCTATGGACATTCCCCTATAACTAAAATCAGGACTAGAAGTGACAACCAAATTCTGCCAGTCAGAATAGTGCTGTATTCCGAAGGTCGAGACATTTTTCAATGTTTACTTTTATCTTGCCATTGAATTTGGAAAGCACCTACTATAACCATCCCCAAAAATTAATTAATCACAAGAGAACAACCCATAACCTCAAAATACAATGATCCATAATAACTTATGTTCATTTTTCCGAACAGTTTTCGATATACCGGTATACCGCGGTATTTTTTTGAATACCGATACCAGTATTCAGTTTTGAATATCATGCAGCCCTACAAGTAGGACCCGGAATCGCTAGCAAAACACACACGGCAGTATCTTGCAACATCATACTTTAACCCTTTACCCAACGTATGGCCAAAACCGGCCAGCGCTATTCTCAAAAATCGCCAATAAATTTTCATTATTTTTTCATTTTTTGTCTAAAAACATAGGTTATGACCCCTCGTTGGAACGAGCTCGTCGAGCTCGTTCCAACGAGGGGTCATAACCTATGTTTTTGAGACAAAAAATGAAAAAAATTAGTTATTCAAGAATTGTTTTTGCAAGTGTCGTCTGCTTTTCATGTTAGGTAAAGGGTTAAACACAGCCTTCTCTATAGTGAAGCTAATATGAAAATACGTGACACGTAATGGTGCACACCCAATATTGTTAATTTCGGTAAATACTGCAGGCCCCAAGCAAGATTTTTCAGGAAAGAGATGGTATATATCGCAGAAATAGCAGCGGTTATGTGAAATATAACAATTTGCCAAAACGTGTTGTACAGCGACATGCAATAAACACAGAACCACATATGTTTGTTCATATGTTAATATGGAGACAAATATGGCAATCGAGAAATTTTGAAAGCGTGCGGAAGGATCAAACTTCAGACAAGCTATAGTAATACAAACCTTCATTTTTTAAACTGACAAAAGATCATAATTCAATGGCAAATAGATTCATTAGGGTTTAACAACACTTTCAAAAACCAAGGCTATATTATAAGCGGGATTGTACGTCAATTTCAATAACTAAGGTTATTATATCACGTTGTTAGTTCCCAAGATCCTTCCCATCCTTCAATACCTAGACGAGCAAAATAGTCGTACGTGGAGTCACTCGTTCAGGCAATTACTCTATGGCTCATTTGTTCGATGGGATTCTGGTCGTTCGAGCAATCTGAGAGGGTTAGCAAGGCTGTACTAGTGCTAGTAATGGTACAAGGCCGCAAGAGTGGAAGAAGACTGCGGGATTTGGTGACTACTGTAAAATCTAATTATAGGACAGACGATGGCAATATTGGGAAAATCAGTAATAGTGGTGTTGGAGATATGAAGATCATGGAGAGGTCTAGAACTGGGCAAATGCTAGGAGCTAAATTATCATCAGGTATATATAGTACTGCATCATCATGTCATAGGTATCCTCCTATACCCCGATGAGCATTAAGAGCCGTAAAAGAAATCGCTCTTTCGATACTCATCTGCTCAATGGGATTTGAGTCGTTCGAGTAAAGACTTTTTCAGTAACTGCTCAAAAGCTTATTTGCTCGATAAGATTCGAGTCGTTCGAATAATACCTAACCCTGCTTGATTGTATTTTGGATTTGAGGACCATAGAGGACTTCGTTATAAACAGGAAAGGCAAAAACAGAGACGGCCAAGACAAAATAATCTGCTGGGATAGGCAGAAATGGGACCAGTAAAAGGCAAAACAGGCCAGTAAATAGGATAAACCACAGAAAATATCGGGATAGATAAAATACCGAGACTATAGTGCACATCCGAAACAATAAAGTTAATCTTATACAAATGAATGCGTCTATTGTTGGGCAAAAATAAGAATTCTAGGGGACAACAGATAGAAACCAAATATTTAGTGGAAAATCCGCACTAGTAAAAGAACTGTTGGATTTATTTGGGTAATTTTACAAAGTATTCGAACAAATACAATTACTCATACCAGGAAACGCACCTTAAAGCACTGTATGCTACTCTTTGAAGCCCAGTACTGAGGAATCCGTGCCACATAAAGTTGTTTTGATGGTTTAGAGAGATTGGCTGGACGTTTGTGGTAATTCGATGTATTCTAGTTCACTTCAATTTATCCACATGAGACCTCTCATCATTCATTTAGCACTACGTGCTACCATTATAATCCCTAGGTGGGGGTTTTCAAAGTCCGTCTCTGTAGTTTTGGATTATTAAGAGGGATTGTCGGGTTGTTTGCTGTAATTAAAATTACTCCTATTCAATCGAACACACCCTCCGAACTTACCCCTGTCCAACTAGAAGGTTTTGGGTCACATAGCAACCATGTGCTACCATAGAAACCAAGAGGGCGGCCTCAGATATACAAAATGGACGACGTACACTCGTCTCACCTCAACAAAACGCGCTGCGCATGCACACTAGGACCACGTATCACTATGGGGATGTTGTCACAAGATGGCGCTCACGCACGCTAACATGACAACCAAAAATGAAGTAACTGGGCCATGTGCCTATGACGTCACATGAGATCCGGCCAATGTGGTCGATCGGGTACATGATCTACTACTAACATCAAACCGAGAGATCCACGGTTCGATCTCCAGCAGGGGTAACTGCGTTGTGTCATTGGGCAAGGCACTTAATCACGATTGCTCAAGTGGGGGCACGGTGGCACAGCCATGGGGGCGTTCTGGGGGCACCCCCCGCCCCCACAAAACAAAAATAATTCCGATAAGATCACCGATCCAATGTCGAGTTGTGACAGTACAAAAGTGGGTTTAATCAATATCATCTTATCAACCGGGAACTAATTGATTACAATTACTATGTGAAGGGTCGCTGTGACCTTGACCTTTGACCTACTGCTTCCAAAATAAATAGGGCTCTTTCTTGCAATAATGCCAACCTACCTATGAAGTTTCATGAACGTGAATTGAACCATTGTCAAATTATCTTCTGGAAACCAATTGTTTACGATTTATGTTCAAGGTCACTGTGACCTTGACCTTTGACCTAGCGAGACCAAGATAAATAGGTGTCTTCCACTCACCTAGGCCAACCGACCTATGAAGTTTCATGAATGTGGCTTCAACCGTAGTCAAGTTAGCATCCGGAAACCAATTGTTTACAATTTACTATGTTGAAGGTCACTGTGACCTTGACCTTTCACCTAGCAAGTCCAAAATAAATAGGGTTCTTCATCTCACTGATGCCATCCTACCTATGAAGTGTTATGAACGTGGGTCGAACCATTATCAAGTTATCATCCGGAAACCAATTGTTTTGATTTACTATGTTCGGGGTCACTGTGACCTTGACCTTTGACCTAGTGAGTCCAAAATAATAGGGTTTTTCCTCTCATGAACGCCAACCATTACCTACGTATGAAGTTTCATGAATGTGAGTTTAACTATCGACAAGTTATCATCCGGAAACCAATTGTTTACAATTTACTATGTTCATGGTCACTGTGACCTTGACCTTTGACCAAGCAAGTCCAAAATAAATAGGGTTCTTCCACTCACCGATGCCAACCTACCTATTGAGTTTCATCACGTGGGTCGAACCATTATCAAGTTATCATCCGGAAACCAACTGTTTACACCCGCCCGCCATTCACCAAACTATAAGTCGAGCTTTGACTTCGTCACAACTTGACTAAATAAGAGGCCCCAAGGGGCTGTAATCGCTCACCTTCCAAAGTGGTTCAAAGAAGTATTTGGGGGTCACATTCAGTTATACATGGTTCATCAACTCTACAAAGGAATGAAGTCATGAAAGGCAAATGTTATGGAAAAACACTAAGGAATCGTTCTGAACAAACCTAACATGCTCCCCATGCCACCCCCACCCCGCCCATAGAGAGCCCAAATAATAAGCCAGGGACTCAAATTGAACAAACTTGAACCTGATCCCCCATGAGATGTTATATACCAAATACGAAAGAATTCTGGCCGGTGGATCTGAAGAAATGGGTTTTAAAGGAAATGTCCTCACATTGCATTAAGTTGAACTTTGGGCTCAAACAGGGAGCCAAAATATTTACCCAGGTAACCAATTTGAACAAAACTGAAACTGCCCCACCGCAAGATGCAGCATACCAAATATGAATGGATTCTGACTGGTGAATCTGAAGAAAAAGATTTTTGAAGAAATTCTCTCATATTGCACTAAGTTAAAATTCAGGCTGCCATAGGCAGCACAAATATAAACCCAGGGACTCGATTTGAACAAACTTGAATCTGACCCCCCCCCCCCTCCCCTATAGATGTTGTATACTAAACATGAAAAGGATTCTGACTGGTGGATCTGAATCTGAAGAAGAAGATTTTTAAAGAAATTTCCTCAAATTGCACAAAGTTAAACTTTGGGCTCCAATAGAGAGCCCAAATACTAACTGAGGGACCCGATTTGTACAAACTTGAATCTGACTCCCCCCCCCCCCCCCCCCCCTCCCTTAGAAATGTTGTACACCAAATATGAAAGCATTCATACCAAATATGCAAGATTTTTAAAGAAATTTCCTCATATTTCACCAAGTTAAAAGTTAAAATTCGGGCTCCTAGAGGGAGCTCAATGATGGTTCTGGAGAAGTAGATTTTTTAATTTTTTAAAAAAAAATGTATGGGTGCTAGCAGAGTAATGCCCCTTGTGGTTCGGCGGGGCAAGGTTATTTGTACAAACTTGAATTGACATATGATAAGGAACATACACACCAAATTTGGTTCAATTTGGTCCAGTAGTTTGGGAGAAGTCAATAATGTAAAGTTCACGACGGACGGCAAGTGATAAGTTAAGTTCCCTTCGGTGAGCTAAAAATCAGCCATATGCTCCCCCCCCCCCCCTCCAAGTTAATCCATATAGGGAGCATCAGGCAAGACATTTTAATATCGAGATATTTATACTTGCAGGATGTATAAGGGGGAGGGGTGCGTAATAGCAGATTTATGTGTGATATCCGACCTATCTCAATTTAATGACACCAATGTTGTCGATTATTTGCCAGACTCGAGAGAGAAAAACGTCGCCGGTGTTCCGTCGAGGATTTACGAAATAACGTCGCCGTTATTTGGTAATTTATCCGTTTCTTCTGGTCCGGGTTCGCTATTTAAAAGAAGAATCTCTGTATCTGTATCTGTATCTGTAAAATACTGGAAATTAGCCTCAATACTGAGTAAAACTTATCCAGGGTGAGTGTGCGCGCACTGGGCCTATTATTTGCGCGATATAATAGCTTTGAAGCCCTCAATTGTCTCGCAGTTAACTGCGCTTTCCGAGATGGAATTCCAGTCTTTAATGGTCCGTGGTACAAATGAGTTCCTATAAATTTCAGTATTGGATGGATGGATTTTAATTTGTTTGCTATTTGCTGATCTTGTTGGTCGTTTGTTGTATTGGATGACATTGTCAGCAGGGATGGCCACTAAATCGTTAGCGATTTTGAAGAGTAGGACGAGTCGCTGTTCTCTTCTTCTGTCTTTTAGTGGTTTCCAGTCAAGTTCTTTCATCATGGAAGTGACACTGCTTGTGCGCTTGTAGTCCTTGCACACGAATCTGGCAGCTCTACGCTGTATACTCTCCAGCCGATCGATGTCTTTCTGTAAGTGAGGATCCCATACTGTGCTCGCATAATCAAGTAGGGAACGTACTAATGAAATGTATGCAGTTTCTTTAAGTTTTTTGTTGCAATGTTTTAGGTTTCGTCGGATGAATCCGAGTGTGGAGCTTGCTTTGTTGCAGGTTTTACTGATGTGAGTAGTCCATTTTAAGTTTTCATTGATGATTACACCTAGATATGGGTTGTTCTGTACTTGTTCCAGTATATAGTTGTTTAAGGTATAGCGGAAAGAGGATGGATTTTTACTTCTATGAATTGACATAATGTAGCACTTAGAGGCGTTGAATCGCATCCCCCAATCCATTGCCCATTTTTCTAACGAGATCAGATCTTGTTGAAGTTGGAGGTGGTCTTCTAATGATGATATCGGCCTGTACAGAAGGCAGTCGTCTGCGAATAGGCGAACCTGAGATTTTACACGTAGTGGTAAGTCATTTATATGGCAAAGAAATAAAAGAGGCCCAAGGACAGTTCCTTGAGGTACACCTGAATCAACAGTGCAGGAGGATGAAAATTCCCCTTCTACTACAACTCGCTGGTGTCGTTGCGTTAGGAATGACTTAATCCAATTGTTGATCTTACCGTTGATACCATAGTTTTTTAGTTTGTATAAAAGCTTTCTGTGTGGTACAGTATCGAAAGCTTTGCTGAAATCTAGGATAACTAGGTCTATCTGTTTCCTGAGGTCATATGATTTCATGATGTCATGCATGGTGATTATAAGTTGGCTCTCGCAAGAGTGACCGCTGCGGAAACCATGTTGTAGTGGTGTAAGTATGCGGTTTTGTTCTAGGTGGTTTAGTATATGTCTACACACAATATGCTCCAGTAGTTTGCAGCATACACACGTTAGAGACACTGGTCGATAATTTGCCGCTGTGTGTTTGTCGCCTTTCTTAAATATGGGACTTATATTAGCATTTCTCCAGTCAGATGGTAATGTGCCTGTGTCTATGCTTAGTTGGAAAATGTGGCTTAAGACTGGTGCAAGTTCTTTCGAGCAAGCCTTTAATATCTTATTTGAGATGTTGTCTGGGCCGCTAGCTTTGTTGATGTTGATATTCTTAAGTAATTTCTCAACTCCCTGTGTGTCGATGTGTATATCTTCGATACTTGGGTGACCTGGCTCGTGGTTTTCTGGTAATGGATCAGATGTATTTTCCTTGGTGAAGACTGATTTAAATTGTTCATTTAATAGGTCCGCTTTAGATTTGCTGTCTTGATATAAGATGCCATTTTTCTTGATTCCTGCCACTCCAATATTGTCGGTGCGTTTAGATTTGATGTACTTCCAGAATGGTTTACTATTTCCCTCTTCTAGTGACGATTCTAACACCTTGTTGACATACTGCCAGTGAGCTTGTCGGATGGCTTTCTGGGTTGTACGTTTCTGTAGTCTGTATTTATTCCAGTCCTCGCTTTTTCCTGTTTGTTTCGCTCTCTGGAATAGCTTGTGTTTTTTCTTTATTTTTCGTTTGTCTCTGGAGGAGAGCCAAGGGAGGTTGTGTCTGTTTGATGTCAGTTTTTTTGGCACATTTATTTTCAGAGTGTTGTTGATGCCTTTTTTAAGTTCTGACCATTTTTCTTCAACTGATGTGTTTTTGCCTATGATGTTCTTTCCTAGTTTGGTTATATCACATTTAATATCTTCCCATTTAGCTTTTTTGTATATTAATATCTCTCTTCGTTTTGGTTTGTTGTATTTGGGTTTCAAGATTGTGTCGATTACTACCATATTATGATCTGATATTCCTGGTATGGTATCACACGATTTTACAAGACTAGGTTGGTTTGTCAAGAATAGGTCAAGGATGTTATTTTCTCGACTTGGTTTGTTTTGTAGTTGGTCCATACCATTTTCTTCGATTGTTTCAGGAAGTTGTGCGTGATGATTTAAAAGATTTCCTCCGGGTTTCACTGTGTTGTTTCGCCAGTCAATGTGTGGGAGATTGAAGTCCCCTGCTAGTATGATGGGCTTGTCCTTACTATGTTCTATCACATTTGATATCGATGTTTTGAGGTCAATAAGTACGTCTAAACTTGCATTCGGTAGACGATAGTAGGAACCAATTATCACCGACTTTGTCTGAGTCTGGATTTCGGCCCATTGTAGTTCACAATCGTTATCACCATTTTCGACTGCGCAGGTAGTGAAATTATCGTTGACTGCGATGAAAACACCTCCTCCGTTTTTATTTCTATCCTTCCTGAAGACATTTGTATTATAGCCATCTGGGAATATCTCAGAGTTTTTATGTTCACTCGACAGCCAGGACTCACAACCAATAATTACATCCGGTTTGATGTACTCTGTGCTTTCACGAATTTCAGATCTTTTGTTTCTGATGCTCTGACAGTTCATCATAAGAATCCGAAGATTTTGTTGTTTGTTTTCGATACCGTTGGTTGATTTAGATTTTTGGAAAATCGATTCTTCACTTGCAGAGCTAAGGTGTCTTGATTTAGGACTACTAAATGCTGTTGGACTGAAAGACGAGTCAATAGATGGAATAGTTGATATGAAGCTTAAAGCACTAAAGTGGTTTGATGTTTCCAGTTCATATGTGTGATACGTAAAGCTGGTTATATTTTGTGTGTTACATTTACAGCAAATCCATGATACATTTTGGTTTTGTAGGTTCGATAGCTTCGAGGCACTCAATTCGAGACATTCTGAGTGGTACCAGATGCTGCAGTCATCGCAGCAAATTACGCGTTTGTGTTCCCATGTGACAGGGGTTTCGCAGTATCCACACGGATAAACAGCTGGGCCTGGGTTTAACTGAATGTCACCTGATAGTAGTATGGCTAAGAAAGCAAGATTAGTCATCACAGGAGGGGGGGATTCGGGTGGACAGTGTGTGCGCATGTGTGGAAATGAGAAGTCAGGAAAAAATCCGGAGAGATAAAATGATATAATTTCAGTTAACTTTACATCAAATGATAATATTTTGTATACCATTTCGATCATATAACTATGTTACACCAATGTATACATTGATATGTAAGGGATACGACAGGTAAAGCTGTGTATCCGCCAAAAATTACCACCTGTGCCGAAACACCGAAAAGTGAAATTCAAAACAATGGCCGCCATATTGAATAGTGGAACATTCTAAAAAGTGCAACAACTTTTGTATTCCTTGTGTTTGATGATAGACGTATACACCTATAACATATGTCGAACAATAAGCTACTAAAATACCTCGACAAACCTTATAATCCATCTACAGGCAATAAAACCTTTACACCACTCGTCATATCTGACAGCAAAGGAAAATGGTTGGAAAGAAAAATTACCCAACCAAGTGAACGAGAAATCAAATGGCATTCTAAAAGCGGAGAGACGTGTAAAGAGGGTTATAAATGGATAAAAGATAATCTCAAGAACAAAATCAAAAAACATGGAAACATCTGGTTATATGTTTGGTTAGGAACTTGCGACCTCACCACGAAAAACAAGAAATACATATCTTTATCATCAGAAGACGATCAGGCAATTGATAACGCTATTAAATATCTGAAAAAAATCTCAGACATAACAAAAACCTACCCAAACTGCAAAATAACTCTCCTAGAAACACCAACATACTCAATCAAAGAGTGGAATGAGCAAAAAGGCCACAAAAGTCCTGAACAATTTTTGGAACAAGATCAAAAACTAGAAACGCAAATATACAGATTAAATGGAAAAATTAGAGAACTGAATCGTGAAAACAACAGCCACTCACCAGTATTCAGTACAGATCTGGTTAAAACATCAAAAACCACAAAAGGTGATAACAGAAACAAACATACAAAAAGGAAAACAAACAACTTTTGGCTTTATGTCGATGGCATCCACCCAGGACCATTACTAGCAAGAACCTGGTTAAAAAAGATTACGGAGCAAACGATAAAAGACTGCTGGAGCCCACATACGAATTCCAGTCAATGAGGACTTCTATACTATACTACATAATTGCAACCTACTACTACTCTGCCAGTCAGTGAGGATTCTCCTCGCTATACTGGCCCATCACAGAAATCTCAGTCAGTGGGGATCTTCCTCGCTATACTGAAAAAAAACAAAACAAGAATCTCCATCACACCAGTCAGTGAGGACCTTCCTCGCTAAACTGGACTACCACAGAAACTGCATGTAGTTCTTCTTCGTCACCTTACAAAAGGCTACAACAAACTCCTATCTAATCAGTCAGTGAGGATTTTCCTCGCTACACTGACACACTACAGAAACAACAGTCAGATTCTCTTCACTATATTGTAAAACTGCAATGAACTGCTACTAAACCAGTCAGTGAGGATTTTCCTCGCTATACTGGCACACGAACAGAAATCTTCGTCCTCGCTATCAACATTTCTCAGTGCAAGATGGCAAAATCCATTATGAAAATAATACTAATTTTTATGAGTATATCAGTGCTTAAGTTATGTGAAACAGATGTACATTGTTCATATCCAATCCTCAGATACTCATTGCCAACACCGTGCTCTACCCTGATGCTTGGATACGTACTCAGACAGAACTCCAATCGTAGACGTGGCATGACGATGACACCCGAATCCCCCCCTCCTGTGATGACTAATCTTGCTTTCTTAGCCATACTACTATCAGGTGACATTCAGTTAAACCCAGGCCCAGCTGTTTATCCGTGTGGATACTGCGAAACCCCTGTCACATGGGAACACAAACGCGCAATTTGCTGCGATGACTGCAGCATCTGGTACCACTCAGAATGTCTCGAATTGAGTGCCTCAAAGCTATCGAACCTACAAAACCAAAATGTATCATGGATTTGCTGTAAATGTAACACACAAAATATAACCAGCTTTACGTATCACACATATGAACTGGAAACATCAAACCACTTTAGTGCTTTAAGCTTCATATCAACTATTCCATCTATTGACTCGTCTTTCAGTCCAACAGCATTTAGTAGTCCTAAGTCAAGACACCTTAGCTCTGCAAGTGAAGAATCGATTTTCCAAAAATCTAAATCAACCAACGGTATCGAAAACAAACAACAAAATCTTCGGATTCTTATGATGAACTGTCAGAGCATCAGAAACAAAAGATCTGAAATTCGTGAAAGCATGAGGGGCGGTAGGAAAATAGGAATCGTTAACAAAAGTAAGACAGTAATATTATTTGATAAGCAATTGCTGCCAGTTTTAAAAAGCATAAACCGGCTATTTCTCTTCATTTTGTGTGATATCATTAGACATTCTCATTTAATTCTATTCATTTAGTTTCCTATTTTCAGTCGAATGTTTCAACAAAAAACCTTCACTATGAGTCCATGAGTTTGTGAACGCGCTATACGTTAATAGTGAAATTTTAGGGGTTAACGTTGAAATATCAACACCAAACTTCGGATATGTATTATTTATACTGTTTTCAATCAGAAACCGTTCATTTTGATATTTTTAGGACGAGGAGTTCATTTGCGGACTCTTTGGCCCGTCTTGCGAAAAATGAGTCCGTAAGTTTGAAAACGCGCTATACATTAATAGTAAAATTTTAGGGGTTAAAGTTGAACTATCGATACCAAACTTCGGATGTGTATTATTTGTACTGTTTTCAATGAGAAACCATTCATTTCAGAACATTAACCCCTATAGTTTACTTGCGGTCTCTTACGGACTCTTACGGTCCCTTTTTCTACATGCGGACTCATTTTAGAACTACCGGCGATAAGGATCATTTCTATAAATAGAGTTGTTGAGTTGACGTTCGTTTCGTGATTGATCATAATTCAATGATTGCACATAGATTATTATTGTCCTCACACAAGGTGAAGGGGAAATAAATTTGAAAAAAGAGTTTCAATGTGGCCTAATTATTGATGCCTTTCACACGTCCTTAAATAAACTGATTTTGCGTTCATTGCTCCAATAGATTAGAGAAATTGTGTCCCACTCCCCTCCCCACCCCACGAAACAAACGTGAACGTCAATTTTGTTTCTAAAATTGGGGTTGCAGCTATATTATTCAGCAATACAGACACTGCCTTTTATCCTAACAACTGATGTCAAATTTTCTTTCACATACTGATGTGGTAAAAAATAGGCCAGGCCTCAATGAATGTGACCTCCTCCCCCCCCCCCCCCCCACCCTTTTCATAAAAAAAAACTATGATATAATTCATAAATTAATTGATGTTGACACAAAGCAAACATCTTGCGAAAAAGCTATCACAAATGGGAAATTTACACTGATGTGGTAACATTTAAAAAAAAAAATAGCCATCAATGAATGTGACACCCTACCCCCCCCCCCCCCCCCCAGTATACCCCTCTTCATCAAAAACGTGACATAATTCATAAATGAATTAATATTGACACAAAACAAACAACTTGTGACATTAAATATCCTACTTGTGATCGTTTTTAAATCACATTCAGGCTTCTGAAGACTGACATTTCACATCATGTGTTTGGTGAATCATTTGCAATTTTTTGTAAAAAAAAGAAACAAGAGGCCACACGGGGCCTGAAGCGCTCATCTTGAACAGAACACAATTTAAACAGAGTCCAAAAATGAGTCAACATTAAGCAAGCCATCTCCATAGGCTACACTGACAATCCTTGAGTCCCTCAGGAGTGACAAAAATAATCTGGGCATCATGACTTTTCTTCGGTTGATCATAAAGTAAAATGTAGAGCTCACCTACGAAGCCCCTTGATACAACCTATGTGGGTTAATCTTAGTTACACACCTCTAGAGGGTACTGAATACAAAATTTTCAATTCTTCAGCAAAATGGCCAATTCCAGCTCCCATAGAGAGCCCAAATATTAGCCCAGCTTCTTGATTTGACCACAGTTGAATCTGACTTCCCTAGAGATGTTGTGTACCGAATATGAAAGCATTCTGACTGTTTGATCTGAAGAAGAGAAATTGTAAAGAAATTTCTTCGAATTGCACTAAGTTCAAATTTGGGCTACCGAGCCCAAATATTAACCTATGGATCCGATTTGAATAAACTTGAATCTGACCCCCTAGAGATGTTGTATACCAAATGTGAAAGCATTCTGACGAGTGGATCTCAAGAAGAAGATTTTTGAAGAAATTCCCTCATACTGTACCAAGTTAAATTTCATGTTCCCATATGGAGCCCAAATATTAACCTAGGCACTCGAATTGAACAACCTGGAATCTGACTCCCCTAGAGATGTTGTATAACAAATATAAAAGCATTCTGACTGGTGGATCTGAAGAAGAAGATTTTTATAGAAACTTACTCATATTGCGTTAAGTAAAAATTTGGGCTATCAAAGTGAGCCCAAATATATACCTAGGGATCTGATTTGAACAAACTTGAATCTGACCCCCTTAGAGATGTTGCATACCAACTATCAAAGCATTCTGACTGGTGGATCTGAAGAAGAAGATTTTTTTAAATTACCCTCCATATTGAACAAAGATAAAATTTGGGCTTCCGTAGAAAGCTCAAATATTAACCTAGGGAAATGGTTTGAATCTGACCCTCATAACAAAGATGTATACCAAACATTAAAAGATTCTGACTGGTGGTTCTGAAGAAGATTTTTAAAGAATATTTCCCCATATTACCCTATGTTAAAACTTTGGGCTCATGTAGAGAGCCCATATATGAACCAATGAGCTTTATTTCAACAAACTTTTATTTGCCCCCTCCCCCCTCCCTATGAATGCTGAATACCAAATATCAAAAGATTCTGATGACTGGTTCCGGAGAAAAGATTTTTTTAAATTTTTGCAAATATGCTGACTCAGCATTTTTTTGATGCCCTTTACAGAGCACCCTAACATAACCGATGGCAATTGTTTTTTACCACTCAATTCTACTGGTCCTAAGGATACTTCATACCAAATAACAGCTCTCTGTTCCGTGTGGTTTGGGAAATATGGGCGTTTGAAAATATTTCTATTTTTAGCTCCCTGGGTTCCCATGGGGATGCAGGAAATTTTTTTTGTTTGCTTGGGTCAAGTACTTATGACCTAATAATACCAAACACCAAATCTGGTTCACACTGGACCATCGGTTCAGAAAAATAGAAATTTTGGGCGGGGCCAAAACACACTGGTTCTTGAGAAGATTTTATACATATTTTGGAGCATTTTCCCCCACTCCCTCCCTATGGGAAACTGAGAGTGTATGAGTTGAACAAAAATGAAATGCCCCTTTGGGACCATCACTCACAAAAACTTTCACTTGAATTGGCCCGGTGGCTTTGGAGGAGAAGACCAAAACATGGTGTTGACGGATGATGGACGGAGAGCGATGAGATTAGCTCAGCTTGACTTTGTCAAGATGAGCTAAAGAAGCCAGTTTTCTCAGTTAAGGCACCAAGAGTCATTGGTATGGTACTGACAAAAACATAAAACACTGCTTTTTCAACAGTATGACCAGTACTGCTCATGTGGTATCTCTTAGCACTGTTAAAATGCCAAAAAAAATCCAATATTGATTCTGTGGTGCTGTGCTTGAGCAGCAAGTACCCATTAGGACACTTTCGCAACCTTAGATTTAATCACCACAAACACCCATTCTGATAAAAAGTGTGAAATTGTGGAAAATATGTCTCCAAGGAGGATGAATGAGATATTTGCTTAAAAAATTTGTTTTTTTTTTAGTGTTTTGAAAGTCTACACAGAAATAAAAACTGACATACAATGGAAAGTTTTGTTGGAAGAGCCAGGACAAGATTGTCAAATGGAAAAAAAAAAATCTCAATGGACCCTGAGTTCTGCAGTACCTAAGCAAATCATAGGAAACTGAGAGACTATGAGATTGACTTTAGTTTCCAAAACATACTGTACAGTCTTTCCAATTGTTTCTCATCAACTGAGGCTTCAGTATGGGCAGGTGGGTGGGGGACTTGATTCAAGGAGAGAACAATATTTCACAGCTGTTACTGTAGTTTTGTGCTGTAACATGGGAACTGTGACAACAATGCTCGATCTGAACAAAATTTGATCGCATCTCTTTAATTTTGGGATTCAAATATCTTTGTCAAGTATAACCCTTCAGAGAACTTTTTCCGACCCCAAAACAGGGGGTTGTGCATCAAATAAGAGGGAAAATTTAGTACTAGACTACTTTATTAGTACTAGACTGTGCACAAATGCCATTCACTCACATTTGCAACTTTATTGTGTTATTTTTTCCACTGTACCCCACCCCCAAATTTGTGTTCTAAAATACTCTTTCAATGAAGAAATTATTTTCTAACACTTTTTAACCCTTTACCAAATATAATGGTCAAAAGCTGCTGGTGCTATTCACAAGTATTGCCATTCCATGTTCATTATTTTCTCGTTTTTTTGTGTCAAACACATAGCTTATGACCCCTCATTGGAATGAGGTCATTCCAATGGTGTAAAAAGTCATGTTTTTACACAAAAAATTAGTAAGTCAATAAGTTTGTGGGCAAGGGTAATCAGCTTTTCATGTTACATGTAAGTAAAGGGTTAACAGCATAATTCAGGCAAACATCTACATGCCAGTAAATAAAAGTGCAATATGGGTTTTCTGGCTGTGGGTTTGAATGGTGATTTGGAAGGGGTTGGAAGATTGGCACCCCCCCCCCCCCTCTGCCCCTGTACTATGATGGGGAACCATGGTTTAATTAGATTTATTAATACATGTGTACATGTGGGGTAAAATAGGTTGTTATTTGGCATTTGCTGGGGGCTGTAGTGTGCCCCTGGAGGCTACACTTGCTCAAGATGTGAATTTGCTTGCAATATATAGCCCTTATTGCTGATGATGACAAAAACATACTTTTCAAAACAAAAAAAAGGTATTGTAAGGTGTGTGGTACCCCAATGAATTTTTAAATGTGAAATAATCTCTCAAAATAATAATTAAATCAGGTTCGGAAGCCAAATTATGTATTTCCTTAATCAACCCCAATCCTATCAAAGATACATTTTACCTCTCATGTGACAAAAGAGTCATTTCTGCATGAG
This sequence comes from Pictodentalium vernedei, assembly GCA_031216915.1. Classification (NCBI taxonomy): domain Eukaryota; kingdom Metazoa; phylum Mollusca; class Scaphopoda; order Dentaliida; family Dentaliidae; genus Pictodentalium; species Pictodentalium vernedei. The sequence continues at coordinate 519,873,388 of CM062294.1, read as the reverse complement.
AATTCAACTTTTGGCTTCCACTGAGTTAAAAACATGGGAAATTTGTTCTTTTAAAGAAAACTGTCCAAACTGTCAAATGGCTTAAAAACTGCTGTTGCCTCCAATACATTTTTCTACTCTGCTTTGCTCTGTTACCTAAAGGAATTCATGTATTTTTTTGAAAACTAACCCAATCCCCAAAATAAAACTAAAATCTGCATCAGCATGTAATACTTTGAGGAAAAAATTGTCTCCTTTAACCATACAGCAAGACAAAGAGTGGTGTTCCAACCCCATGAAACCACATAAATGTCAATTTTGATTGAAAAATTGGGGTTGCAGCTACATGTATATAATTCACCAATATCAATAGACAGTACCATTTTGTCCTAACAACTGATGTCAAATTTTCTTCACCATACTGATGTGGCAAAATATAGCCTTGAAGGTGTCCCCCTAGTATGCCCCTTTTTATCAAAAACTAGGATAAAATTCATAAATTAATTGATGTTGACATATAACAAACCTCTTGTGATATTAAATTTCCCATTTGTGATAATTTCTAAATCACATTCTGGCTTCTGAAGATATTTCACATTGCGCTTGATGAATGTTTTGTCATTCTTGTGAAAAAAGCCTCACTTTCTCAGTTAAGACACCTAGAGTCATTGGTGTGGCACTGACACAACATTAAACACTGAAATTTTCCAACAGCATGACCAGCTGAGCACTGCTCCTATGTTATAGCATAGCACTGTTAAAATGCCTAAAACTATCAAATATTGATTTTGTAGTGATGTGCATGTCCTGCAAGTACATGTACCCACAAGAGCTCGTTTATAACCTTGGATTTAATCCCTGCAGGCACCCATTCTGATAAAAAGGGTGAAATTAGGGAAAATACATGCATGCCTAGTATCCAGTGAGGATGACTCAGATATTTGCTTCAGGAATGTAGTGCTCTTTAATGTTTAATATATTTGTGTATGGGTGTGTGTGTGTGTGGGGGGGGGGGGGGGGGGGCTCAATTGCCAGTTATTGAAAATGTAGAACTGTGCAAATGGAAATAAACCAACACTTTGCTTGATGGACAGACAGACATGCAATCACATATCTTGAAAGAGACAGTCTACATGTACATAGGAATGGTATGATGGACAGACAGACATGCAATCACATACTTTGAAAGTGACATTCTACATGTACATAGGAATACTGACATACAATGAAAAATATAGGGAGAAGAGACAGGACAGGGTTGTCAAAAAAGAAAAAAACTCAGTGGACCCTGAGTGCTGCAGTACTAAAGCAAATCATAGGAAACTGAGAGTGCATGCTGTTAACTTTTTCATCAGCTGAAGGGTTTAGTATGGGTGGTAGAGGGACAATTGTCAATGCAGTTTTGTGCTATAACATGGGGACCCTGACAGCACTAGTATCAGACTACTATATTGGTAGCTGTGCACAGAAGCCATTCATTCACATTTGCAAGTTTGTTACTTTTCCCACTGTACCCCCACCCCCTTTCCCCAAATTTATGTTCCAAAATACTCTGTGAATGAAGAAATTGTTTTTTAACATTTTTAATCACTCACTCAATGTAATGGCCAAAACAGGCTAGCACCATTCACCGAAACTGCCATTCAATTTTCATTATTTTTGCACCAAAAACATAGCTTATGACCCCTCATGGGAATGAGCTCGTTCAGCTCAATCCAGTGGGGGGTCATAACTATGTTTTTGACGCAAAAAAAATGAAAAGAAATTAGTTATTCAAAAGTCCTGTCTTCTTTTCACGTAAGGTAAAGGGTTAACATCATAATATGGAGAAAGCTTCTATTAATCTTTCACTCAATGTAATGGCCAAAACCGGCTAGCACCATTCACCAAAACTGCCATTCAATGTTAATTTTTTTTTTCATTTTTTGGCATCAAAAACATAGCTTATGCTCCCCCTTATTGGAATGAGCTTGTTCAGCGAATACAAGTGAAGTATGGGTTTTCTGGCTAAATGTTTGGATGATGATTTGGGAGAGGATTGGAATATAATTGGAATCCCCTCTATCACAAGTACAATGAGGGGAAAGCATGGTTTCATTAGATGTGTTAATAGGGTAAAAAAGGTGGTTACATGTGTACATGTATTTGTCATAGGTTATAGTGTGCTTCTCAGTTCTGGATGCCACACTTGCTCAAGATGCATTTAACTACATTATTTTTGTCAATATATGGTCTTTATTGCTGACTGTGACAAAAATATAACTTTTCCAAAAATAAAACAGTATTATTCAGTCTGTGGTTCTCGAATGAACATTTAAAAGTGAAATATGTGTAATATCCAAAAAAATATAATTAAATCAGTGTTGGAAGCCAGAATACATGTACATTTACAATGTACATTTACTTATTTCCTATAATCAAACCCAAACCTTTCGAAGGGTAACCTACAAAACTGTTCCCTGACAAAAATTATCCCCCCCCCCCCCCACAATCATTTTCACACAATGCGCAAAACTCCCCCCCCCCCCCCCACAATCATCTTCACACAATGCGCAAAAATCCCCCCCCCACCTTGTTCGTCCCTCCATACTTTCTGGTGAACAAAAATCCCCCCCACCCCCTAATTTTTTAGAAGTACATGTATATTTAAAACCATACAAAAATTTCCCAAGCTTTTTACCACTTGAGGCCGAGCACTTGTCGCTTCAATCAATGCTAACTTTGCTTGTGTGGAGTTAGCATGTTGGATAGTTGCTCACTGTTGCCAGGTGGTTCTCTCAGTGCACTTTAGTTTCCTCTACCCATAAAACTGTCCGCCATGAGGTGACACTGGCTGTTGAAAGTGTCCTTAAGCTCCAATAACTAAATAACTGTGTTGATAAATAGTTATTGAGGCATGTTTTCTTGTAAATAGTGATGAGTGTTTATGTAATTTACAAATTAAATACATAAGTTTTTAAATCCTTTTGGACTGCCTTTTAACCTTTTGGTGTAAGAGGCCGGGAGGGAGATTTTTGTACTGCTCTTAAAATAATGTGAGAGAATGTGGTACTACTCAAAAACTGTGGGAGGAATTTTTGCTAAGTGTATAAAAATGTTTGGGGGTATTTTTTGTAGGGGGGATTTTAACCTACATTATAATCCTTCCAAAGATACATTTTATCTCTTTCATTTGATAAAAGAGTCATTTCTGCATGAGAATTCACTGCTTTCTTTAAAAACTACCCCAATCCCAAAATAAAACTAAAATCTGCATCAGCAGACAATAGTTTTGGGAAAAATCTGTCTCTTTTAACCATAATGCAAGAGAAAGAGTGGTGTTCACCACCCACCCACCCCTCCATTCCACACAAAACAAAATGAATGTCAATTTTTATTTAAAAACTGGTGTTGCAGCTATATAAATCACCAATATCAATAGACAGTACCATTTTATCCTAACAAATTATGTCAAATTTTCTTCTACATATTGATGTGGTAAAATATAGCCCTGAATGTGTCCCCTAGACCCCCAGCATACCCACTTTCATCACAAATTATGATATAATTCATAAATTAATTGATGTTGACACAAAACAAACCTCTTATGATATTAAATTTCACATTTCTGATAGTTTTTAAATCACATTCTGGCTTCTTAAGATATTTCACATTGTGTTTGATGAATATTTTGCAATATTTGTAAAAAAAAAAAAATTTTTAAATCCCTCACATTTCTTAATTAAGGCACTTTGAGTCATTGGTATGGTGTGTCTCTGATAAAGCATTACACATTGATTTTTTGAAAATTTTTCCAACAGCAAGACAGTCCAGGTCATATGTTGTTATTTCATAGCACCATTAAAATGCCTGAAACGATCAAATATTGATTCTGTAGTGCAGTGCCAAATATTATTTTGAGGTCGGTTCTGGGGAGGTTGGTATTTAGGCTTTTCAAACGTTTTTTGCCATTTTTGGAGAAACATACTCAAGTCTAAATATCAGAATCCCCACCTCCAGATGTTGGTCAGACGAGGAGGGCGACATTGACAAGTTTGAAGATGAATTCAGTTCTATTCTGGTTGCAATGCTTAAAGCATCCAGGAATTAAAACATTGTTTACCAAAACACAGAGGAAGTGTGCATGTAATTTAAATGGGAATTCCGAGTGATTCTGGTATTTAGTCTTCAGGAAAACACGTCGGATCAGAAAATTGGCTGGCCGCTACACTGTAATTCTGATAGTCTTAAACTGACATTGTATTGTATCATTGGTAAAAATAGTTCATAGACTGGATCTAGTGAACTTGTGAAGAAAAATCTAGGAAATAAATGAATAGGTATCGCTGTTCGCGTTCATGACTGTTTCTGTAAAATTTTACTACAACAAGACTGCATGCCCGTGTTTTGAGAACAAAGATTTCCCCAGACCTTACGTCAAAATAACTTGAATTCATCCGAACTCCGACTGTTTCTAAGAAAATCGCGCTAAGTTCCCCACAAATGAAAAAGGCCCACTAAAAGTGTCAATAAATCACTTGTTTTATTTTTTATTCGTTGTCAACAATTTGTGAAGTGTACGTTCTCAATTAAAATTGAAACTGGGCTTTAAATCTGACGAAACCGGCAACGGACGGCATTGGAACTTCGAACTTCCAAACAATACCTAACTCGCCAACAACTACCTAACTTCGAAAGTCACTTCATTACTTGATCATTTATCTTAGTTTCAATCATTCTGCAACAATATATTTTACATAATGTCCTTTGAAAGGCCCAAAACAATTTCTATCCGATATCTATGTGTTGCATGGTATATAGAAAAAATATAAAATCATGGACACGTACCCATTACCTATGTGCGCACACGCCACTGCGTGGGTGTGCACTACAAAGGAAACCCCATATCACTACACAGGAATAACTAACTTTGCTATTTTTGTGTTACGTAAAATAACTTTCTGTGAATTTTATCCATAGAAAAAGGTACTTTTTTTGCTTGTAAATAAGATCTGATTAAAAAAAGAAATTAAAAAATTTATTTGGACGTCTCTACGTATCTAACCTCAGTCGAGACATTGACCAAAGTATTATTTGACCATGAAAATCATCCTTATCCACAATCTCTCTGAGCTAGGATGTCTTCGCAAAGGACAGCAGTCAAATCTTCTTCATTCATTCCATGTACACACTAAAAACTAAAGTGTTAAAACTGACACTTTCAAGGTGTTAAACCCATTCTAACTCTTAGGGTTTGATTTTAACACTCAAAGTGCAATACTTTAATCACTTAGACATTACAATCGTCAGACATCTGAAACTTGAATGGATGGCACTTCCCATGTGTCTAGCATTGGTGGTTCTTCCAGAATCGTCCATAATTTGATTTTCGCTTGGTGGGTACATAATTAAAAGGACACAACGCAGATGATGCGGATCAGGCTCGAGAGTTCGAGCCTGATCCGCCTCATCTGCGTTGTTTCCTTTTAAGTGTCGCGACATTACACTTGTCAAGTGGTATTATTGTAACACCTGTCAAATTCTGGGATATCTACACTTGAACAAAGTGCTAGTTAAGCACTTAGTAAGTGTTAAATACAGCACTTAAAGTGTAGTTTTTAACACTTTAGTTTTTAGCGTGTAGCAGATGATGCGGACATCCCAAAGGAATTTGACAGTAAAGGGTTTGACGGTGCAGTTCTTGTTCACACCTTGTCACCATCTTCTTGAAGACTATGCTGTAAAAGTGTTTCTAACTTTTCTTAGAAATGAACCCCAGCAAACAAGAAGTATCAATGTTGTATGGGTTAGGTGCAAAGCATTTTGCATCAAAGAATCCACAATAGATAGTAGCGGAAAAAGCTGCTGGTGAAGGTGTCATTAAAGTTGAAGATACCATCAAAGTGGAGAGATTTTTAAGAGATTCCCAAAACAAGGAATATTTATTTATTATTATTTATTTATTTATTACTTTCCAAAGTGTGATGTACTGGGATTTCCGGGTTTGATTATAAACGATAACTTCACAAGTGAATTATGCAATCAACAATTGGGTCATGAATCCGTGCGCGCAAACGAATACGCTTTGCCGTGGGTGTAATGGGGACTTCGTTGTTTTTTGGGGTTTTTTAACCCTTTACCAAAAATGAAAAGCAGACGACACTTGCAAAGAAAATTCTTGAATAATTATTATTTTCATTTTTTGTGTCAAAAACATAGGTTATGACCCCTCATTGGAACGAGTCATAACCTATGTTTTAGAGACAAAATATGAAAAAAATAATGAAAATTAATTGCGATTTTTGGGAATAGCGCTGGTCGGTTTTGGCCGTTACGTTAGGTAAAGGGTTAAATAATATAATTATCGTTAATAATGAAAGTAATAAACAGAGTAAGCGCTTCACTGCACTGGTCACGTGAAATAATTCATTCGGAGCGAGGGACTATATTGTAAAACACTAGTGCGCACTCGTGTTTGGACAACGTCCCTCAAATCTCATGAATTATTTCTCGTAACCGGTCCAGTCAAGCGATTACTCTCTATTTAATGGTGTCGCATATTTCTGCCCGATTGCTCTTCATGTCTACGACAGTTTTACGAGTGGAGGAAGCCGGAGTGAACCATCGAGCAACTGTCAGCTCCCCAACATACTAACTCCACACAAGCAGGGTTAGCATTGGATTGGTTGAAGACCAGTGCACCATCGAGTACGTCTTAGTACACAACGCCACCACTGTGCCCCCACGTGGGCAATGGGTGTGAAGTGTCTTGCCTGAGGACACAACAAGGAAGAAGTTAGAACTGTTCTTATTGCTGGCTGGCATTGCTGCATCACGGACTTTTTCAGATAATACCCACCTCTTTTTGACCAGGAGTTCATCTGCCGTGAACTATGTGACCTTAAACACCAATAAATAAATCTGTTGTGACTTTGAGGAATAATGACACTATGTGTAATTCGACTGACGAAGAAGCCAGTACCAGACTGACGCTTCATATTGTGCGTGCACTGAAGTCGGCTCGCAGAATTCTTATGAAGACAGTGGACGGACACAGATATTGTCGTCATTCTTTTTGGAAAGTTTGTCAGCCTCATTGACCAGTTTCCTGAACTGGAATTATGGATTGCGTTTATTTATTTATTTATTTATTTATTGGTGTTTAAGGTCATATACTTATGCACAATGTAAATCATGACCGTGACAGTTTTACGGGTGGAGGAAGCCGGAGTACCCGGAGAGATGGATTGTGTTTGGTACTGGGAGAGCATTGCGTCACTATTTTGTGAATTCAGTTTCGGAGAGGATACTACAACTGGAGATATATTGGAGAGGATACTACAACTACCCTGCTGATATTTCATGCATAAACTGGATGTGATTCAACATCTTTCTTCTTCAAAAGAAGTAAAGTTTCAGCATGGGAAGCCTGGAAATATTACAGAAACTTTCCTACTGTACGTTGAGAGCCCTTTGCCGATTTGAACATCAGCCACTTTGAAAAGCTACAGAGGTTTCTTGTGATAATGTATCATGTATGACAAAGCCAACACTATCAGCACTGTAAGTAAAGTCAGACAAAATTTGTTTGCTCTTAAAGACTGTAAACTGGAGAACATTCCCCCAATGGAAGATGCACTCCGAGAACATACCCACGGGGCAATTTATCAAACCGATGTGACAGGAATGGAAGTCCGTAGGAAAATTAGTCCCTCTGGACTATTATTCCGCGGAATTATAGTCCTAGGTCTAACATTTCTAGGAATAGTAGTCCGCCGGACCACTATTCCTAGAAATGTTAGACCTAGGACTATTATTCCGCGGAATTATAGTCCTAGGTCTAACATTTCTAGGAATAGTAGTCCGCCGGACCACTATTCCTAGAAATGTTAGACCTTGGACTATAATTCCGCGGAATAATAGTCCAGAGGGACTAACGTTCCTACGGACTTCCATTCCTGTCACACCGGCATATGGACCACATGCTTCATGCCAAGTCCATCTATTCCACCACCAAACGACTGGATCTCACAAGATGGGAAGTTAACTGGTTGAGGGCTAGATTATTTTTGCTTGTCTGATTTTGTTTATCAATATTTGTTTTATTATAAATTATTGGAGAGTGCCTGTTTGGCACTGTCCAATAGATGATTTGTAATAAAACAATTTTATATAAAAATATTGTTTACGTTTGACTGAAAAAGGAACATGGGTGAGGAAAATGTTGGCTTTTGCTTTGGAACCCTCAATTTTTTTGAAAGCCCTGATAATGGGTTCCTCAACTCAACCATTTAAAGCCCAAGTGAATGAACCAGCCCGAAGTGTTGAAGGTATCCCGAGAGCTAGTTAAGTGCGGATGCAAAGCTGGTCAAGGGTGCAAAAGGGTGTACCTGCGGCCAGCTTTCTCAGTCATATCATATGCAGGGGCGGTGGAGCCGGGGGGGGGGCACAGAGGCACGCCCCCCCCCCCCCCCACACACACTGTTTCACCAATTATGGGTACCCGATCGGCATATTCCGACATAACATACAGAACCCCTATGGTCACTACACATCACCTATACATATATGACCACATTGATTTTCAAGATTTTATTAAATAAAAATAGAAAGCTCCAAATGGAGCGTAATATTTCAAAGGACGGTTTCAAAGTTATGATTAGCCCTTTGAACCCGAGAGGCCGCTTTTCCGGCCCATAAACATGATACTTTATAAATTTATTAAGGATGATAGCTGGTAAGTGAATGTGTAGGGAAGACCAATTAATATTTTCTACGTGCACACTAACATCAGCGTATTTATTTTGTTTTTGTTTCTACTTGACCCTTAGAACCTAAGGCTACACGTTGAAAATATTAATCGGTCTGCTCACAAATAATGAATGTGGCATCTTCCAATTGCTGCTATTGAATTGATATGGAAGATACCACAACAAATACGCTGAGGTTAGTGTCTTAAATAGAGTGGGTTCAGGGGTGAAGGGTAGAGTATATAAATATATATATATTGTACGAATACACCGCCCCACCACCATTGACCACCCCCCCCCCCCCCACCACCACCACCCTTCTCCGAAAGAAAAAAATATTTTCCACTCTACACCCTTGCGGTACCCAGAAAGGTGTGACCCCCCTTCCGCCGCCTCTGTACATATACAAGAAGTAAACAAAGACGAATAAAGGTGTGTGATGGTCCACTTTTCGGATTCTGTATCCTTTAACAGAGGCACCCATACTAAACAACATCTTAATAGATCACCATACTCAAAATTAGTGACAAATTCCAATTTTCTAGAAATTCTCGTACTCAGAATTTTTAGTTTTCCCAATAAATGAACCATAATAGATGGTAATTTGGGTCTTAAAAAATAACCTAATAGTGTTTTCTTGTCACAGACCCCTGAAAATAGCAACACAAATTGATATATTGGCATAATTATGCCAGAGTAAGATTTTTTTTCACACATTTTCCCCCCACATTACAGCATTTGCAGTGTGACAGTACTAAGATCACCCCAGAATGATGCAAAGCCAGCAAAGGCCTAATTCTGAATATATTAAGGACTTTTTTATAATTAAAAAATGTAGATTACATTCGTTAGAGATGGATTCCAAATTTCACTCATTTTATTTAAATTTTCAAATTTTTTGCCCCAAAAAGTAGGTTCTGAGCTACAATTGTTTTGGAGCTTACCCTTTTGTTGACTACTGACCCCAAATCTACCTGTCGGTCAAATATGACGCTTTTATCCACCGTGTAACTATAATGTCCCTAAGATACCTGGCTAATACTTTGATTTATAAATTGATTATTTATACCATGATTACCTATTCTACTATACATGAAAAGTCTATGACATAAATTTTAGCTTCATACACCAGCCATGGTGAACACGCCAGCAATGGGATTTCAATAGTTAAAATTTACACCCACAGTGGAACTACATCCAAGCTGACCTTTGGTGACGTCGACCTGAATGCGAACCTGTCTAAATTTATCGCACGCACGACGCCTCGAGAAGAGTGAAATGAAAGTGGCAATTATTTATTACGTTTCAAATGGGCTTACCTCATAAGATGCCAAAAATTAACAAACATGCATTGTCTCATGTTAATAAAGCATGCATAACTCGAAATAGTATGTTATTATGTTATTATTGTTCCATTTCGTCTCGGCGAGAAAAGTGACAGCGGAAGAGCCGCCCAACGATGCTCATGTAAACAAAAACAAATTCACACGTATATACGGCTGGTGCTCAGTAAAATCGAGAAAAACTAACAGCGTCTCTCAATAACGTGACGATCGAGATATAAATAAAATATACCCATAGTAGCTTGGTGTACCAAATGTTCACCACTTGTGGTGATGTGGTGTTAACCGCGCGCCGAAGGCTCGCGGTTAACACCACTTCACCACTCGTGGTGAACATTTGATACACCAAGCTACAATGCGTATGTTCCATATATACAACTATACGCCGGGAAATCCCCAGGGTCTGTCAACTCCTAATCGCTATGTTACCCACCTCGTAACGTGATTCCGAAGCACAGGTAGCTACAGAGGCTATAAATGTCGGCCAGTATGATGATTGAAAAACTTAACTTCCGTAATATAATACGAGTAACCGTTAAAATTTATTTATTTATCAGCATGTCCCAAATCTCCAAATTCTATCTTAACCATTTACCCAACACGCGGGATATCAAAATTATTAGTTTAATTATTGTTTTACAATACCCACAATCTGTCAGCAAAACCATACCACGTGACCCCTCATTGGAATAGCTCTTTCCATTGAGGTGCCACATCACATGGTATGGTTTTGTTGACATTTTGTTTAAAAATATTGTTTTTTCAACTGCTTACTTTGTGAATTCCATTAACTTTTACCCAACGCAGACGATATCAAAATTTATTATTTAAATATCATTTTTTAGATTTTTTCAAAACATTTCAACAAAACCATATCATGTGAACCCTCTTTGGAACGAGCTCGTTCCAAAGAGGGGTCACATGATATAGTTTTGTTGAAATTTTTCGAAAAATAATATTTTTTCATCTGCTGAATTTGCATATTACGCGGGCGGATTCGGGCGATTCGTTGGGTGAAGGGTTAAGGCTAGATAACACAACATTTGTAATAGAAACTAGTGGTGCAGTAGAACAGAGAAAGTCCAACAAAAATGAGCGATGCAAATAATCACCGTTTGCCGCTCAGATTTGTAAGATGTTTTTCAAGCAATTATCACCAACAGAGGCAGATTGCGTAAACAAAACAATAACAATGATAGAATGAAACGTTCAAAAGAAAAGAAAAAGATGTTAAAAGTACACAAAAATAAACTATATATATCAATTTAGCCCTTTACCCAACGCAGACGATATCAAAAGTTATTATTTTAAATACAATTTTTTAAAATTTTTCAAAAAATTTCAACAAAACCATATCATGTGACCCCTCATTGGAACGAGCTCAATGAGCTCGTTCCAATGAGGGGTCACATGATATAGTTTTGTTGAAGTATTTTGAAAAATTTAATTTTTTCAACTTCTCAATTTGCATATTACGCGGGCGGATGCGGGCGGGCGATTCGTTAGGTAAAGGGTTAAAGAGCAATTATTTTATTTTTGTGAGCTAATCTCCCCTATGTTAAAAGAAGTGCCGTATCATGTTAGAGATGGGATTCCATAGCTGGGGGATATTGTTTCGTATTATCAGGTTAAATTTTCCTTTTATATCCATATATAGAAAGTTTTCAGTCTCCTAATTTCTTTTTGGAGATTTGTTCTCATTTTGCCATACGCGATACACTCCATAAGGAAGTGAAACTCGTCCTCAATCGCCCCCGAACCACAAACCCTATAACCCTATTAACCGTGATAGGAGGCGGCTGTCAATGCCTCCCTTTCTCGATTAATAGACTGTGATTTCTGATTCGGAGTCGAGTGAAGTCGTTTCTATCTTCCCGAGAAGTGGCATGTGTCAGGTATGGCTCCATAATGTAGTCGTCTGTAAATGTTATGTATGTCTGTAATTTCGTCGCATGAGTGCTAGAATGTCCTATGTCCCCTATGGGAGTACTCTGTCCCCTATGGGGGTACTCTGTCCCCTGTGGGAGTACTCTGTCCTCTATGGGAGTACTCTTTCCTCTATGGGAGTACTCTGTCCCCTACGGGAGTACTCTGTAATCTATGGGAGTTCTCTGTCCCTATGGGAGTACACTGTCCCGTGAGAGTACTCTGTCCCCTGTGGGAGTACTCTGTCCCCTGTGGGAGTACTCTGTCCCCTATGGGAGTACTCTGTCCCCTGTGAGAGTACTCTGTCCCCTGTGAGAGTACTCTGTCCCCTATGGGAGTACTCTGTCCCCTGTGAGAGTACTCTGTCCCCTGTGGGAGTACTCTGTCCCCTGTGGGAGTACTCTGTCCTCTATGGGAGTAGTCTGTCCTCTATGGGAGTTCTCTGTCCCCTATGGGAGTACTCTGTCCCCTGTGGGAGTACTCTGTCCTCTATGGGAGTAGTCTGTCCTCTATGGGAGTACTCTGTCCCCTGTGAGAGTACTCTGTCCCCTGTGAGAGTACTCTGTCCCCTATGGGAGTACTCTGTCCCCTGTGAGAGTACTCTGTCCCCTGTGGGAGTACTCTGTCCCCTGTGGGAGTACTCTGTCCTCTATGGGAGTAGTCTGTCCTCTATGGGAGTTCTCTGTCCCCTATGGGAGTACTCTGTCCTTTGTGGGAGTACTCTGTCCCCTCTGGGACAAAGGACATTCTAGCACTCAGGCAACGATTTGTTTTTACTACCGTTTCTGTCGTCGTCATCGTAAATGCTTGAGAAGAAATTGGTTTCTTGTCTACTCTAAACCTCTTTCAGCTTGTGTCTGTTCTGATGTTTATTACTGCTATTAACTTTATCGGTGTCTAGTTGTGTAAGATTCTGCATTTTGATTTCGAGGAATTTTAAGAGTTCGTAGTTATTCGCATCCGTGTATGCATCGCCGTGTAAAGTTTGAGAAGCCACTGAGTTAAGTTTATGAGAGTATTTGACTTTGCGCATAGTGGCGTCAATGGTGACTGGATATCTTCCTAACTCCGCACGTACTGCATGATTAGATGAATGTTTGCCCACTTCAAGTACAAGTTCGCAAAATCTGACTTGTACGTTTTCACAAAGAGACGTTTTTTTTCAGCTTTATCTGTCATTTCAAAAGCATACATTTCACTACCGTAGAGTAAAGTGGGTTTAATCAATTTGTCAAATAGTTTTGTAAAGGAGGGGGTGACAGTTGCTCGCCGTTGCCCGGTGGTTCTCTCCGGGTACTCCGACTTCCTCCACCCGTAAAACTGTCACGGTCATGATTAGCCATTTAGCATAAATATGTGACCTTAAACACCAATAAATAAATAAATAAACTGGGATACGTACTTCTAAATTATTATGTAACTCTGATACTTATTTTTATCAGAAACGGGTTTGCAGTATAGATTATTGAAAAAAGTCGACTGTTAAATCAGGATCGATCTCGTTTTCTGTGAATTCTTTCTTTCTGATGCTATTTATTACTCTCCAGTAAGCTTTAGGATCCGATGACTCTAACCTGTCTAATTGTCCACACATGTGTCTGAAAAATAATTTGAATTTATATTTCGTGACACTTTTATAAGCATTTTTTTGCGATGAAGTAACTAATGTCCAGGCTCTTATTGCGTTGGGCTTTTTTTCTCATATCCCGGGCGATATCATCCATTGTTTGTTTGAGATGTCTGCATTCAGCGTCAAGTCATTTACGTTTCGGTTTTTTCCTTCCTTTGCCATGTGGGATACATTTCGACGTAACTGAATTCATATGTCCTATAATACGGGCTACCTCTTCAGCAGCTTCTTCGGTACCTCTCCTATCAAAGAGTGTAATATTTTGTTCGAAATTGTTGAAGCTAATTGGCTGTGTTAGGGCTACTGAATGATGTTAATGCCTTTTCCTTACTATTCAATGTCCTCTTGAGTGCTGATCTACAGGCCTGGTAATCTACAAAATCAAGGAGTGCAAAACAATTGCCCTCCTCAGATTGCTTGAGTGCAACTGCACCTGAAACTTTCAATGCAAAAATTTGTTATTTTGGTTATATTCACTTCAAGGTTTTAATATTGTAACTGAAAAATGGCCTTACATTCAGCTACATAGTGGAAAAATTGGTACGCACATCTCATTATTCAAACTGTTGCATTCAATTCTTATGTGACTGTCTTCAACCCTCCAAATGCGACACGGAATGGGTTATGAATTATTGCGAATCAATGCAGCATTGACAAATCGTCTCTTGAGTTCCAATGTGTTCTCTGTGCCAATAGGCACAGAGAACACATTGGAACCCAGGGGACGAAATTATAATAGATTTTAAAGGCCGTCCCAAACAGGTCTGGCATTCCAGAAAAGAAGGGATGCAAAAACTTGCCCTCCTCAATTTTTTCTAAGCGTGCAGTAGCCGTGCAGCGCTCATGCACTCCTCAAGAATGCCAGGCCCGGATCTATATACAGTATACTCATATTTTGTCGATCTTTCCGTGTAATTCTGAACGGAGTAATTCAAGTGAAGGGATAGTTGTCAACGATCAGGGTATTCGTTTGATGATTTAACACGAAAGTATTCAAAATCGGAAAAGTATTTGTCAGATATTATGATATAATCCACGACATTGTATTGGTAACTCGTGAAGTTACCCATGTAGTGTCCCGGATTACGTCCTTTAATTATTCTGAGTCTAGCTGTTTGGCACAAAGACAAGAGATGACAACCAAAGCCATTTAATGTTGTATCCAGACTTTCTATTAAATTTTATGGTCTCCATCCCATATACTATAAGGCCGAATGTCCCACTCTCCGGGATAATTACAGAGTGGGCCTGTGGGGGGGGGGGGGGGGGTAAATTAATGTCAAAAAGGGGGAAGGGGGGTATTTTGGACACCAAATTGACAGAACTTTAATAATTACTTCCGCGAAAATGAATGAGGGCAGGGTGAAAAGGGTGTGTCACCATCTCCGAAAATTATTTTTTCCTCGAGACATTTTCTTCTGATTTGACGTCTTAGATATCGATTCGCACTTGCTAGTAATAACGTAGTTTCTAACAAGAAGAGATGTACTTCCTGGGGTCAGTCCCATAACACTTTTACAATTATATTCTCCAGAAGTGTAATTATTACTTGTGAAAATAAATATCCCAAATTAATCATTATCATTTCAAAAGATGTAGGAATTTACCGGAAGTTAATCATTATCATTTCAAAAGATGTAGGAATTTACCGGAAGTTAATCATTACCATTTCAAAAGATGTAGGAATTTACCGGAAGTTAATCATTATCATTTCAAAAAAGATGTAGGAATTTACCGGAAGTTAATCATTATCATTTCAAAAGATGTAGCAATTTACCGGAAGTTAATCATTATCATTTCAAAACATGTAGCAATTTACCGGAAGTCAATCATTATCATTTCAAAAAAGATGTAGGAATTTACCGGAAGTTAATCATTATCATTTCAAAAGATGTAGCAATTTACCGGAAGTTAATCATTATCATTTCAAAACATGTAGCAATTTACCGGAAGTTAATCATTATCATTTCAAAAGATGCAGCAATTTACCGGAAGGTAAATTGCTACGTCTTTTGAAATGCTAATGATTAATTTCAGCCATGTTTTGTCTAAAATAAAAAATACAATTCTGGAAAATACAGCTTTAAAAGTTTTATGGGATTGGCCACTCTATTTTGTTCACAGACAGTCAGATAATTCCCAAATGGCAGAATCTGCGAAAGCCAAAAAGAAAAAAAGATGTCTATGGCCTTTCTGGGTGTGGAAAAGGCATATGATAGAGTAAGGGTATGGGTGGGGGGGGGGGGGGGGGTATGTGGCGAAAGATTGAGACTTCGGGCCTGGGAGCTGAGTTTGTTGGAATTCTGAAAGTATTATATAAAGATGTACAAGGTGAACTTAGCCCGGGTAACATAACAACAAACCGTATTCCTATGGAGATAGACCCAAAGTAGGGGTGTATCCTTTCGCCAATTCGTTTTTGCATTGTACATCAAAGATTTGGGAGATGAACTCCTGCATAGCGACGAGGGAGAAGCAGTTGGGGATCTGAATACCTCATGGCTATTTTTCGCAGACTGTATAGTATTTATTTATTTATTTATTTATTTATTTATTTATTTATTTATTTATTTATTTATTTATTTATTTATTTATTGGGATTTAAGGTCATATATTTCTGCACTGTGGCTAATCATGACCATGAGAGTTTTACAGGTGGAGGAAGCCGGAGTACCCAGAGAGAACCACCGACCAACAGCGAGCAACTGTTAGCTCCCCAACATACTAACTCCACACCAGCAGGGTTAGCATTGGTTGAAGACAAGTGCACCATCGACGCGCAGTACGCCTTAGTCCACGACGTCACCGTGTCCCCAGATGGGCAATGTGGGTGATGTGTCTTGCCCAAGGACACAACGCGGTTGCCGCAGATGGGATTCGCACCGAGGGCCTCTCGGCTTGCAGCCTGCACCTCTACCAACTGAGCCACCGCGCCCCACAGACTGTATGGTACTAGTGTCAGAAAGCGAAGAGCGGGGGGGGGGGGGGTAGAGAAAATGTTGGCAGTATGGAGACTCGAACTAAATGAAAGCAAACGCAAAGTTATACCCAAACGTCGTAAAGTGAAACCTACTCGAAAGTGGAGAATTGGGGGTGGGGGAGTTCTCAATTCTGGAAGGTAGCAGCAAACGTCTTAGAGTAGGGGAGACATGTGACTGCGAGTATTTAGTGGTAAATATAAACATTATGGGAAGAGACATCTACCGAAATCACACGAATAAACTAACTGTGAAGGTACGGGATGCTTAATTAAATGAAACTGATAGGTAGAAACAGCTTCAATTAGGTTTTCGTGGGCGAAACAATCTGGGAAATGGTGGATGTACCAAGTATAACAGTGATACCTCTATACCAAGTGCCATCAAAGAGCTTGCAAACCCTGCAGAACGAAGCGGGCCGGTAGATAACTGGGTCGAGTAATGACGCAGCCCTAAAAGCAATAAGGAGTGAGTTTGAGTGGATGAGGATTAAGGACAGGATAGACTTAATAAAACAAGTCTCTTAACTATTTGGTGAGTCTCCCCGACAGCAGATGGTGTAAATAAATCAAGTGGGGAAGTTAATAGAGAACTAATCAATGGGAATCTCGGACTTAGAAGTGGGCACAAACCAGGATAAAAAAAATCGTCAGAGAATGGATCATGTAGGGTCATGCGAATATTCGAGATTCGATTCGATATCGATACCATACGTATGCTTCGAGATCGATCCCGAATCAGTCTCAGGATTCGATTTTTTCGAATCTCTCGTACTAACTTCAGTTTGTTACATTTCCAACAAAAATAGGATAAAAATGTCATTAGAAAATTCATTCATGTAGGCTCAATTCCTATTTATTTGAGTAATTGACAATGTTTAATTGTTAGGTAAGGTGTGAATCTGGCCCAGAACATTATCCATAGTTTTGGTTTTTGAAGGCTTAACTTGTTACTATTCACGTTCTTAAGAACGTGAATAGTAACAAGTTAGGCCTTCAAAAACTAAAACTATGGACAATAGGCCTAGCTGTTTCAGCGACGGTGCTACAGATAATATTTAGTTATTGGTGTTTAAGGTGTTCACTCCGTCGCGTAAGGGTCATCACAGTGTTCAGTAACTTCCGTTTGATGCAATATGAAATAACTTGTCTTTTAAGATTCGATTCGGGATTCGATTCGATGTCGATATCAGAGACACGATTCGATTCGAGATTCGATTCGAAAAGAAATTTGTGATTCGCAGATCCCTAGGGTCATGGCGGATTGTAACCTAAATTGGCGAGAGGGGGTCAAAGCAAAGAGTTTTTTATGTGACCTGCGCGATAAAGAGAAGCCAGGTTTTGAAGAGAACCTAGGTGGCACCTTTAGGGGTGGAAGGTCACTGTTGTTCATGCTGGTGTCGCGGTCTCTGGAGCTTAGGGGGGAAAATTGGGAAAGACGGTAAAAGGTAGTGCCAAATGTGTAACTTAGGCATAGTGTAGACCCTGTAACACTTTCTATTAGACTGTCCAAAATACCCATCTAACAGAAAAAGATTCATCGGGATAAAATGATGGGGAAGTGGGACAGGAGAATGAAGGACATGTGGTTAGTGGGTGACACAAATGAGAGGTTTAGTATGCTTATCGGATAGTTTGGGAAGAGTGGGGCACGGGATATCATCAAGCAGTTCGTCCCCGAGTGTTGGTAAGAAAGAAGAGGTGTGGGGATAAGGAGGCATTTGGGAGAACAGGGCTAATCAAGGCCTGAGAACCGCGACAAATCAGAGGCCGGCCAAAGTGTCATTATTAATACAAATGGTGTGCCAAGAATGACAAGTTTATTTTGATTACAAATTAAGGGACAGTGCATTTGATTTCTAATGTGTAACGACTTCATAACATTCAGACGCAATATTCTAAACGGTCTACTTTACAAATAGTGTGTGTCGTGTCTTGGATATTTGTTTCAATTCTCAATATTACTTTATTTCAGATGCAGATATCGATTGGTTGACAAAAGATTTTTGAGTGATGATGATGGCTTGTCGTTCGTCAAGAAGGTATTCATTATCGGGCTCTCACGATTAATCGATTAATCGATTGTTGATCGGTCACGGCGAAATCGATTAGTATTTTTCGTTGTCGAATAATCGGTAAATTATATCCCGTTTCAGACGTTTAATAATTAAAAGAAAATATGTTGAAAAAACTATTGTTTCTAAAGGTAAAGAGTTAAGAACATCGATGTTAAACCCCAAGAAGCTATTGGAAGCATTTGTCTTTCAGGTACATTCATCAAAGCTTTGATGTTCTGAACTTTTGAACCGTCAGTGTGATAATCAAGACCGGTCGGCAGTTGCGAAGTTCGCAACTGCCGACCGGTCTTGATTATTACACTGACGGTTCAAAAGTTCAGAACATCAAAGCTTTGAATGTAACTAAAAGAGGATCGTCTTCGTTGTTTACTTTAGGTAGGTTAACTGACTTCAACTTCATTTTATCGACTTCAAAAAGGAGATGGGGTCATCTAGGTACGATCAATCGATTATCATCGATTATTTGCGACGATTAATCGATTCCTAAATTAAAAAATCGTGACAGCCCTAATTCATTATGCACCATTGTTTAAAATTATCCAGGTACTGGGAAACCGGGGCCTGAGGGTGATTTAGCCCTATGTTTTTGTCAAAAGTGTCAGTTGTTTTCGTTTCTTTAACTGGTTCACTGCTAGAAGCCACAGTCCGGGCCTTCAGAAAAATGAGGGTATCCTAGCAAAAGACGACATTTACCTTGCTAGAGTTTCATATTCAGTCAAGCACAAATAATATTTTGTTTATATAAATGTTTTATGACAAATTATTAGAGAGTGCATGTGGGCGTGGTGCATGTGGGTACTCTCCAATAATTTGTAATAAAAGAAAATTTGAATAATAAATTCAGACCACAAAAATAATTTAGCCCTCAACCAGTTAAACAAGTATTTATTTATTTATTTATTTATTTATTTATTTATTTATTTATTTATTTATCGGGGTTTAACGTCACTTTCGACAGCCAGGGTCACCTCGTGTCGGACAGTTTTACTGGTGGAGGAAGCCGGAGTACCTGGAGAGAACCACTGAGCAACGACAAGCAACTGTCAGGCTCCTCAAAGTACTAACTCCACACAAGCAGCGTTAGCACTGATTGAAGAAAAGTGCACTATCGACGTGCAGTACGCCTTAGTACACAACGCCGCTGTGCCCCCACGTTGGCAGTTGGGATTAAGTGTCTTGCTCAAGGACACAGTGCTTTTGCCGCAGGTGGGATTCGAACCGAGGATCTCTCGGCGTGCAGCCTGCATCTCCACCCACCGCGATCCTTAGTTAACCCTTTACCCAACGAATCGCCCGCAACTGCCCGCGTAATATGCAAATTCAGCACTTGAAAAATTATTATTTTTCAAAAAATTTCAACAAAACCATATCATGTGACCCCTTGTTGGAACGAGCTCGTTCCAACGAGGGGTCACATGATATGGTATTGTTGAAATTTTTTGAAAAATTTGAAAAAATGTTATTTAAAATAAGACATTTTGATATCGTCTGTGTTGGGGAAAGGGTTAAACAAGTAATAAGTAATACAATCAAATTTGAATTGTACTACCATAACAAGGGGGCGTAATGGATCAGGTCCACGTTTCGATCCCTGTCAGGGTCAACTGCGATATGTCCTTGGGCAAGGCGATTAATCCCGATTGCCTATGTGTGGGCACGGTGGCGCTGTGAACCAAGGCGAACAGCACATCGATGGTACACTTGTCTTCAACCAATACTACAGTACAGTCGCCGTGGCCAGTCACTTTTCCACATGTCCACAGTGGTTGTGGAAAACCGTGGGCAAATTACCTTTCAACTGCCCACATAAATTTCTGTGGACAGAGATTTTTCTAGACCGCGGGCGTGCTACCTACTTGCCCACAGAATTAATAACTAACACGGCAATTCCCGTGGAGTCCACATGATCTGACTTTTTATTACACTACTACAATATTTATGTTACGTAATTTTTCTACACGATAGCTAAGAAAAAAAATCTGTTAACATCGGGAGGTCAAAACATCAGACTAGTTTCTGTTCTCCCCTGTCACCACAAATCCCCGGGATAATCCAACTGACGAAAATGCAGAAACTAAAAAGCTCGGACGGAATGGTTTCGCGCGCCGAAGTCGCGCAGGGACGGTTTGGGGCAAGCCCCTTTTGACCCTCGTTGACTGTTCGTTTTTTGTTGAATGTCAAGGCGTGGTAGAGGAGGAAAAGGAAGGATGAGGGCTCTTTTTCTTTGGGGGTGGTTAACAACGGAAGGAGGTCAAAATATCAGACAAGTTTCTGTTCTCCCCTGTCACGACAAATTCCCGGGATAATCCAACTGACGAAAATGCAGAAACTAAAAAGCTCTGACGGAATGGTTTCGCGCGCCGAAGTCGCGCAGAGACGATTTGAGGCAAGCCCCTTTCAACCCTCGTTGACTGTTCGTTTTTTGTTGAATGTCAAGGCGTGGTAGAGGAGGAAAAGAAGGGGGGGGGACTCTTTTTCTTCGGAGGTGGTTGAGATGATAATGTGGAAGTCGATGATGTTGAGTTTAGTGATTGGATTGCGTCTCATGCCTTTTGGGGGTTTGCCTGGAATTTTTTCCTGAACTCGCGGGTTTCGGAGATGGCTTGTTGTCCTTTCTCAATTGCTCGTTCTATTGCTCTCTTCATGTCTTCGGTGGTGGCTGCAGACTGAGGTGGTTGTTTTGCTGTGATCGATACACCTGGGCTATCCGGTAGAGGAGGAAGTGGGGAGTGAGGGATGGGAGGTGGTGAAAACGCAACCTCCAGTTCCTCCTCAGTCTCCACCAGACGTTCCTCATCCAACAGTACCGGCTCAGGAGCTGGCAGTTGGTTGGGTGTACTAGTGGGACTAGTAGAGGAACTGGCGACTGCCTCCAGAACCCTCATCCTCTCGCTCACCTCTTTCTTCCCCTTCCGGGAGGCCTCCAAGAACCGGGCGTCCCTGCGCTTGGTCGATGGACTCTTCTTCCTGTTCTTTCTCTTTCTCTCTTCAGTGCCTCCGTGCCCCTTCGGGTGAGGACTAGTGGGAGAGGGAATCCTCTCGCCAAAGGTACTACCTCTCCCGAAGGGGGTGGTGACTTGGTTGTCTCTGTTTCAAATTCCAGGATCAGGTGGACTCTCTTACCCGTCTCCTGGATAGTCCAGGTGACAGGGCAAGAGATGCCCAGAGCTGAGATGGTTCTGACGAGTCTTTCTGGTAATTCCAGTGTATCCATGATTGATTAATCAGGTGCTCACACTCTGAAGTCAGAGGTGCGAATGATGTGAATATTATGATGTGATATTTATCTACTCATCTGTTTATCAGTTGTTAACCCTTTACCTAACGCTAGGAGTAGACGACACTCGTGAACATTTTTTTACTGTAACTAAAAATTTTCATTTTTGCTCCCAAAACATAGGTTATGACCCCTTATTGGAACGAGCGTGACGTGCTCGTTCGAATGAGGGGTCATAACCTATGTTTTGGGAACAAAAAGTCAAAATATAAAATAGATTGAATGGCGATTTTCGTGTATAACGCTGGCCGGTTTTGGTCGTTACGTTAGGTAAAGGGTTGAATAAAAAAGGAGGAATATTTCCACCAATTATGAATTTATCGTCACCAAATAAGGCCTCTTCAGTTCCCCTCACGGCGTCATTTTTATCTTCCGCTTCCGCAAAGTTCCGGTTCGTTTTCGCGACAGTTATCGGCTGTCTTCGAAATTCGAATCAAGAGTTGAAAGTATAATTTCAGAAAAACAACTTCTACCCCAAGCATTGGTTACTGGGTCATAATCCACCAGTAACGCAGGGCTTGTTTACCACAATGAACAAGCACTGCTTCACTTCCCGGGATCCCCAGGGGTGTCGGTCCGTTACAAGTGGAATAAGCACCTCTCGAGTATTCGCTTACCAATACCTGATGTTGGTTTTTAACCCTACCCCGTCGATATTAATTAAAGTTAGCCCCAGTGGTCTGCGTCAGACAAGATAGATCCATTAGTCTCGTGAACACAAGTCGTTTGAAGTTTTTAATCCTTTCAAACGCTGCTGTATATGGTATACACATGCCACTAACTTCTGTAAAACTACTTCAGATGATGTTGATTTATTTCTGCCTTTTACCTTATATAAGGTATTCAAAGCACTATGAAGTATATTACATAAATTAAAAAAACATGTCTCTCTCTTCTCTCTCTCTCTCTCTCTCTCTCTCTCTCTCTCTCTCTCTCTCTCTCTCTCTCTCTCTCTCTCTCTCTCTCTCTAACAGAATAAATTACAAAGTTGGTGGGTGGAGTGGGGTAGGGATAGGGGTTGGATGTGTCGATACAAAAAAGAAGCAAGCAGCAAATGCCCGTGATTTGACCGGTATCCATGTCATGGTGTACTAAGTTTAAATTGCCTTCAGAGTATTTTACGTTTTCTCTGTGAGATTATATTAGGCTTGGGTGGCTAGGGTTGAGTACATAAAAAAGTATCACAGACACACGAAAGGAACCATTCTAAATAATGCTAATATGGAGATAATTTTAATAGTAATCTAGGCTTGGAAGAGCTGGTTACAGGGTGTGTTCCTACGTTTAAACCACAAGTAGTATTTACCCGCAGAACGTTCCCTCCTTGCATCACAGTCGACGCTCACGAAAGTTAGGTAGGGTGTTCTATGTCCCAAGAGTGTCCCATGACAAAGTTATCTGAAAGAATTCTACACAATCCTGAAGAATTTATTAAGGTGAACAAAGGCACTAGTCCTACCGACGAAAAGGGGGTGGGCGGGTGGGGATGGGTTTGGGGAATGTGGTCTGCGATACAAGGACAGGTGCTCAGGAATACTAAATGTCACAGTTTTAGGGGCTCATTTAGATATATTAGACTATTTTATTACAATTCTTTGCCCCCATTCTTCTCAACCGCAGCTATTACATTTCTAATTCGAGTGTCGCTACAGGATTGCCTATTAACATCCTTATCCCAACTCCCAATATTCTCCAGATCTGTATCCGCAACACATAATAGTAGATGTAACTAATTATAAACTTAGATCATTGGACCACCATAATGTACCGTGTTTCCAACGCATATGTATACTCGTACATATACATACACATATATACACATACACATGCACACATACGTACACACACATACACATACATACACAGACACACAATACAATGATATTCACATACGTATAATCATAGTGCCTCACGTCAAGCAATTTGTTCTTCCATGTACTTGTTGGTATGAGTACATCAACAACAGTTATACAGCGACCCCCCCCCCCCCCCATAGATTCGATCATAAGAGCATTTTTGGGTGAGGCACTGCATATATATGTAGTATCAGAGAGAAACCCCTCATTCCCAACAAATGCCCACATTAGATTTCTGAATGCGTTGTCTGATAAATACCAGGGAAAATACAGGGGTGGGGTGGGGGTGCATAGACATATATACACCGATGCTTACATTTACATGCATGAGTATACACTCGTTCCCTAATACAGACACACAATACAATGATATTCACATAGTATAGTCATGGTGCCTCTCATCAAACAATGTGTCTTCCATGTACTTGTTGGTATGAGTACATCAACAACATCATGCTTCTTACTTCCAACTATCTCACTTAATTTATCGATTACTGGCTGAATAGAAAAGTCCTGCCATAATCGACATTTTGAGTTCCATAAGCCTTCATAACAGCTTCGATAAAAGTGTCAAACATCAGATTGGTGGCTTTAAACAGGATATTTATTTGGTTGTTGCTTGATAAGTAATAGTAACAAAATCTTCACCAGAAATATTTTGTAGCAATACATCTGAGAGTATCAGCAGGCACTTTCCAACAAATTGTAACAAATCAACTAGTTATAAACAAAATTTACCACAACTCTGAAACAATGTGGAAAGAAACACATGCTACAGCAGCTACACAGGCATTGTTTCCCCATGATGCTCAGTAGGTACTAAAGGCGGATTCACGAGCACTTTGGCCATGTACCGTACACGTACACGTACACGGTGCGTTTACCAGCGTAGGATTCAGTGTTAAATCGCCGATACGTTCGCAAAAAATGTCATTTTTTCATAGTGCTCCAGAATCCGCTATTATTTTGAGACTCCTAGATCGCACTTTTAACGTTCAAATACCCGTTGGCGAACGTGTTGAATGTACAAGTTTTCAAAAAAGTGAAAAATGTATGAAATTGTACATTTTTCCCCTTTTTTTTTTTTTTACTTAAAATTTTTGTCGACGTTCCCTTCGCGGATTAGACCTTCGATCCATGCGGTTTCTGTAGCAGCGTCGACAAGTGGTTTGCGGATTCTGGAGCATCCGTGTCTGTACACGATTTTAACACTGAATCCCTATGGAGGCGTACACGGAAACCCATTGTGGATTCTACATCAGAAATCGACTTATGTACGACACGTGGAAAGAGGTGATACCGAACCGGCAAACCCACTGCCACGTTTCCCGAGGAAATAAAAAAAGTGATTGATATATATGGGAGAGAATAAAAAAAAAATATATAAATAAATAGTTATTTAAAAATAAATATATAAAATCGAATAGATGATAAAGAAAGATACGTAAATCATGAGCGCTTCCCAGACAATTAGAGCAAGGTTTCTTTTAAAAATGCTGATGAGAGCCTACGCATTCTGTGTGAACGAACAACTAGGTCGCCTCTTGTTAGAACGATGCGTCGGATGTCGGGATCACCTAGACTTCGATCATGAGAATTATTCGTGTCTGGCGATGGAAAGGGAAGATATGGTCGTCAAGTATTTCGAACCGGCGTTCAAACGCGTTCAAATCGACGAAGTGATCGCGTTTTGGAAGAGATTACTCTTCTGTAAGGATCGAAGCAAGCCCACAGTTTCGGAAGAACTGAAATTGGCGCGTAGAAGTCTGACTTTAGAAGACAAGGGATGCATCATGAAATTATTGTTCAATGAAGCATACGTCTAAGTTTTCTCGTTGATATAAAATAAGGGAGAATAGAAAATAAAAATAAATACACACATAAATTTTTTATCTAATATTAGAAAAAAAAATACAAAAATGAGAACCAGAAGTAAATTGTATCCGACGTTAGATGACGACGAGGATGAGAAGCCGAACGGCGTTTTGCCGACGGCACTGTCGCTAGAAGAAAAAGAAAGAGGGGAGAGGTATCGCATCGATCAAATCAGTAGAATCCAAACGTATCTAACTCGAGAGAGAGATTCTCGTCGTTCTCTCAAGAAGAAGTATTCGCGTTTCGTGAAATTCGTCAACGCGATCGACACGACACTCATCACGATTTCCATGGGTTTACACGCGGCCGGCATCGGATTGTTGTCGACCGCGGTCGGCATTCCGATCGTGTTGACCGTAGAAGGAGTGGCTCTCGCCGCCTGATTGTTTAGCACGCTCGGAAACTTTTTGAGTAGGAAATTATATCTGAAGGCGAGGAAACACGACAAGATTCGCGTCTTGGCCGACTCCAAGATCGACACGATATCCGAAATGATTTCGATGGCGTTGAAAGACGGTAGGATATCGGACGGAGAATACTTCGCGATATTGAGCGAGAAAACGAAATACGAAGCCATGAAAGAAGCCGTGAGAATCAAGACTCGTCAGATCATCAAAGAAGAGATGAAGGATTCTCTCGTGGAAAAGGAGAGGAAAGAGGCCAGGGAGGAATTCAGTAAGATGATAGAACTCAAGAGCAGCGATTGAAAAAAATATATATATATAATAAGAACAGAATTTTTAAAAAAAAAATATTAAATTTATATATAAAATAAAAACGAAATTAATTTAAATAACTCTTAAAAATGTATTGCGTAATGTGTAAGAGAGTTACCGAGACGAGTAATTCTCGAGAAGTACGAACTAAAAACGATAGACAGATGCTTCGCGGAATTTGCGACGTGTGTGGTTCTATCAAGACTCGATTCGTCAAAAAAAAGAACGCGAGCAAAGGTAAAGGCATCGTGAATAAAATAATCAATAATCTACCTTTCGAAATGCATCTGCCTGGTTACAGTTTCACGGGACCCGGAACGAAATTGAACAAGAGACTCAACGCCGATCTGACTCCTAAATCTTGGAGCAAACCTGTGAATTGGGTGGACGCGGCCGCATATGATCATGATCTGTGCTACACCGGACATCCCGACACCAAGACTCGCAACGACGTCTGCGATAAAAACATGTTGGGGAAATTGAGAGGTATATCGAATCCGACCAGGAGAGAGAAGATAGAAGGTTCGCTGGTCGGCAATCTGATCGGTGCGAAACGTCGATTCGGATGGGGCATTCAAAAAAAAGCGCATCTGAAAAGAAGAAGAAACGATTATTGACGAGCGAATTGGCTGAGGAGTTACACAAACCCATCGTGCGTAAATTTCGAAAGAGAAGGGGGTTCGCGAAGGGTTTGGATGATATTTGGTCTGCCGACTTGGTCGACATGAGATCGTTTTTGAGGTGGAACGAGGGTGTCAAATATCTATTGATGGTCATCGACGTGTTTTCCAAATACGGTTGGATCAGAGCTTTGAAGAATAAATTGGGACCTTGCGTCGCCGAGGCTCTGAAGAGCGTGTTCGACTCGTCTTTTCGAAAACCGAGTAAATTGTGGCTGGATAAGGGAAAGGAATTCTACAACAAGCCGTTCTTCGATTGGTCGACCTCTACTCGATCGAAAACGAAGAGAAAGCCAGCGTGGTGGAACGTTGGAATCGAACGATGAAGGAAAGGATGCATAGATACTTCACGGCGAATTCGACCAAGAAATACATATACGCTCTGAATGGTCTGGTTAAAGATTACAACAACACGCGACACAGATCGATCAAGATGACTCCCGTGGAAGCTAGCGATCCTCGAAATGAAAAACAGGTCTACGCGAATCTATATCCTGAAAGATCTATGATCAGGAAGAAGTCTAGAACACCGAAATTTGCGGTCGGTGATCGACTGAGAATTTACGCTTATAAGAAGCACTTTGAAAAGGGTTATACTCCTCGATGGACCTCGGAAATCTTCGTGATAATCAAAATATTTCACACCGATCCGGTGACTTACGAAATCGAAGCTTTGGATGGAGAAGAGATCATCGGAAAGTTTTACGAACAACAATTACAGAAGACAAAGTTTTGATAAAGAAAACAAATTTCTTTTATTTACACTTTTTAACATTTTCTTGTTTACACACATATATATATAGGAGAGAAAATAATAATAAAAATAATTTAAACTTTTTTTAGATAAAAAAGCAAGTTAATTAACAAACAAAAAAAACAAAAATCCTTTAAAAATGAAAAATATACTAGATATAGCACAAAGCATAGTGAAAGATGAAAGTATTCAAGAATATGAGGTTCACGAATACGAACCAGTAACGGGAACGAGTTTGAACAATGCAGGAGAGATAAGAATCAACGTCGAAACTCAAGATCTATTCATACATCCTAGCGAGAGTTACATAGTGGTGCAGGGACATCTCACCAAGGAAGATGGGAGCGACTACGCCGGCGACGACACGGTTACTCTAGCCAATAATGGCATCATGCATCTATTCAGTAATATAAAATACATGCTATCGTTAAAGAGATAGAATCTGTGTTTCATCCCGGTCAGGCCACCACGATGTTTGGACTCTTGACGTATCCTGATGATTTTTAGAAATCCAGAGGACTTAATCAGTTGTGGGTGAAAGACACCGTCGGCCCTGCTAGAGCCGGCGCCGCCGAGATATTCGACTACGTCGTCAAGACCTAAAGGAACGTTTTCGTTCAGGATACTTTGAAACACATCTTCGGATTTGCGGACAATTACAACAAGATCATGTACGGATTCAAACACAATCTGACGTTGATTCGAAAAGGAAACGACGATGCAATAGTGAGACTCACTGCGACCGATGCGGGTAAGATAACTCTACACAAGATATCGTGGTTCATTCCGCATGTGGAGCCTTCGATCGTGGAAAAAGCGCTTCTCTACAAGATCATAGAATCCAAGAGTAAATTACCCGTGGGATTTAGAATGAGACAGTGCGACACGGCTAGCATTCCTCTCTCCACGAATCACTTCGATTGGAGATTGACGGTGAAATCTGCTTCCGAGAGACCGCATTTCATCGTGGTTGCATTTCAGACCGATAGGGACGGGTCTCAGGAAAAGAATGCGTCGCTGTTCGATCACTGCCATTTGAGAAACATGCAAGTGTTTCTGAACGCCACGAGATATCCAGCAATCGATTACAACGCGTCGTTCGACAAGAACGATTTCTGCAGACTGTACAGCGACGCCGCTGATTTTAGACAGAAGTATCACGGTCTAGACGAATTGATGAGCAACCCTAACATATCTCCCGATGAATACAAGTCGATGTATCCCATGTTTGTATTCGACGTCAGTAAACAGAGTGAACGACTCAAGAGCAGCGTCTTAGATATTCAGATCAAGATGCAATTTGATAGGAACATGCCGAGAAAAACCGAAGCCTTCGCCCTGGTCCTGTTGGACAGAGAATTACAATTCGAATTGGATGGAAATAAGATGTCGATCATTCGATGAGAGACGTGTGTGAAAAAAAAAATAAAACAAAAATAAAAAAAAGTAATGAGTAATTATTAAAAAACAAAAAAAAAATAAATAAAGTAATGAGATCTAGAGAGATTGAACATCTTTTTAAATCTCATTACTTTTTTTTTGTTTTTAATAATCACACATTATTTTTTTTTTAATTCATTATTTTCCACGCGTTCACTGTTTGTTCAAAGGAACTAGTTCGATCAGTAGACTCACCACGGAAGTGGCGGCTTCGGGATTATTGGTTTTTGTAACGAAATTAATCCTGTCTCCGGCATTCACTTTGAGAGGCATGCCAAACGTGCTAATATTCGTGTTTTGATTCTCAGTCTTTTCGATGCTGTATCTCTTATCACTCTCTACTCCATTCACCATGAGATTGACGACCGCTCTGTTATTCAAATCCGAGGAAGCCAGACTCATTCGAAGGATTTCACCTCCCAGCGGCATGGGATATCCCACCTGACCATGTTTCAATCCACTACCTCCATTTCCGAAAGACCACTCAGCTTTTCCTTCATCTAAGGTGCCGGCCTCCTCGGCCCACACGGTGATCAATTGTCTAGCATATTTGACTTTCTCCACCACCGAAATCAGGGTGCAGACATCCGTCATGTTCACGGGATCCGGTAGATTCGTGAGCGCGTGTCCACCCATGTCTAGTTTACCTTCCATGATGTCGCCCTTTCTCCAGACCGAGTTGTCGTCCACGTACTTCCTGCTGACTGCACTGAAGTCCGAATAAATTCTCACCGTTCATGTCGATACCACCCTCCATGGTTCCGCCAGATTGTTTGTTCAGGTAGAGATTGTCCACTTGCGATTCTAGGTATTCTTGTGATCGTATCACGGCAGAATCTACGTAGCCCTTGTTGACTGCGGTTGAGTCCGCATCCGTGTCGTCGACCTTCGACAGATTCAATATCTTGTTGAATCCCGCATTCAGATCCAATTTCATTTCTCGTCTGTCAGACTTTCTCTGTTCCAGATCTACGTAGTGTTTGGTCGCCACGTCCTTGGGTTTCGTGGGAGAGGCCACGTTCATTATCATGTTAGAATTGGCATTCAATTCTGAGTGCATCGTTTTCTGAACGTATCTATTTCTCAGGTGTTCGCTGAATCTCGCGTGAGAGTCGTCTGCATGTTTCTTGGTCACGGCATCCGTGGGATCTATGGGATTTGCGACATTCACCAAACGTTTAGATTGCAGATCGAGATCGTCGGTCATGGTTTTATCCACGTAATTATCTAGCATGATTCATTCGAAATCGGCATTCCCACTGTCGACATATTTTTTAGTCACAGCATCTGCGAGATCTATTGGCTCGGGAAGATTGTAGAGCTTCTTATCGTTCATGTTCAAAGGTTCCTCTCAAGGTTCGTATCTCCGAACGTAACATTCGTCCAAGTTGGCAACGTCGTAACCATCGTTGACTTTGAGCATCTTCCTCTTCTTTCTTAGGTTGACTTTTTCGCTGTCACTTCTACCAAATTTATCGACTGGCATGTTGTTTTGAGATTTTTTGTTTTTTTTAAAAAAATATATTTCAAAATGCAGTTTATTAAAAAATGAATTATTTCATTTTTATTTTTCGTTTTTATTCGATTAAAATTTTTTAAAATAATTTTTTTATCTTTATATACTATAAAAAAAAAATCTCTCTCTAATGTAAATCATTGAGAATGTCTTGAAACCGATCTCCTTCAGACCATCTCTTGAGAACGTAGAGACACAGGTGACCACAAAACACTTGATCTGGTGATTGCACTCGTTCCATGTTTTAACGAACCATCGATTTGTTGAAATAGTTCTTTATTTCTTTCGGTGGCGAGATTCCATAGCTGTCGAAATAATAATTCTTCTTCCTGTTCTTGAACCATGCCACCCAGTGAGTGCCTTCACCCGATAAATCATCTAGATTTAAAATTCTGCATACCGATTGTCGAGGTCTTCTCTTTGGCAAGGCATCTCTGGAAAACATGCCTAGAAAATCTTTGATTTTCAAATCCTTCACTGCATTCGACAGATCGATGTTAGATAGGGGTTCGTTAGGTAAGATGACACGTTCTATGGATATCTCTATTTTCTTATTCATAAATGCATATATATTTTTTTTTATTTATTTATTTTATTATAATTCATTAAAATGACATTATTCTTTTTTTTATTTTTTTATTTTTCTTTTTAAACTAACTCTCTCGATGTCTCTATCGATTTCCATAATCTCGAATCCGTCTAATTCCTCTTGATTTTCTGGAATCCTATCATCCTTACTCATATCTGGAATCTTATCATCCTTACTCATATCTGGAATCTTATCATCCACATTCATACCATCTCTAATTAGATCCGCAATCTAATGTCCGTGTGCCAAAGTGCTTATTTTATCATCTAACACGAATCTCTTATCGTCGTCGGCCGTCAGCGAAATCTTGTTGACTATTTCAGTATACAAATCATGATTTTCGCTTCAAATCGATTTCATAGTCTTATACACCGGACCACTTCCTAACAGACAATCTTTATACTCTTGGAAAGAGATGTTTTTCTTCACTATGCACGCTTTAACCCCTTTGCACTTCTTGATCTCTTCATCTTCTAGACGATAAGCATACAGTTTGGGTCTCAAGCCCACGAATTTGACGATTTGTTTACCGCCGCTCTTGTCCTTAAATTTACCCAACACCTTCTTGTTGTCATTCGATTGAATGTTGGATGGGTGATCGACTGGATAATTGCTTGTGTTGAACCACGTGGCCACATCCGGAGATATATCTCGGTAGACGTCTTTCGTCTCTATCTCGTAAACTAAACTGTCTGTGTTGGTGAACAGTAGTTTGGCTTTATCACCAAATTTTCGTTTGACGTAATCGTAGTGAAACTCGTACATCAATCGCTTGCTGATATCTAAGATGATCGGTCCGAGATAATACGGTTTGTCGAACTTCAGGTGCGTCTTTTGCATGTGAACAGCCGCTAGATTTTTGTCGAATATGGTTCGGTGTTTTTTAGCTCTTTTCTCAGACGTGACGAGTTGAACGTCGGTTCTCTTCCTGATGTTTTCCATCGATTTACCGTACACACAGTTGTTCATGAGTTTGAAGAAATCTTTTTCGAAATCGTTCTCGGCTCGAATTCTGGGATTCGTGTTGAGATCAATGTATTTTTTCATCCAAGGCTCTTCGTCAAATCGAATGATGCGATGTATGTCAACTAATTTCATCCCGTAATTGATGTATTGTTTTAAATTCTCACTGTAGACGACGTAGTTACGTTTGTTAAATAAATTGGGAATGAGTTTTTCCTCGTCTCCTTTGTTCGCTTCCATTCGTTTGGGAGCCAGCGGATAATC
Source organism: Pictodentalium vernedei (assembly GCA_031216915.1). Classification (NCBI taxonomy): domain Eukaryota; kingdom Metazoa; phylum Mollusca; class Scaphopoda; order Dentaliida; family Dentaliidae; genus Pictodentalium; species Pictodentalium vernedei. The sequence goes on along the minus strand of CM062294.1, from coordinate 519,840,796 downwards.
GTTGTGTAGATCGTGTAATTCTTCCGGATAGTTCAAATCGACTTCTAAAATGCAAGGATAGTCTCTCCATTTTTGCATCTCTTCCAGTTCCGTCACCCATTCGAAATTTCCAATCGGTAAAGGATGACTCATAGCCCAACCATACAGATTATTAGCGTCCCAATACTGTATGTATTTATTCAACCATTTCGAATTGAAACCTTCTTTCATGTAGGGATTGTTAGCTTCAAAATATCTGTGGGAGATCATCGAGACGCCACCTCTCGCAGCCCTTTTGAACATGAGCAACATGTTCACGTCGGATAATAATTCCAATTGGACTTCGGTGGCCTTCAACAGAGTGTCCCACGCCAGACCAGGTGCGGTGAAATACCAAGATCGTAATTTTGACGACAGACGTCTCGAAAATTTTCGAACACGTCTGTCAAGAGCAGAACGTCAGTCTTCAGATAGAGATCATGATAATCTCTCATGGTTTTCATATCGAATGATTTCCACACGTTTTTGGCGTGTTCGTAATTCTCGTTGGAAATGTCGGATTCGTATAATTTCGAATAAAAATCTTCGTTCGAAGGTAGTGTGGTGTCTTCAAATCTCTTTAGATCGTTCATGTAATCGTAAGGATAGACTCCTTTCCTCAACATGACGTCTACTCATTCTCCGAAATGTTCGCTCGTGATTTTAAATTTATCCTTGCTCATGTTATCGACTAATATTTCCAGAGCGGTTGACATGAATTTAAAACTGTAGATGAAACGTATGCTTCTACAAATGGATTTCGTTTTTTCTTTCAACGTCTCTCCGTCGATTACTCTTTTTTTCTCCATGAGCTTCCATTTCGTGAAGGAAATGTATCTTTCTTCGCTGTTCGCGATGCAATTTAATTCTTCGTGGGAAGTGCCGAGATTTTTCACGAACAGATGACTGTCGTTACCTGAGAGATTGTTAAATATCACCGGATAGAAAAGGGCGTCTCGATATTTTAAATTACACTTACTGTGAGCCGGACTGTGATACAGACCCGTGTAATGATCGTGGTCTCTAACCTTCTTATTTTCCTCCGAATTCTCATCAAATGATTGTCTGCATATGTGACATTCGGTGGCTCTGTTATTTTCGTCCTGCTGCTCTCGCATGATGATCATTTTTGCCGGAGTTTTGAATTTGTCGTACAACATTTAAATTTTTAATTCTAACTCTTCACGAACCTTTGGGCCACGTCGTCGTCTTCGCACTGTTTCATGTAGGTGAAGGGACCCATGTTGTGTTGCGATTCGAAAGCGCATTTCACGTAAATGCAATAGCCTGAAGGTATGTGTTTTTGATATCTTTCGATGTAACTTTGAAGAGCATTGGGTTGACAGGAACTCATTTTCGCGGTGAAACATTCAAAATCGGCGTAAATGATGAATGGTACTTTTAACCTTCTATTGTGATTTTCAAACTTCACGATGGTGTTGGGTTTGGGCATTTCGATGGCGACACCTTGATTTTCGTTGCAATATTTCTGATGTTTCGCTAACGATTTTTCGCTCTGAAACATGTTCATGCAGTTGCAACATAAACATATCTTTCCTTTATGTTTATTATTTTGTCTCGACAGTAATCGGCTCGGATGTTTAACCCAACAATAATGAAGATTGTGACCATTCGAAATCAATAATAAAATAATCATCGTTTCTCTTTCAAGATACGAAGTCTGTCTGAGAGGATAGATCGTTCGTTTTTCATCGTCGTATCCCAAGACGTTCACCGCTACAGTGGGATTTTGAGCCTCGAAAAGTTCGATGTGTTTTAACTCTGTTGGAAAAGTCACTCCGGTCCAATCGAGATTTTTAGAAGTCTCCTCGAAACAAGAAACTCTATCGGTGCTCATTTTGACAGGGTATAAAGCGGAGGTGACTGCCCATTTAAAACACTGATCATCTTTATTTCTCACGTTGACCACGGAGTGTTTTTTAGCTAAGAAATATGGTAATTTCACGTAGGAAGACCCTTTCAATGAATCATTTTCAGTTATATGAATTTCGAGTTTCAACACCTCATCGAACGTCCAATTATTACCTTCATGTTGATAATTCGTGAGAGACGTCAACGTCTTGTCTTTCATCTTTTCGAAAACGTCTGATAAATCTGAACCTTGAAATATGGGTTCGACGTTAGATCTGAAATATGCATTTTTCACGATGCTCTCGCCAGACTTCACGTCGATTTTATTCATCACGCAATGGAGTATCATCTTAATTTTTAGTCCCACGTTCATGTGTTTGCGAAACATATCCAATACTTTTTTCTTCACCCATTCCATGAACAATTTTGGATCGATTTTCTTGAACGAGGGAACCACGTCGAAAGTTTTAAAAATGCCTTTCATCGCACTCTCCCGTTCTACGGGCTTCGATTGGAATAGTTCCGTGATGAGTCGTGCTACATATTCTTCTCCTTTCCCTTCATCGATTGCTTGTTGAATTTCGCTCGATATATCTCGTTTGTCTAGAATCTGAAGTGCATCACTCGTTTTCGTTTTAGGTTTTCTTTTCTTTTCTTTTGAAACTTGAAGTTCTTCAACGGCTTTTCGTTTAGTTGTCAGTAGGTAATAATTGAGAGTTTACTATCACTTGTACATGTATGTGTACAACATTACGTTCACGATGCGTTCACCAACGTGGAATTCAGTGTTTAATCACACGCTTGTTCACAAAACTGTACATGATCTTGAATCCCCCCATGTACAGTTGTGACTCCTAGATCGCACTTTTAACGTTCAAATATGCGTGGTGAACGCGCGTTTTTAAAAAAAGGGTGAAATTGTACATCTTCGCTTGTATCTTGTACGTAATTTTTCGTCGACGTTCCCATCGCAGATCAGACCATCGATCCATCGTTGGCGAACGCGAGCAAAACCAAAAAAATCTGGGTCATCATCAAAAAACAGTTTTGGGGACTCTAGATCAGCGATCCAGAACCCGCAATTGTGTTGAGACAGATGATTCAGAACCCGCAATTGTTTTGAGGTGGTGGGTTTTTTTCTCCCATTTATGACATTATTAGGGGAATTCCTCCACTATGAGAAATTCTCAAAAAACTCAGCTGATCGAGCGATCGGATCGCTCGATTCCCTGCCAATCGACCGATCGGATCGCTCGATTCTCGTAAACTCGATCATACAGAGTTATCTCCCCTCGTCGTGAGGTGGGGGGAATACCCATCATAAAAAGGTGAATCGCATTTAATAACGTGGATATAATGGCTAGAGCAATGTATACCAAAAACCAAAAGCTCGAAGAGCTTGAAATAAGTAATCACCCAATCACTTCACATTCCTAATGCTAATTAACCAATCAGATTGCTTGATTCTCATAAACTTAATCATACAAAGTTATCTCCCCTCGTCGTGGGGGTGGAGGTCACGCCCATCATAAAAATCGAAGTTTCGAGAAGGTGGTCACGTGACCTATCAAATTGAAGTTCTCGATGAGTGGATTAAGAAGATCATAATTTTAACCCTCGTCGTGGGGTGGGGTCACGACCAGAGCCGAAAAACGACTTCCTTTTTACATATCCAGACATGTAAGGTATTGATATGAAGGGCTCGATGAATACATTACAAAAATAACGTTTTTTCATTTTATGTGGGGGTGGGGGTCACGCCCATCAGAAAAATCGAAGTTTCGAGAAGGTGGTCACGTGACCTATCAAATTGAAGGTCTCGACGAGTGGATTAAGAAGATCGTAATTTTAATCCTCGTCGTGGGGTGGGGTCACGACCAGAGCCGAAAAACGTCTTCCTTTTTACAAAGCCAGGCATGTGAGGTACTGATATGAAGGGCTCGATGAATACATCACGAAAATGACGTTTTTTTTATTTTATGTGGGGGTGGGGGTCACGCCCATCATAAAAATCGAAGTTTCGAGAAGGTGGTCACGTGACCTATCAAACTGAAGGTCTCGACGAGTGGATTAAGAAGATCGTTATTTTAACCCTCGTCGTGGGGTGGGGTCACGACCAGAGCCGAAAAACGACTTCCTTTTTACAAAGCCAGGCATGTGAGGTATTGATATGAAGGGCTCGATGAATACATTACGAACATGACGTTTTTACATTTTATGTGGAGGTGGGGTCACGACCAGAGACGAAAAACGTCTTCCTTTTTACAAATCCAAGCATGTGAGGTACTGATATGAAGGGCTTGATGAATACATTACAAAAATGACATTTTCCACCATCGCCGTGGGGATGGGGTTAACACCGATCAGAAAATCAAAAGTTTCGAGAAGATAGTCGTGTGACCTATCAAATTAAAGCTATCGACAAGGATATTATGAAAATCATAATCTTTCTCTTCTTATAACGGTGGAGTTGGGACCATCTTGAAACCGAAAGTATTAAGAAAAGGTAGTTATGGAACATATTAAATTGAAAAAAACAAGTTGAATCTGATGCATCATTCATTTTTTTTATATCTGTGTTTAAAAACGTGAAGAATGTTTTCAAAAAAAAATATATATATATGATTGTTATGCGAATTAGAGATGCACTCGCTTATTAACAAGTCACGCCTTAAGATGTTTCCTTCAATAATAACTCTGTTTACTGAACCATAGATTTGTCAATACAAAAATTATAAGTTGATCTTCTAACGTTTCTACATATTGAGGATAGCCTATTTCACCATTTCCGAAAAAAGTGTCAATCTATACTACTTTTTTTTTTAGGAAACAATGCCCACGTCGAGAAGACATTACAAACTGAATCAGTATAATCTTGACTGAATTCAAATAATATACCATTTGTCACGTGTTATAGAAAAGATTTGTAAACAAACGCACGTGTGGAAAAGTTGTTTTGTTTTGTTTTTTACAACAGGCGTTAAAATATTTTAAGATAGGTGGCGTTATATAATACAGCAACAACAAAAAGCAGTGTTTACAGTGTGTCAGTGTATGACTGAATGAAAATGAGAAAAAGCTCTTTTTCTGACCACCTGATAGCGAAGCATTACATCAGTTGTCGCGATATTGATGTCATCCAACAGCAGCCAAGACATTAAGCTTTTTACGTCGACATACCACTTGTCCAAAACAATTCTCTTTTAACGCTAAAATGGGTGAAATACATCTCGGTAACGACTCCCTTTTTTTTCTTGATCAGACACAGTTGTTGGCGGAAAGTTGACTGGAGGGTCGTTCAAAACAATTGATCAAATATATCGAACGAAAACGATTCATTTTTTAACTACGATTGTCGCCGTATTCTAAACGTCATCGATTTACCAAAATGAGCACAATATCTCATGGTTTTTTTTTTAAAGATTTTTTGATGACATAAAAAGGTTGCATGCGCAGCAAAAATAACCAGTTTATCTTTCTTGCTTCTCGCGTTTCCGAGTTGTAAGAATCGTTTGCTTTTTGGCCAGTCTGTCTTGAAAATCGAATATGTGTTTGGTAAACAGATCGAACGATTTTTTCATCTTTTTTTTTTTTTTACCTTCCAGAGGAACTTCGAATTCTCCTCTTTCGCTCACGAAAACCCATTGATCATTTCCAGGTTTGATCCAGGTGAGCAATATACTGTAGCACATCGCGCTATCGTAAGGACAATTCTGCTTTTTGTAAGGATTTTATAACCTACATTAGGTAGGGATACGGACCCTCTAGAATTTCAAATTCTCGACATTATCCCTATCTTTTTTTACACAGTAGAGTAATAAGACCTAATCTCTGAGACTCTGACAGATTTTACCAGAGATAAAACGCTCGGGTTGAGATACTTCCACTTCATGTTCTAATGATACTGAAACGGGAGTTCTATCTCTGAATACTACTATGGAAAACTGTGATTATAACCCTCAACTAAATTGTCCAACACAAAAAAAATATATATTTCCTGTACATCTCTCTAACTGGCGGCCCCCTCCCCTCCCTTCCCTTCCCTTCCCTTCCCTAATCCCTTCCCCTTCCCTTCCCTAATTCCCCTACCCTTCCCTACCCCGTCCCGTCCCCTCCCCGTCCCCTCCCCCTCCTCCCCTTCCCTAATCCCCTCCCATCTCCCTACTTCCTCCCCCTCCCCTTCCCTAATCCTCTCCCCATCCCCTCCCCTTCCCTACTCCATCCCCTCCCCTAATCCCCTTCACCACCACTCTCTACCCCCTCCACGTCCTTAATCCCCCTTCCCTAATCCCCCTCCCTCCCCTAACCCCTCCCTCCTCTACCCCCTCCATTACCCCTCCCCTTCCCTACCCCCTCCACTCCCCTAATACCCTTCACCACCACTCCCTAACCCCTCCCCTCCCTTAATCCCCCTTCCCTAATTCTCCTCCCCTCTCTAACCCCTCCCTACCCCCCTCCCCGGGCCGGCGGTTAGAGAGATGTACAGGAAATATATATTTTTTTTGTGTGTTACTTTAAAAAAGAGTAAAAAAAAACAAACTTTTAAACAAATTATTAAAATACAAAATTTAAAATATACATTATTTGCAAGAATTCATAAAACAAAAAAACCAAATAATCGATCATGACAACAACACCTAAAAGATGCGAATTGAAATTGAAACAAGTCGAAACGTGTAAGAAATTCGGTTTTAAAATCTATAGATTACAAGGACACGATCCCATCGAATTGAACGAGGTTGAGACGAAGGGCTTAGAGCACAAATATGACAAATATCGCATGCCTTTGAAATTGGATGAAGCCACGCTCGATTTGTTTTACGAGTACCAAAGCGATCTACAGAAAATCGTCATCGCCAAAGATCGAGAATTCGACAAGGACGATTTGACATTGCCCTATGAAGTTACATATTTCCAAACATCTCACTCGAACTTGTGAACAAATCGGCTGGTGAGAGCGCATTGACCGAAGTAACAAAACTCAAAAAAGTAAAGATAAACATTCAACACATTTTCGAAAAAGGAGAAGAAACGAGTGTCAACATGCTAATAACGGACTTGGAAATATAAACAATAGAGAGATTGATTTTTAGCGAAAAAGAAGGAAAAAAAAAGTAATGAGATCATCTTTAGATCTCATTACTTTTTTTTTTTTGTTTTCCTTCTTCACTATTACCCATATATTATAATAACGTTTCCTTTTTCTTAAATTTCAGCGTCGATTCTTCTTTTTCTTTTTTTCTTTTATTTTTGTAATATGCTACATTTTTATAACAACACATTTGTTTATCCGAATCATAATTATGAACGAATGTTGTGCATCTCTCGGTAACACTCGCGTCATTACCATTCTCTTCAGAAGATAGTGGTAACGGTGGAAAGCGTCTCAGTGGTAACGGTGGAAAATGTCTCATTCTTTCAAATTTCAACCGCCTATCCAGATCTTTATTTAACTCTTTTATCAGTTCTTTCCTAAGATATCCATCATTAGCGTCTAATTGTTTTTCCACATCTTTTTCGCACTCTATCTCGCGATATTGATCCTTAGCATCTAATTGTTTTTCCACCTTTTTATCCATTTTATATATTATTTTATACTTTCTATGATTTATATTTTATATAATTATATAATTTTTTTATATTATAATAACATATTCAAAATCGGTATATTCTTAAATGGCGAATTCTCACCAAACAACAAACCCTTGCCGAGTCGCTCAACGTTCCGTCCACTCTTCAGATAGAGACCATTTCCACTCAAAGAGTTGTCACCTCTAATGGGTTCTAGATACAATCCTTTACTGCTGTCATCTACGTGGACGCGACACACGGCTCCTCCCTTCTTCAAAAACAGTCCGCTGCTACCCATTAATTTCTCAACTGCTGAACTCGCGAGTCCCGTGAGAGCTCCCACGCCGAGAGTCTTTCCGAGAAAGGGTAGTGCCTTTGCAGCGAAGGGTAATGTTTTTGCGGCGATTCCTGCCAATAGCGTTAGGAAACCACCTTTCATTCTCAAATTGTACCTCAATTGAGCGGGACTCAATCTCACCGTCAACCCTCTTCCATCACGAATCACTTTCTCCATCCTTTTGATTTGACTTCTGGTCCAGGCGATCGAATCCTGACCGCCTCTCGTCAGATCTTCGTGAGTGAATTTGAATCTCACTGCCTCGCCTCGAGTTGTTAACTCTCTCTTAAGTTTCTTCCTCTGTCCTGCGGATATGTTCACGTTTTTAATCACATATTCTGTCATAATTCTTTTTTTAAAAATATATTTTCTTCAATTGTTTTCTTGTTTTAATGATAATTATATATATTAAATAATTTTTGTAAAATTAATATTGCGTTTATTTTATTTTTGTTATTTATATATATACACAATATTTTTTTTGCTTTTATATTTATATTGAAGATTTATTATTTTCTAAATTTTTTTTATTTTCACTCTCTATCTTATTATCATCAGAAACATAAAACTTGTCGAATCCGCACCGATATTTTCCGCGATTAAATTCACTAGTCAAATCTATCACGATGAAATTGTAAAGTCCTCCATCCCAAACCCTCTTGCAGAATCTCCTGAATTCCGCCACGCTCATGTCGTTTGCGACGTGATCGCCGTAGATGTGATTGAGATTCTTGAGATCTTGGCGAAAGAGACATAGAAAATTAGCGTTCTCCCTTATCGTCTGTCTGGGCAATCGAAAATAATTCTGCGACAGGTAGAAACAGTCCACGTTGCTGTGTCAACCCCTAACGCAATACGATTCCCATCGGTTCTGTCTCTCCAAAAGCAGATCGTCGAAAATCATGAGATTCTTATCTTCCGATTTCAATTCTCTAGGATCCGGAACGTCGCTAGCGTTCTCATAAAATCGACACTCAACGTTCGAAGATGCATTTCTCTTCATCAATTCCATCGCTGCACCGTCCAAAATGGTCGAAAGAGGAGCTTCACTTTGGTCGAATTCCTCCCTACTGTCAAAGATTCTGGCTATGACGTCCTTGGGCAATCTACGATCCATGCACTCTCGAAGCAATCTGTACTCGGGTTGAAACAAGCTCTTGCCAAACACAAACAATCTGTTGCAATCCAACCAGTCGGGTCGGGACAACAGATTCATCAACAGATTGGTCTTTCCACAATTCGATTTTCCCACTATCAAGCCTCTTATGCTTTCGGGAAAGAACTCGTTATTCGACCTCTTGGTCGCGGCATCATTCCAAGACATATCTTTAATGTTCATTTTTGTTTATTTTTTTGTTTGTTATTTTAGATTCTTTCAAACACAATTTTTATGTTTTTTTCAAACTTAGTTTTTAATATTATTATTTATTTATATAACACCGTCGTGAGTTCTCTTCAATCCAGATCCACTCGTCATTTTGGCTAAACCTTGTATGGGTACCACAGCATCCATAAAATCTTTCCAACTTTTCGGCGTTCGCTCTAACGCAGCTCGCTTCGCCTGCGGACTGATCAACTTATCGATCAATGCGTCGGCTGCCCTCTTGCCAGCCACAGAAGCTATCCTACCACTGGCTTTGGAAGCGGCTTTCTTACCAGCATCCAAAGCCGTCTTCTTACCAACCTCAAACGCGGTCGATGCGAGTTTTCTACCCGCATCGCTCGTGAATGCTCGCATTATAGAATCAACGATGCCAGAACCACCTTGAACGTAAGTTCTGACGTATCCCGTTCTTTATCACCAACATATTTTTATTTTATAATATATTTTGTTTTTTCACTGGTAAATCGTTTGTTGTTTAAATACTTTTATTATTCTAGTGTAAAAATTTACTGTTTTTATTTTATATATTTTTGTTTGTTTGTTTGTTTCTCTCTACTTATTATATACATCAATCCTTCAATTCATTCATCAGCCTTTTATAATGGTTTTTATTCAAAACCTTCTGTCTTAACAATTCGTCACATATGCTAACTATCTCATTATGTAATCCTGTGTTACCAGCGTGTCTACTCGCCATCAACAATCTCAATCTCTGAGACAGAGAGTCAGAATCGCTCAGAAGAAAAGTGGTTTTCACCCCTTTACCAGTCACCGATTCAACGAACTTCTTATTCATATCCCATATGGGTTTCACCACTTTCGTCCACTTGTTACCTCTGTTGGCTTTGGGTCTAGTCTCTCTGGCATCATTATTTCTCAGCATGGCGTGGGTCTGAACAAGAATGTCGCCGTAATTGTCGATATCCTGTTCCGTGTAATCTCCAGGCTTGTCGAAAAGGAGCAATTTGCGCAGTCCATCAGTTATTTTATACTTATTTGAACCGACAATTAAATCTTCATCACCCATTTCCACTTCTGTGTCGCCTACAAAAGTTCTACCCTCAGGATCCTTATAAATTCCATACAACAGATCTCCCTTACCACCATCCTCGGACGACGCGACGCTATCAGTGGTGATTGTCGAAGCTGTATCGTCGCTCACGTCGGTTTGAATCCCTGTAGGAACGTAATCCAGTGTAGATTGAAAGGAAAACTGTTTCATAAAACTCCAGGGCAAAGAACCCATTCTCAAAGAACTCTCTTTTATGGGTCTCATTTCTTCGACTATCTCCTTCTTGCTTTGCTCTTGAACATCCGTCATGGGTTTAAATATTTTTGTGGTCTCGCGTCTGAGTTCCATCTCTCTGAGACGTCTGCTTCTGTCAGCCGATTTTTCGTTTTTAATTGTTAATGTTCCTTTGAGTATGCTAATGTGAGTTATTTATTATTTTCAAAATTGAATGTATAATTATTTTTTTTATGTTTCAAGTAAATAAAAATCTTCTGTCTTTAATATAATAACTAAAAAAAATCATATCTCAACTCAGTGTTGAACTGGGAAAACTTGAAAAGTTTGAAAGTTTAAGCACATGACAAACCGGTTTCTGATTTAACACATTTGAGAATAATTTACGTTTCTTAAAAGGCATTTCATTCATATCTCAAAACCATTCACTCAATGTTGAATTGTGAAAACTTTGAAATAGTTAAAAGATTTTAGCACGTAAAGAAACCGGTTTCTAATTTAACGTTAAAAGGATTTCATTCACACCTCCGAACATTATCACGAATATATTAAAAATTTACCACTCAAACCTAATTGAGTGGAAAAAATGCGTTTTATTATCTATTATTAAAACGATCAATTAAAACGAAAAACCTTCATTCACACCACAACAAAAACATGAGTGTCAATTACGAACTATTTTTTATTTGATGAAACATTCCATAAAGTGTTTTATTAAAATTTACTTTACAACACCAAAAACAAAAACTGACACTCATCTTTATAGTCGACTCTTTTGAACGAAAACCTTTCATTCACACCAAAAACAAAAACTGACACTCATATTTATAGTCGACTCTTTTGAACGAAAACCTTTCATTCACGCCAGAAACAAAAACTGACACTCATCTTTATAGTCGACTCTTTTGAACGAAAACCTTTCATTCACGCCAGAAACAAAAACTGACACTCATATTTATAGTCGACTCTTTTGAACGAAAACTTTTCATTTACGCCAGAAACAAAAACTGACACTCATCTTTATAGTCGACTCTTTTGAACGAAAACCTTTCATTCACACCAGAAACAAAAACTGACACTCATCTTTATAGTCGACTCTTTTGAACGAAAACCTTTCATTCACACCAAAAACAAAAACTGACACTCATATTTATAGTCGACTCTTTTGAACGAAAACCTTTCATTCACGCCAGAAACAAAAACTGACACTCATCTTTATAGTCGACTCTTTTGAACGAAAACCTTTCATTCACGCCAGAAACAAAAACTGACACTCATGTTTATAGTCGACTCTTTTAAACGAAAACCTTCATTCACGCCAGAACAAGAACATGAGTGTCAGTTTTTACTCTCATCGTGGCAGTGGGTTTGCCGGTTCGGTATCACCTCTTTCCACGTGTCGTACATAGGTCGATTTCTGATGTAGAATCCACAATGGGTTTCCGTGTACGCCTCCATAGGGATTCAGTGTTAAAATCGTGTACAGACACGGATCAGACACGGATGCTCCAGAATCCGCAAACCACTTTTTGACGCTGCTACAGAAACCGCAAAACGTTTTTTGCTCGCGTTCACCAACGATTACGATGGATCGATGGTCTAATCCGCGATGGGGACGTCGACAAAAATTTTAAGTAAAAAAAAAAAAAAAAAAAAAAGTGAAAAATGTACAATTTCATACATTTTTCACTTTTTTGAAAACTTGTACATTCAACACGTTCGCCAACGGGTATTTGAACGTTAAAAGTGCGATCTAGGAGTCTCAAAATAATAGCGGATTCTGGAGCACTATGAAAAAATGACATTTTTTGCAAACGTATCGGCGATTTAACACTGAATCCTACGATGGTAAACGCACCATGTACGTGTACGTGTACGGTACTTGGTCAAAGTGCTCGTGAATCCGCCTTTATTACCTACTATGCTCGATCACAACACCAAATATCCCTCAAATTGGAGTAGCAGTGGTTGAGATACAAGGGAGAATGTTGGTACATGTAATGATGAATGGGTAAGACTAAGAGGACAGAGGTCACACTGCACTGTCCTAGATGCACCTTTGATTTTACAACTTCCAGGTCTGGGGTACAATAATCGCAACACACCCACCTTATCAATTCATAATTTCAGTAAAATAAAAGGAATTATCAATTCTAATTAATTTACAGATGATGGGAAACATTTGGTTTCTTTCGCCTTCTTGTACTATTAATTACCACAAACAATATCAGTTTGATGCCGACAAACGAAACTGAACGCATGTGGTCTGGTTAAAAAGTAATTCGGCATGGATAATGAAGAAATTGCGTATATTTCATGTATTTCATTTGTTTAAAAGCCAATTTTGACCGTGGATTTGATAATTCGTTTCGGTTTTGACCACACGGTCACGCTGACAGCGGTCATGTTTATTGTGATATGCAAATTGGAAGATAGTTTCCGGTGAAAGAGATTTGTCACATTTGTCAGTTTAAAACGATGACAAAAGACACTGATCGACGCTTGTCTTAGTATGGTTGGTTGCAAGAAAAAACTAAATTCTCAGCATCGTCCAAACGCACCTTATTTAAAAGCGCGAATGCATCATTTTCAACCCATCTTCAATCGGCCCTTTGCAAACATCAAACACAGCCGCGAAAATTCCATGGTTACTAGGAAGTAAATAACATCACAACATCGAGGGAAATTAACACGCTCAATATAGTTCCAGGTCATTTGGAATATATTTCGTGAAAAAGTGATTTCTGAAGCATTCTGCTTACTTTGTTATGAATACTGCCTTATTTTATGTGTATCGTCCCGATTTTATACACTGAGTTATTTTTTTACAAGTGGTTCATGTGCGCAATAATTCAGATTTTTGTCAACAAAAATGTTTAGACGGCCTGTAAACACGAGAGGGAATTTCAAACCATATTTTGCAGTTATGACATTAACAGCTCAAGTATTTGCTGTCACCTGTTTGCAAATCCGCTTATACATTGTCTCGAACAAATAAAGGGCGTGATCACGTCCTTGTATTCTTACGATTGCCCAAATTGAGTATTTCTGCAAGAACCCACATCATAATCACATGACCGGAATAAACATCGTTGAAACATGGCCACATCCGGAACATCCAAGGTTTGTGTTGGTGTTATTACATTCAAACCTCAAAGCCCACCAGAGTGTGTGTCAAAAAAGTGCTTTCTGCGAGTCTGTAGTATGTTATCATTATATTGAGGACAAGGCTTTCGAATTACCGATTATTTTGTGGTTTTACCGGTTCGTTACTTATGCCATTGGCAAATTAATCTTCTTCAAAATCATAAAATTCACTTTTTTCCTGGAAAAAATTATATGTACCTTTTCTATGCACCTTAATCATTATTTTGATATATAATTTGCCTTTCCTTACTTCTCTTATCTGTTTCTGAGGCATTGGGGAAAATGTCAACAAATTGACCAAAGTTAGGTTGGACGACCCCTCAACCCACAGCTACAGTAACGTTCGTCATTATTACTAGTAGCATGGGTAGACTCGGGAACATAAGTGTGTAGGGACGATTTAGACGCCGAACGATGCGAGTCGTGTCGTATTTTCGTCACAGAACACTGCAGAGATTTGGCTGGGAGTAACTCGAAATTAGGAAACACCTTTTTATTTTGTCCGCTGCATCGTTAAATAGTACGAAATATCTGTAATTACCGATATTGCAACGATACTTTCTATCAACTAGGAAAAGTGGGAAACTATCAATGTTTGCATTATGTTTCATTCGAAATTCAGTTCAAAAAATGTTCTAAGTTCTGGAAAGGTTATGAACCAGTAAATAAGTGAACACGTGACTTGGAGCATTTGACAAAGTTGTGAGCAGGATTAAATAGGGCTAATCAGCTGATTGGTTAATTCGTCCACTTTAGAAAGGATTAATAAGTTTGTTTGTAATTTGGTGCCGGAATGTGTGAGAATCTCTCAAAAACATGAGGCATGGGGAAAAAAGTTTGAAGGTCATTCCGTTCAAGACCATAGGATAGTTGAGAAAATTCGAAATTTAAACTGAAATTTCATGTGGCAACACATATTTTTTCCAGTTTAATGTTTTCAAGAGATGATGTACTTTGTAGATGTTGGGTATTTTTTTCAAAACAACTTGGTGTGTTGCACAGAGAGTGAAAGGTTAACACTGTGGTCAATGGGGTTTATTTAGGCGTTCACAACCAAAAGGAGTAGTTCCCTGTAACCGCTGTTGAGGGATATTTCAAGATATTTCTTTGTTTTCGGATATCCCGATCTTGTTAATTTTTCAATTCATGCACTTTGGGTTTGTAATATGGTTGAAAGTTTTGGGAAAATGCTATTTTGGATGTGTGGGATGCCCAATTTTCACGACACAGTGCCTGCTTTGCTTTCCTGGTGTGCATAAAATGCTTGCTAAATAAACAGGTGATCTGAGATAGGAGGAAAGATTGTTTGGCTGGTTAGTTGTTGAATTTCCAGTTGTTTGGGGCAACTGCAAGGTAGAACAGCTAAATTAATGGTGACAAACACAACCATTTCTGCAGAATGAATCTGTTTAACCCTATACCGTTTGGTGTTTAAATAAACTGGATTGCTACCTTGAAACACAATTAATAAAATTTGTCATGTTTTTTCTCATGCCACCAGAGCCCCCATCCCACATCTAATTACTGCAAGTCTCTTTTCTTTCATTCTGACTTTTTAACCCCTCTATCCATATAAATGTGCTAAAAATGTGATTTTAACATGCCAAGGCTTCAAAAACAGCACAGAGTGGAAACTATTCTTGTTTTGGGGACCTCAGTTAGTAAATCAAATGTGAAATAACCTGTTTCATCCTATGAAATGAATTAAAGGTTGTGTTAATGGGGTGTATAGAAGGTTCCCATTCCATGTGAGCAGTTTATGTATGGAGTTACTTGAATTTTTCATGATGTGACAGTTGCTTTCTATTTGATAGGAACTGAAAGTGGATTACCTCCCTTTGATTGATGGACAATTGGAAACTTATTCCAGTTATTTCTGAGCAAACTCCCTCCGCCTTGAAGAGTTTTGAATATCAGATTCCAATCGCTATTCTAGAAGGGTTTTCTTACTTTGAAAATCATGACACCGTAGGTAACTTGAGGATTTTTTTCAGTTTTTGCAATGACTGCATTCATATTGTATAAAATTCTTTCCTCTTTTCATCCCAAGATTCAGTAGCAATGTTTTAGTCAAGTCTATCTGGGTCCACCATGTTCCTTACAAAGAGCGAATTCCCCAAAATATAAAAACATATGATCGAAAATTGAATTTTGCTTCTTGTCCTTGTGATTGGTTTCTCAATCATTATTTTTTGTCAAGTAGTCTCAATAAGATTTGCTTTCTGTTAATGTTATGCTGTAGCAGTCAGTATGACATGTTATATCATAAATCAGTAAATAGAGATACCTAACCACTCCTTAGATTAATGTTTCAGGTATATTCCAGTAAATATATGTTGTCGAATCTTTCTGGAATCAGCACCTTTGTTGATTCTAAGAGGGTTCAACAACTATTTTTTTTTTGAAAAGGTGAAACAAGTGGAGATAGGCTGGGGTGGGGAAAGGGTTAACAGTAACTAGACTGGCTTAGTAGTTCTCATTTTCATTGGGGGAAAAGTGCTATGCCACTGCATGTATTTGTGTGACTTCTAAAACATATCTGGAGTCATCTGTAAGATTTTATTATTCTGCTCAACCCACCCCCACCCCCCCCCCCCACCCCCCCCCCCCCCCCACAATTTGTTTCTGCTATTTTGAATTCAGTTCCTGGCATCCATGAGTATAAAACAAGGAGTCATTTGGTTGACTTCCCTCAAAATTCCTGTAGTGTTAATAAAATATTTCATTAGGGTAGGGTGCATGTGGAGCTTTTTGTGTCTTTGCAACACATTACCGGGGGAACCTTCCACCAGAAGGCCACTCTGCCAGTGATAAGATAAAATAAATCTGTGATTTATTGATCTCTAAGATGCTTCTTATCTCTGTAAGTTATACATCTGGAAACACTATAAACTTCTGTCACTAAAACTATCATGGAAGGTCTCATAAGCATTAGGGGTTGGCTTTTTCACTGAATTGGTTGGTACGGTGTGGGTCAAACAGCAACCCTTGCTTGTTTCTTTGTTTCTGTTTTCCACTCAAATGATATGGTTGTTTTGAGTCAAGGTGTGCCTCTCTCACGTGATGTTTTGCCCTGCATATATGTGCTATATACAAACATTTGAGGAAGGAAAAGTACATTTTTTATCTTTATTTTGAGAAGAATGAAGGGGTTAAAATATTCTTGCACTCAATGTATTCTGAGAATAATTGGGCCTTGAGGTACACATGAGGCTGATCTATTAATGTATTGATACAAAATGATGTCAGTTTGAAGAATATTTTTTCAATGATTTTTTTACTATGATTAATTATAATGAGTGATATGGTGAAAATGTGTCAGGATTTTTTTTTACTCAGAAGAACAGGATGGGTTAAATGAAATGCTGTGAGGTCAGAGGAAGAAACAGTGAATTTAAAAAAAATGTTTGGAATCAATTTGGTAGTACTTTATTTTGAAATTAAATCCCAAATTACAGATATTGTAATCAACTTTGGTATCTCTTTAGGTTATGAACCACTAAATAAGTGAACACGTGACTTGGAGCATTTGACATCCTCAAAGTTGTGAGTAGGATTAAATAAGGCTGATCAGCTGATTGGTTAAATATATTGTGACTTTGAAACCATTAATTAAAATTTTGATTCTTCCACTTTAGAAAGGATTAATAAGTTTGTAATTTGGTGCCGGAGTGTGTGAGAATCTATCAAAAACATGAGGCATGGAAAAAAAGTGTGAAGGTCATTCAGTTCAAGATGATGTACTTTCAGATGTATAGGTATTTTTTTCAAAACAACTTGGTGTGTTGTACAGAGAGTGAAAGGTTAACACGGTGGTCAATGGGATTTATTTAGGCGTTCATAACCTGGAAGTTGATTGATGCGAAAACGGTATCTGGCATGACTGATGTCGTTCTTGTGTTTGGGTTTCATTTGAAATTCAGTTTGCGGTCAAATGACACATTATGACAGAAATATCGTATTTAAAATGTCAGTCATTTTATATAGATCAATATATGTGCACGTTTGGGTGATTTAATCAAAAGGTTTGGGTCGAAATTATTGATTTTGTTCAAGCTCCACCCATGATTGATTACCTGACACAAACAATTGTCAATGTACCTCCCTAAAAACGTTCCGCGCAATTCGAACCGTCGGATTGGCTGGGTTGTTTCGGGAGCATTCTAAAAGTCTGTTGTAGTTGTATAGAGCTGTGTAGAAGTATTCTAACAGTCTGTTATAGCTGTATGGAGCTGTGTAAAAGTGTTCTAAGAGTCTGTTGTAGTTGTATAGAGTTGTGTGAAAACATTCTAAGAGGAAAGGTAACTGCCTAGCTGAATATATATAGTTAATTCAATGTAGAATTAAGTGATATTCGTTATTGTTACTGTGCTTTGATTTATGCATTTCATTTGACTCTTCAAAGTTATTTAATTTTAGAGTGTTGAATGAAATTGAATGAAAGTCTAGTAATATACAGAAGTATATTTAGGTAAATTAAATTACTTATAAGCTATTAGAGTGAATAAACTGCATTACACAAGCTGTGTGTGGGGATACCACTATAACAGTATGTGTTGAAAATTGTATAAACAACTACTGTACCGTAAACTGGGGTGTATAGGGACAGGGGTATGAATAGGGACAGAAAACTGAAAAGTTATTTCAAGTTTTGTAAACACGCCTAGATATTTTTTTCTTCACTTATAGACCCATCGGGAAATAATATATAAAGATTCTTAAAAAAATAATCTAGGCATGTTTACAAAACTTGAAATAACTTTTCAGTTTTCTGTCCCTATTCATACCCCTGTCCCTATACACCCCAGTTTACGGTAGGTAATTATTTCACTAGCAGTCAATGTTGTGTGACAGTTCTGGTGAGAATACCACTAGTATCAGTAAGTGTGAGCGATAGCACTAACAAACTGAATTAGAAACAGTTACTGCAGGTTATTATTTCACTAGCAGTCCACGTAGTGTGGCAGTTCTGGTGGGGATACCACCAGTAACAGTTAGTTGTGAGAATAAGTATTAACAAGTCTTGTGACAGATACTGTAGGTGTTTATTTCACTAGTAGTGCATGCAGAGTGGCAATTCTGGTGGGAATACCACTAGTCAAGTAAGATTAGATTGTTAAATGTACGTAATAACTGACTGCAAAATTATGTTGGTGGTCACTCCACTGGCAGTGTAGAAAGTTGGACGAAAGGAATGTAGATTTTGATATGATATTGCAAGATTTTATTTAGTTGTTGAAAATAAGTATAACTAATATTTAACATGTCAGCTCTATTGTAGATTTTGCTGATTAAGATTTAAATAGCTATAATCATTTATTTGTATATATCTTTGGTTATTGTAAGAGCTCAGTTGTTTGGTGCTGTATTACTGTATGCATAATAGGTACTTGAAATCCACTTGTTTTATTATTGGGTGCCGTTTATACTGAGTTTGAAGAGTACACGCTAAAAACTAAAGTGTTAAAAACTACACTTGAAGTGCTGTATTTAACACTTACAAAGTGCTGAACTAGCATTTTGTTCAAGTGTAGATATCCCAGAGCTTGACAGGTGTTGACAATAATACCACTTGAAAAGTGTAATGTCGCGACACTTAAAAGGAAACAACGCAGATGACGCGGATCAGGCTCGAACTCTCGAGCCTGATCCGCGTCACCTGCGTTGTGTCCTTTTATGTACCCACCAAGCGCAAATAAAATTATGGACGATTCTGGAAGAACCACCAATGCTAGACATATGGGAAGTGTCATCCATTCAAGTTTCAGATGTCTGACGATTGTAATGTCTAAGTGCTTAAAGCATTGCACTTTGAGTGTTAAAATCAAACCCTAAGAGTTAGAATGGGTTTAACACCTTGAAAGTGTCAGTTTTAACACTTTAGTTTTTAGTGTGTATAAACTGCATAATTATAGCATTGGGGTCAATAGTATTAACCCCTTACCTAACCTGAAAAGCAGACGACACTTGCAAAAATAATTCTTGAATAACTAATTTTTTTCAATTTTTGTCTCAAAAACATAGGTTATGACCCCAACGAGGGGTCATAACCTATGTTTTTGAGACAAAAAATGAAAAACATAATGAAAATGAAAATTAATTGGCGATTTTTGAGAATAGCGCTGGCCGGTTTTGGCCGTTACGTTGGGTAAAGGGTTAAGTGTTATGATTCATTGAGTTATGACTTGTGGTTATGGTGTTTTTAATTGTTAAGGAGTACTGTGTGGTGCACATAATGCACAGAGACACAGTTTGAGTTATTGAAGTCTATAAGTGCATGTTATACTGGTTATAGTGTGGTGCAGACTGCAGATAGCACCGAGACATTATATTTGTGTGTTGTGCAGAGGGCACGTAAACACAGTTTATTACCAGTTAGTGTCGTGCAGGTGGCACAGGTACACTTTGAGGTGTATGGACCTTAACGCTGTGCATGCTAAGTCGCAGCTACTGAAGTAAGTCCTCATTTCGCACGAGTTAATTAGAGTTCAAGATTTGAGAAGACAAATACTGATTTATTTGTGTTAACATTGAGTTGTGCAGAGAGCACAGGGACACAATTTTACTGAGAGTTTCCTAAGTTAGTATTTGGGGTTATATTATATTACTTGCGTTTGAAACTTATTTTGTTTGATACTGTTCTGTACGGACAAGAGCCTAGTATGTGTTATGCTAATTTGCAATTCACTGGTTTGAACCTCACTGCAATGTAAAGTTGAGTTAACTGTAGTGAAATTCATATTAAAATTGAGTTGAACACATCAAGGGAGATTACTCTACTGTGTTGCTCATTTTCTGCCAGCTTGGATTCTTAGAGATTTCAGCTTAAGACAAAGTTAGAGATTGAGAGCCATAAAGATAGAAATATATTCGTGTGTGCCAAATTCTGCTGTTGTGTCATATATAGATATATATATGTACAATGGCATGTCATGGGTTCTAACCCAGGCCTACAGAGTTCCTACGGCACCAACCGCCTTGCGAAACTGCACTGAACCACGCACACCACTGGACCACCGACAGACCCCCAAAAAGGTATGTTAGTTAACCAAGTATGTACGAGATCAGTACTGATCACACGGAATTCTCTCTCAATAACTTTTAAGTTAAGTTATTATTTTTTTATCAAGTAACTGATCGATTCTACATACTGCACTGCAAGGAAAACAGTGAGAACTTCTCTTGTCAATTTTCCGCTTTCCATAGAAATTATTAGAATCAAGGACGCTGGTTGTGTTTACAATGGCATGGCGGGGGTTCGAACCCACGCCGAGAGAGTTCCCTACGGTACCAACCGTCTAGCGAAACTGCACTGAACCACGCACACCACTCGGCCATCGACAGACCCCAAAAAAAGGTATGCTAGTTAACCATGTATGTACGAGATCAGTACCGATCACACGGAATTCTCTCTCAATAACTTTTAAGTTAAGTTATTATATTTTTTCAAGTAATTACGGAAAGTGGGCTGGGACATGCTATTTGCTGTTTGCTAGCTGTATTGGACCAGTTGCACTGGTTCTTTCTTCGGCTACATTGAACAGCCAATCTCTCTCAGTAACTTTCAAGTTAAGTTATTATTTTTTTTTTTTTATCAAATAATTGATCGATTCTTCATACTGCATTACTTGATAAAAAAAATAATAACTTAACTTAAAAGTTACTGAGATAGAATTCCGTATGATCGGTACTGATCTCGTACATACATGGTTAACTAGCATACCTTTTGGGGGGTCTGTCGGTGGCCGAGTGGTGTGCGTGGTTCAGTGCAGTTTCGCTAGACGGTTGGTGCCGTCGGAAACTCTCTCGGCGTGGGTTCGAATCCCCGCCATGCCATTGTAAACACAACCAGCGTCCTCGATTCTAAGACTGGTTTTCTTTAGAGGCCCGTGGGAAGCATATATAAGTCTACCCGACTTATATATGCTTCCCACGGGCCTCCAAAGAAAACCAGTCTACGAGACAAAAGAAATAGGACAAGACGCATAGAGTTGTGTCCCTTACATTACAAAATCGATGACGGCGAAAAATAAAAATGCCTGAAGATCCTCATACAGAGCGGTGAAAGCGCTAGCAGGAATATAGTCAGTGATGTCGGTGTATTTGTTTTGAACTTTAATATTTTTTTCTTATAACTACCAGCACAAGGATTTGTTTATAAACTTCTGATATATATATATATATATATATATAGGTATATTTATGCATTCATTTTGTTTGTTGTGAATAAATTAGTATTAGTTGAGATTTGTATTTTATTTTCTAAGTTATTGTTGACTTTTGAGCTCCCCATCACATTGAAGTGTTTATAGAGTGTTTTCCCCAAACGTGGGGTGGTGTCATCCTGACTGTAACAACGCTGATTCACTATTCGCCGTATTTTTATGTATCATTGGGCAACCGGTGACCCATAGGGATATTGCGAATAGGAATAGGAAGTAGCAGCCTTAGGGGTCCTTTGTCCGCCGGGGTTCCATCGGGTCTCTCAACTCCTATACCCAAGAGCTCCTGGGCGTCACAAAGGTATTCACAAAACCAATCATTAACCCGTTTAGTGCTGGTTACAGAGCGATACCCCTCGAAAGGTTAAAAATTCATGTTATCCGAGGATTTCTCTAAAAACATCTCGTAGATTTTCAAGAAAAATTGACCATTCTCAGATCTTAGTGTGACATGACAAGTTGCATGTACAAAATATTCCAGTAAGCATTTGTTAGCCCTATGCAGGTTCTGAAACATCAAAAGTTTGATAAAATGGGTTGTGTTGCGTACCTACAGCACCCAAAGTTAAGAGGAGAGATCAACATAAGTGGAAGTAAAATTCACTGAGAATTATTTTTGGAAGTAATAAGGTATTCAAAAAACAACCCTTAACCCGTTTGTGCTGGATAAACAATCATACCCATCAAAAGCTTAAAATTGATGTTCTCCTAGGATTTCTCTGAGAACATCTTGTAGATTTTAATGAAAAAATGGCCATTCACAGTTCTTGGTGTGACATTACAAGTTGCATGGAAAAATATTCCTGTTAGCACTTGTTAACCCTCTACAAACTGCCAGAAATCAATATTTTGGATACATTTGAGATAAAATGGACCATTTTCAAATAGCCACAGCACTTAGTGGGTAAGTGTCAAACAAACGTAACCACTTTTGTCGGTCATTAACTTGTCTGACGACGATATTAATATTAACCCTCTCCACCATTAATGATGGTTTTTACCTAAACTTTTTTTTATCAAACTGAGTCATTTGAGACACCTTTCTCATAACATCAATAAAGGAACTTTAGTGAGATAGTTAAAAACAATTCATCAGACACTCTGGGGTCACGAAAAATCATGGAATCTCATCTGGAAAAATCATGATTCTTCAGAATCACAAAGGCTAGTTAAGTTTATGCTATAATTATGTCGTTACCCTAAAACTGAGCTATATAAAGAACAGTTACATGGACATTGGACATATGTTATAGGTATCTTAGAAAGACTCTCATCAGTTCCGCAACTACAATTTTGTCAGTCTCTCATAGATTTCCTCGTCAAGAACTCATGGAGTCCAAATAAACATAGGGTGCGGAATAATAGTACAGTGTGGAAATTTCCTCGAAATTAACCCTTTAACCGACGCAGAGGATATCAAAATTTATTATTTTAAATATATTTTTTAAAAAATTTTCAAAAAATTTCAATAAAATCATATCATATGACCCCTCGTTGGAACGAGCTCGACGCGCTCGTTCCAACGAGGGGTCACATGATATGGTTTTGTTGAAATATTTTGAAAAATATAATTTTTTCGACTGTACAATTTGCATATTACGCGGGCGGATGCGGGCGATTCGTTGGGTAAAGGGTTAAATAATAGTACAGGGGTGAAATAATGATTTCATTTCCAGAAATATTCTTTATTTATCTATATAATAATCAATAGAATATGTGTTAACCCCTTGTCTGACTGTTACTCTACATTTAACATCACATTGAAATGGATATTAAATGAAAACAGTCATTTGTAATGGAATAAAAAAAATTTAGGGACCCAAATAAGAAGAGGACATGACGGACTTTTTTCTTGAAATTATTAAGAATACCCGTACCGGAGGTATGTTTATTTGGATCCAGAAAGTAGTTGGGCCTCATAAACGAGTGCAAAATGTGTACAGTCGGGACCCGTGTGTTCGATATTTGACATTCTACCATGTTTTAACACTTCTCCTTTTCATATAAGAATTTGAATATGCGCAGACCTGTCGTCATGACCAAGTGATTTCGAATAACGTCGCCGTTTTGTTGCATTTAAGACATACTCCGTGGTGATCTGCACCGAAGACTTAGTTGGAGTCGACCGAAATTCCGCCGTTCACATTCCAACTCTGACCGCCTTCATTCTGGGTCTTATTAAACATATTTTTAGTCCATTTTTAGCTTTTTATACTAATTAGATATCATCCCAGGATATTTGTCTCCACGTTTGGCATATCTACGCAACTATATATGCCTTATGAAGCTCGTAATGGAGATGGAAGTCAACAAGAGTAGCAATTTTGGGGGAAAGTGCTACCGGGCCTGACATTCGCATAATTAGGTCACCGGGGGGGGGGGGGGGGGATTTGATGATGCTATCCCATGCAGTGGGCACATTTATCCTCTGAGTACCTCTTTCTGATTTGTTTTGAGACCAAGATTCAGACTGAGGTACACAGAGGGTAAATTTAGTGATGCTACCCTGCTATGCAGGGTAGCATCACTAAATTCACCCCCTGGGGACCTCATTTTGCAGACGACAGTCTGCTTATTTTCTGGCTTGAGTGTTACCCACCTCCCTCAAATGGTACAGCCTATTTTTCTTAGTAAAACACTATATTTTCTAAAACCAAGTGGACAGGGGTGCGTTATGATAGTGCCAGCAACTAATAAACGAAAACGTATATATACATACCTTTCCATTTCTCTTTTTATGAACGGGTGTTTTCGCACTTGTTTACATTCTTCTCATCAAAAATCGCTAAAAAAAAGCACCGAGAAAAGTACTGACTGCACCAGAGAATTTAGTTTGCACCGATATTCCACAAGTCGATTTGGCAGTGTGATAGTGACTTCATTTTAAAAGAAAGATACATAAACATCAGATCAGACACATCTTGGAAGAGCTTCGAAGCAGTCACGAAACTAATTTCTTCTCAAGCATTTACGATGACGACGATAGAAGCGGAAGTAAAAACTAATTATGGACACACAGAACATTTAAAGACGACTTCATTACCTGATACATGCCCCTTCTTGGGAAGCTAGAAACGTCTTCATTCGACTCCGAATCAGTAACCAATCTATTAATCGAGAAAGGGAGTCATTCACAGCCTCCTATCCCGGTTAAAGAGAGACTTTGTAGGGTTTGTGGCTCGGCGATTGAGGACGAGTTTCATTTCCCTGTGGAGTTTATCGCGTATGACAAAATGAGAAAAATTCTCATAAATGAAATAAACCAGATGCTCAAGTGAGCCTAAACGCGCACCTGGCTCAAGTTGTCAAAAGAGATGAGTGTGTCAGAAAGTGATCAGCAGCAAGAGCAATTTTTTGATTTGCTATGACACAACCAAAAGCATCATTTTGGCCATTCATTTCTGCTGGTCCGAGGAAAGCTTCCTAGGAAGTTCTGTGAAGTATTAAAAAACAACAACCAAAAAAAATAAATTCCGGCCAAGAAAAAGAAATTCCGGCATAAATGAAATACTTATGACCCAGCTGTATACAACATGACAAATTTGGTTCACATCTGACTTACTGAGTTTCTTTGAAAAAAAGTGAATCGCCATCACTAAAGTAAGTTCCAAACAAGAAATCTAAGCATTATTGCAAGTGGCTTATAAAAAGAGGATTTTTAAAGCATTTAGGCTTATGGAGCATTTACCCCACGCCACCAAGGGATATAGTAATTTGGGGGGGGGGGGGGGGGGGAGGGGTGGTCAGAAAAGTAAATTCCACCAGCCTCAACTTGGCAGCAGCTTCATTTGCACAAAGGAGAAAAGGTCTACTTCAAAGATGCTCTGTGCTATAAATGAATGAATTTGGCCCAGTGGTTTTAAAGAATAAGAACAATTTCAAACTTGAGAAACATAATTTTACTGCCACCAGTAAATTCAAGTATGTGTGAAAATGGTTAATGCATCAAAATAAACAAAACAGAAAGAGAATTTATGGAGGCTTATTTTAGGAGGTAAAATATTTTTAAAGAAATCAGAAATAGGTTTTCGTTAACAGTATTACGTGAAATAAAAACACTGAAGTCTTGAAAGGGTTAAATTAAAGATATTCATACCGGAATCAGAGAATTGTTTTCCAAGAAACCAGAAAGAAACATATATGTGTACAGCAATGAAATGGTTTGATCAAGGCATCAATAAAATCTTTGAAACCCACACTGATGGCTTGAGAGGGTTAGATTAAATACATTCATAAGGAATCAGATAAATGTTTCCAAGAAAACCAGAAAAATAAAATCTTTAGAAAACACACTAAAGTCATGAGAGGGTTAAATTGAAGACATTCATACGGGAACCAGATACATGTTTCCAAGAAGTCAGAAAAAAACATATAAGTGCAAAGCATTGAAAGGATTCAACATGAAATAAAATCTTTGGAAGCCACATTGAAGTCATGAGAGTTAAATTAAAGACATTCATACAAAAATCAGATAAATGTTCCAAGAAACCAGAAAAAACATGTGCACAGCGCATGCGCACTAACACCACGTATTACTATGGAGATGACGTCCGAACTCCGTTAATATACTAGAGAACGTCCGCTAAAATGGTAACAATTGGGTAAAATGTTAGCGACTGTATATTTGAAATTAAAATATTAAAGTAAAAGAAAAATGGGGCGAACCACCATATCTTTCTGTTGCATGTCACCTGAACCAAACTAACTTTTTTCGCCTATAGTGCATTAATAATCTAATCTTGTAGTCCTATAGGACTGTTGGATTAAAGTGCTATTGAAAGTCCCAGTGAATGCTCAATCTTTTATCCCAGTCGGTGTGTCCAGTTAACAAGCGGTCTCATTCTGGAATGGAATATTGAAATGATAAATGCAGGACAATAGCCCACGTGCGATAGAGATTGTTTAGCAATCGTCTGTTTGGTTGGGCCGAAATACGGAGGGCGGGTTTTTTCTTTCCTTGTTTCAAAAGGGCTATTCTCTATACCGCTCTCGCAGAACAAGGATAAGCAATTCTACCTTGGGAATGTGTCTCTGTACCATTGAATATGTGCAGCATGCAATAAAATGACCCTTAAAAGTATTGTTTTTATTTTTGTTTAAAAATCTTTCCCAACGACGCCTCATCAGAGCGAGCCCGGGGAGCCCGTTTCAATGAGATTTCAAAAACCAATGATTTAGAAGCAAAAAGTAACAGACACTGTAGTTTTTATGCTCCAGAGAACCTCTCGGGGCATTATGTTTTCACCATGTCCGTCCGTCCGTCGTCCGTCCTTTAACTTTTTGTTTCCGTCCAATTACTAAAGAACCGCTTTTTTATCAAATCATAATTTTAGGGGTTACTTGGAGATGACCGGTCAATGCTTTCTTTCGATTTTGGTCCAACATGGCCGCCATGACAGCCATACTGAATTTAGTTTCCGCCCGATAACTAATGAATGCTTACTCGAATCATTTTTATTTTTTAAGTATGCATTGTTGTTGTCTCGAGGAAGCTTTCTTTCGATTTTGGACCAGTCAGTTGAATCAGATGGCGGCCATATTGGATTTGGTTTCTATCAAATAACTATTGAATGCTGACTCCAATCATTCTTATTTTTGAATTATGCATTGTTGGTGTCTAGAGTAAACTTCCTTTCAATGTTGGACAAGTCAGCTGAACCATGATGGCCAGTGGTTTGCTGCCATTGAACTGATATGGAATATACCACCAGGGTTCAATGGGTTAAATTTCATGATTTTTTTTTCTTTTCAGGATACTCGTTGTGGTAACATCTGCACTGTTTATCTTGTATGTAGTTTCCTTTAACATACTGAAAATCCCGCTCTATTCCACAAGTACACTGACTTTACAGGACAACCACAGATCTCAAACAGGAACAGGGAGATGCCAAGCGGCAACGAATATTGCTTTTCTAAAAGTACACAAGGCTGGAAGTTCAACGATCACCAACATCTTACAGAGGTTTGGTACTACTAGACGACTGAACTTCGTCCTTCCCAACAAAAAACCTCGCGCAAAGTTATCAAACTATATTGGTTCTAGAGGAGAAGCTTTGTCACGTGATATAGTTCTTCCGATAATGCCAAATGAAACCTATAACATTCTATGCAACCATATTAACTATAATCACACGGCCTTCCATGAATTTTTTCCATCTGATACCTTGTACATTTCTATCATACGTGAACCATTTTCACAATTTGTATCTGCAGCAGACTTCTGGCACTACTATTACTTTGATGTCAAAAAAGGAAACTTGGCAAAACAGGTTTCGGAGTATCTTAAAAATCCACATAAAATAGAAAAAAGCCCTCAGGATTGTTACTTGAAGAACCGACAGGCGGTAGACTTTGGATTTGAGGTAGATAAGTTAAACGACAATGAGTATATCATGAGTTATATACAACGCCTAGACAAAGACTTCCACTTGATAATGATAATGGAATATTTTGTCGAGTCTCTGATCTTACTGAAGAAACTTCTTTGCTGGGATCTAAAAGATATTTTGTATATTAAACAGAACAGTGGCTCCTATCACGTGAATGTTCAAGAGTTCACAAACATAGACAGGGAACGGCATGCGCAACTCAACATGGCAGACATCACTCTTTATAACTATTTCATACAAAGGTTTTGGCAGAAGATGAAAGCGGAAAATTCAGACTTCCTCAATGAAGTATCATATTTCAATGCGAAGCTGAAGGACTTAGAGTCATTCTGTTCGCAGAGTGGTAAAATGTCACTTCTCGTAAGACAGACTCCTTGGAACAACGAATTTACTGTTTATAAATCTGATTGCGAACTATTGACAAAATCTGAAATCCCATTTTTTAACCAGCTTCTCAAATCTCACAAACTCAAATATGCAGATTTAGTAAGTGCTTAATACTAAAACAGGCCTCGAAATAAAGGCCCTAGATCATAACCTGTTAGCAGGTTACGGTCAAATAACATGGCCCTAACCTATAGGTTATGGCATAGCCATTTGTGAGAATATTCATTTCTGTCGACCGGTTGCCTTCTCAATTTTTACAGGCGAACGATGTTGTGCAACTTTATCTTGAAAGTAAATAGTAACAACTCACGTGCGATCTCGCTAATGCGAGATCGCGCGTGACTTGTTTCTATTTATAGTTGTGCAAGTTCTGAAAAAGCAATCAAAAAAACAGCGCAGACCTTTCAAGAAAGATTGTCAACTTTGATGGGAAAACTTGCCAATGCTGGAAATAATGTACCGGCCGTATAATATTTATTTATTTTGGGGTAACCTATAATTCGTTCGCGGATTTCACGACTGTGGTAACCTCAGCGTAACCTGAACGATCGTTCGCCGCTAATTTCGAGGCTTGCTAATCAAATATTCCGAAGCCGCCAAGCACAAAAATCGCAAACCAAATTTTGAAATTATTTTTATGATTTCTCCAATGAGGTTTCATTGAAACGATCCCGCGGGTGCAAATCAAAACGACACAAAATAGAAACGTTTCCAAAAAATATTGGTCAAAACATCTCCAAAAATTGGTCAAAATGCCCCCAAAGTGTTGGGCAAAACGTCTCTAAGTGTTGGTCAAAGCGTCCCCAAGAGCTGATCAAAAGTTCCGACAGTTGATTTTTCGGTGTGCTGTGTTTTTAAAATATAAGTTCAGTTTATTCAAGTAAGTGTGACGGGAGGATATATTGAGAAGCCTCTGAGTTTAATGTTTTGCCATGCAGAAATCATTTTTGAATGCTTCTCAATAACCCTGGTTATTTTAGATTAATTTGCTTCTAAAACAAATATTGTTTAAAGTGATTTATGTTCATTAAAATAGTTCGAAATACAGAACAGTCAATGAGTGTGCATGTTATAATTAAGGAAGCTCGGTTCACACAATAACTCAAACAGTCTTTGTGGTAATTCCGCTCTCCTAAATAAAGCGTGTAAAATCCGGTCGTTTGGCATTTGTCTCAACATGTCTTGACAACCCATTGTCAAACAGTGCGGTAAGATAGTTTAATTAGCACCTATTACAGGGGGGGGGGGGGGCACCAAAAATTTGCAAGACGTGACGTGGGGGTGGGTGGGTCTCTTGAGCGCGCCAAAAATGTACATTTCCAACTTGTGTAATTTTTTGAATTTTTTAAAAATATATCAATATATCAGCTAATATATACCATCATTTGTGTTTGAAACCTTAAAGATGATGTTGTACATCACACTCTTAATATAAATACAACATCCGGATGCTTTATATGTGAGAATATTGGGCTTAATCTGGAAAAATGTCACACGTTAGTAGGCGGTGGGTGTCTTGTTCAAAATGTAGAAAATGTGCAGACAATATTTTGGGAACAATTCAAATGAAAATTTGTTCCCGTGTATGTACACCTGTTCTGGCCAAGCCTGATAATGAGCAGCTTGTCATTTGTAGATTGGGGCCCACTGCAGCCCACAGAGGTTTAAATTGGTGGTACCAGTTTAACCCTCTACCTAACATGAAAATCAGACGACACTTGCCAAAAAATGATTGAATAACTAATTTTTTTCATGTTTTGTCTCAAAAACATAGGTTATGACCCCTCATTGGAACGAGCTCGACGAGCTCGTTCCAATGAGGGGTCATAACCTATGTTTTTGAGACAGAAAATGAAAAAATAATAAAAATTAATTGGCGATTTTTGAGAATAGCACTGGTCGGTTTTGGTCGTTACGTTGGGTAAAGGGTTAGGAACATTATGAAAACCCCCTAAAGACAGCTGTGACTACTAAGTTTATAAGCTTATTTTGGATTTTAATGGGAGAGTGGGGGGGTGGGTGTCTGGGAACGGTAGTAAAAACTTTGCTCGTAGTGGGTGAATGGGTGTAAAAAGGAGCCGAATAAAAAAATAGGACGTCACGTCTTGCAAATTTTTAGTGCCCCCCCCCCCTCCTCCCCCCCCCCCCCCCTTGCCTATTACAGTAAATTTGAGATAAGCCACAAGTCGCTTTTCATTACCAATAGAAACAATGAATCTGGTTTAGTATATAAGGCTCTACACAGATATTTGAAGAAGAATCGCAGGGAGCTCAGGAGATACATGATGAAGCTAAAGTAGTGTTAATATTTGTTTTGTGTGGTAAGCGGTCGGTTCCAGTGCTATTTATTTATTTATTTATTTATTGATGTTTAAGGTCACATATTTATGCACAATGGCTAACCATGACCGTGACAGTTTTACGGATGGAGGAAGCCGGAGTACCCGGAGAGAACCACCGAGCAACGACGAGCAGCTGCCAGCTCCCCAACATCGTAACTCCGCACTGCAGCACAGGCAGGGTTAGATTGGTTGAAGACATGCGCACCATCGACGTGTAGTACGCCTTAGTACACGGCGTCATCGTGCCCCCACGCGGGCAATGGAGATGAAGTGGCTTGCCCAAGGACACAACGCGGTTGCCGCAGGTGGGATTCGAAAACGAGGACCGTGCACTGCTATCATTTGGATAACAGGATATCAAAGTCCTATGGACTTGAGGAACCCGGACAATTGACGCTAAGTAGTATTAGTACATTGTAATGATATTTGTAACGACTATGCGAGATAGTTAACTATTCGTTATTGCGGTTTAAAGGCACTTTCAGCATCTGAGGGTCGAATACCTTAGATAGCGGCATATGCATTGTTAAGCGAGTGAAGCGCATATTATGGTCAACGAAGGACTTGATGATTGGAACAATTTTATTTTAAAACTAATTTGTTAGCGCGGATAGGTGTAACTGAGTAAAGTAATATTTATTATTTATTTATTTATTTATTGATGTTTAAGGTCATATACTTATACACAATGGCTAATCATGACCGTGACGGTTTTACGGGTGGAGGAAGCCGGAGTACCCGGAGAGAACCACCGATCAACGACGAACAGCTGCCAGCTCCCCAACATTGTAACTCCGCGCTGCAGCACAGACAGGGTTAGATTGGTTGAAGACATGCGTACCATCGACGTGCAGTACGCCTTAGTACACGGCGTCATCGTGCTCCCATGTGGACAATCGGGGTTGAGTGCCTTGCCCAAGGACACAACGCGGTTGCCGCAGGTGGGAATCGAACCGAGGACCTCTCGGCTTGCAACCTGCACTTCTACCTACTGAGCCACCGCGCCCCCAAGTAAAGTAATAAGTTGGCAGAAGTTTAAATGTAGTTCCAACATTTCTCTACGAATTTGAGTTTGGGTTTGCAATTTAAATATACAGTACGTGGAGAGTGTATTATCACTAAATCACCCGCAGAGTGGAGATTCCACCCAATCAATAATTGCAAATTTGTTGCAAAGCATAACTAACACAAGCAAAGTTTCAGCCAATGGACCTCCGGGTTAAACCCGGAGGTCCATTGGCTGAAACATTGCTAGTGTTTTTTTTTTGTCGATATGTACACTATTTGAAAGTTATAGCTTGGGTGACAACTCCACTCCGTGGGTGATTTAGTTACAATCCACTCTAAACGTTCTGTAATTATATTATTGGGCATAGTGATCGATCACGTGTCGGAGGTGCATAATGTTAAAGGAACAAGTTATAGAAATAAGTAATCATGGATATGTAGATAGTAATTGTTGGTGTATAATAAATTGTTAATCTTTATTGGATTTTCATTTCACATTAAAGAATCCCTGCCTGACCCAGAAACCAGTACGTCCCCAGCTTTTCCTTATCCTGACCAGACGCTGTTAGTTCTCTTTCGCTGTTGACCATTAATTATAACTACAACGTCGTGTGATGTCTTGCGAATAATTAATCGTAACCTGCTGGAGAGAGCTGTTGGTAAATTAGTTGTCAAGTCGATGTAATCAAGTGAGAGAACCCCTGAGCGTATCAAGGGTTCTCAAACAACCAGTCACACCCATTATTTCTGTTCATCTTCTTAGGACCATCTTCCAGTCAGCGCTCTTCTGTCAATAATTATCCAACCCCCTCGTGACACTATCATCAGGCCACGGGAGTTGTGATCAATATTTGCTGGAGAGGACTGGTGTTTATAATCCCAGGTTTACATCAATTTGAGCCCTCACCCCCGGTAGAAGTCGCTGCCGGTCGCCCTGGCCGATATTCCCACGGTCATATAGGCCTAGTTTGATAATAAAAATGTCTATTTTTAATGCTGTTTCTCTCGTCTCGACCTTAAGCAAGTGGAGAAGAGCCTCGGTCAAAACGTCCTAACTTAGTCAGTTGGTCAAAAGATCCCCATTTAATTTTTCCGGTGGCGGTGTTATTAAAATTTAATTTCAGGTAATTCAGGTTGTTTGATATTATGTTAGGCTGTGGCTATATGATGGGTTCCCCTGGGCTCTCGTGAAATAGCCCGCAAGCTATATCGTGGGTTCCTGTGAAATAACATGTTAGCTATGTCACGGGCCCAAACTTTAAAACAATTGTTTCTCGTGTCAGTAAAGAAAGAAAATAACCTTTTTAGGCCAAACAAAATTAAATAATTGATTCTCAGGCAATTTTGTTTATAAAACGAATGGGGAAGGGCTGTTTTTATTTTATATTTTATTCCTGATGGATTGGTCGCCGATGCCTAAAATCCAGTTGTGAGAGCCTAACATTAAATACTAAAGCTTCCATGTTGATTTCACTGATAGTTTTTTGTGTTTTTTTTTTTTGTTGTTGTTTTTTTTGTAACAGTGCTCATACAACACAAAATCGATATAGAGCAACTAAAATGGAGATAAAAAATAAGGAGTTTTTTAACTGGTTGAGTGCTAGAAGCCACAATCAGGCCTTTCAAAAAATGAGGGTACCAGTACAAAAGTCAACATATTCCTTGCGCATGTTTCGTATTTAGTCAAACGTAAATAATAGTTTGTTTTTTATAAAT
This sequence comes from Pictodentalium vernedei, assembly GCA_031216915.1. Classification (NCBI taxonomy): domain Eukaryota; kingdom Metazoa; phylum Mollusca; class Scaphopoda; order Dentaliida; family Dentaliidae; genus Pictodentalium; species Pictodentalium vernedei. The sequence goes on along the minus strand of CM062294.1, from coordinate 519,807,157 downwards.
TTGTTCTATTACAAATTATTGGAGAGTGCCTGTTGGCACTCTTCAATAATTTGTAATAAAACAATTTTTGACGATTTTTGTTGAACAAGTTCAGATCACAAAAAATAATCTAGCCCTCAACAGTAGTATACCAGATCGTGCCTGATTACCCGGACTTTTGCCGGTGCAACTAGTGTTAAATTCCCATAGGAACCGGACTTTTGCCGGTGCAACTTTTGCCGGTGCAAAAGTACGGCCCCTTTCAGCTAGATCCGGTAAATAGTGTACGTACTGCATATATAGTACGCTATGGCATGTATAGTGATATATGTACGCATGGGGCTATAGGTATATATTATGGGTAAGTGATGGAAAGATGATGGTGAAGATGGGTTTTCTTGAAAGTTTTTCCCGCGAAACGGTTGACGTTGCTATTGACGTCGTGACGTCATGATGCGCACGCGACGTCATAGAGATGTTGACCACTGTTATTGTCCAGTATACAATCTGACATAACGTTATTTGGGTCAGTGGATGTCGGGCTTCTCGTATGGGGTGGCGGCGACATAGTAGTAGTGGTATATATGCATGTAGGTCCCAAGTTAGCCCTTAGTACTATTAATCCACCTTATGCTTCATATTATCCTATGTCTGCTATAGCTAAGTCAAGCAGTAGGGTGAGTGGGTGGTAGTGTGGTATTGCGAGATAGTCATTGGTGGTTTAGATTAGCAGTACAGGATGAATGATCTGTTGGTCTATTACCCCCTTAGTACTATTAACCTACCGAATCCTTTGTATTATCTTATGGCTGGTATTGGTAGTTTAGTGTTAGGCCAGGCAGTATTATGCTAGGTTGTTTAGAACGGGTGGCTTAGGATGCATGGTATATACCCCTGCAGGTCCAGTCCTCGACATTATTAACCAGCCGATTGCTTTGTACTATTCAATGACTGGTATAGGGAGTACGTTATGACAGGTCAAGTGGTGTTGTGGGTTGGGGGTGGGGGTAATGCCTGACAGTATAGAACAGCGGTATAGTATGGACGATATATACCTCTGTGGGCCCCTGCAGGTCCTATGTTAGCCCTTAGTACTATTAATTCACCTGATGCTTCATGTTATCCTATGACTGGTATAGGTAGTATGCAATGCTAGGCATAGGGATATTGTGGGTAGGGGTACTGCCTGGTAGTTTAGAACGGTACTATAGTATGGGATGTATATACACCTTTCGGCCCCCTGTTAGTGCTTGGTACTATTAACCAACCGATTGCTTTGTTTTATTATATGGCTGGTATATGTAGTACGTTGTGATAGATGTAGTGATTTTGTGGGGGTGGGGGTAATGCCTGGCAGTATAGAACAACAGTATAGTATGGACAATATATAGCTCTGTGGGCCCCCGACAGCCGTTGATACTACTAATCGACTTAATGCTTTATGTCACCCCGTAACAAATGTAGGTAGTATGTAATGTGGGGCCAGACGTTATTGTGGGTGGGTGGGTGGGTGCGTGTAATGCATGGTCGCCTAGTGTGGTAGTGTAGGATGTACGCGTTCTCCCCCTACAGATTCCATGTTAGTCCTTAGTACTATTAATCCGCCTAATGCTTTATGTTATCCTATGACTTGTATAGGTAGTATGTAATGCTAGGCCAAGGGGTACTGTGGGTTAGTGTAGTGCCCGATGTTAAAACACGGAATCCAAATTTTACGGACTCGGCTAGGAATCTCAATTACGGAATGCCTTATATGTATACAGGGGAAATCTGATTGAACCTTAATCAATGTTATAGTCGAGACTGAGATAGGTATAGCTAGGAAGTAATGGACGAGATATGGGACAGAATAACAGAAGCCAATAGTACTGGTACAAGGCCGCAATGGAACAAGACTGTTGTAGTAGCTAATGATATGACAGATAGGCCATAGACCTGTAATGGCCTTGGAGCTTTGGCGACAAGATGGAAGCGGTTGGTAAGACTACAATAGACCTATTGAGGGCTTTTACATAACCTAATGTGACAAAGAAGGGATTCTCCAAAAGGTATCCTCGATAGGTATCCTCAATAGGTATCCTCAAATAATACAATACCAGACCATAGGTATCCTCAAATACCCGTATGTGCCTATGTGATAGGGCATATTGTGTCACATTGTGCCTTTTCACATAAGCACATATGACCAAAAGGGATTCTCCAGTAGGTATCCTCGATAGGTATCCTCAAATAATACAATACCAGGCCAAAGGTATCCTCAAATACCCTTATGTGCCTATGTGATAGGGCACATTGTGTCACATTGTGCCGTTTCACATAAGCACATATCGGCACATAAAGCATGTGCCTATGTGATAGGGCATATTGTGTCACATTGTGCCTTTTCACATAAGCACATATGACAAAAGGGATTCTCCAGTAGGTATCCTCGATAGGTATCCTAAAATAATACAATACCAGGCCAAAGGTATCCTCAAATACCCGTATGTGCCAATGTGATAGGGCACAATGTGCCCTAGCACAAAGGCACATGCTTTATGTGCCGGTATGTGCTTATGTGAAAAGGCACAATGTGACACAATGTGCCCTCTCACATAGGCACATACGGGTATTTGAGGATACCTTTGGCCTGGTATTGTATTATTTGAGGATACCTATCGAGGATACCTACTGGAGAATCCCTTTTGGTCATATGTGCCTATGTGAAAAGGCACAATGTGACACAATGTGCCCTATCACATAGGCACATACGGGTATTTGAGGATACCTATGGTCTGGTATTGTATTATTGGAGGATACCTATTGAGGATACCTATCGAGGATACCTTTTGGAGAATCCCTTTTTTGTCACATTAGGTTACGTAAAAGCCCTCAATGGGTCTAATGTAGTCTTACCAACCGCTTCCATCTTGTCGCCAAAGCTCCAAGGCCATTACAGGTCTATGGCCTACTTGTCATATCATTAGCTTCTACAACAGTCTTGTTCCATTGCGGCCTTGTACCAGTACTATTGGCTTCTGTTATTCTGCCCCATATCTCATCCATTACTTCCTAGCTATACCTATCTCAGTCTCGACTATAACATTGATCAAGGTTGAATCAGATTTCCCCTGTATACATATAAGGCATTCCGTAATTGAGATTCCTAGCCGAGTCCGTAAAATTTGGATTCCGTGTTTTAACATCGGGCATTACACTTACCCGCAGTACCCCTTGGCCTAGCATTACATACTACCTATACAAGTCATAGGATAACATAAAGCATTAGGCAGATTAATAGTACTAAGGACTAACATGGGACCTGTAGGGGGAGAACGCGTACATCCTACACTACCACACTAGGCGACCATGCATTACACCCACCCACCCACAATAACGTCTGGCTCCACATTACATACTACCTATATTAGTTATGGGGTGACATAAAGCATTAAGTCGATTAGTAGTATCAACGGCTGTCGGGGCCCACAGAGCTGTGTATTGTCCATACTATACTGTTGTTCTATACTGCTAGGCATTACCCCCACCCCCACAAAATCACTAGATTCATCATAACGTACTACATATACCAGCCATATAATAAAACAAAGCAATCGGTTGGTTAATAGTACCAAGCACTATAGGTGTATATACAGCCCATACTATAGTACCGTTCTAAACTACCAGGCAGTACCCCTACCCACAATACCCATATGCCTAGCATTGCATACTACCTATACCAGTCATAGGATAACATGAAGCATCAGGTGAATTAATAGTACCAAGGGCTAACATGAGACCTGCAGGGGCCCACAGAGGTATATATCGTCCATACTATACCGTTGTTCTATACTGACAGGCATTACCCCCACCCCCACTCCACAATACCACTTGACCTATCATAACGTACTACCTATACCAGTCATTGAATAGTACAAAGCAATCGGCTGGTTAATAATATTGAGGACTGGACCTACAGGGGTATATACCATGCATCCTAAGCCACCCGTTCTAAACAACCTAGCATAATACTGCCTGGCCTAACACTAAACAAACTACCAATACCAGCCATAAGATAATACAAAGGATTCGGTAGGTTAATAGTACTAAGGGGGGTAATAGACCAACAGATCATTCATCCTGTACTGCCAATCTAAACCACCAATGACTATCTCGCAATACCACACTACCACCCACACACCCTACTGCTTGATTTAGCTATAGCAGACATAGGATAATATGAAGCATAAGGTGGATTAATAGTACTAAGGGCTAACTTGGGACCCACATGCATATATACCACTACTACTATGTCGCCGCCACCCCATACGAGAAGCCCGACATCCACTGACCCGAATAACGTTATGTCAGATTGTATACTGGACAATAACAGTGGTCAACATCTCTATGACGTCGCGTGCGCATCATGACGTCACGACGTCAATAGCAACGTCAACCGTTTCGCGGGAAAAACTTTCAAGAAAACCCATCTTCACCATCATCTTTCCATCACTTACCCATAATATATACCTATAGCCCCATGCGTACATATATCACTATACATGCCATAGCATACTATATATGCAGTACGTACACTATTTACCGGATCTAGCTGAAAGGGGCCGTACTTTTGCACCGGCAAAAGTTGCACCGGCAAAAGTTCGGTTCCTATGGGAATTTAACACTAGTTGCACCGGCAAAAGTCCGGGTAATCAGGCCTGATCGGGTACATGCTATACTACTCTCAACCAATTAAATAAATATGAGAATCGTGTCACATTTCGCGAAGAGAATAACAATTCTGTATCAATGTATACAATATATTGCATCGCAAATCACGATGCGATACCGCTAAAATCACACCCTATGGAAGTTTTATACATTTTGATTTTTGCCTCCGAAATAAATACGATGAACGAGGGCCGAAAAAACGAATGCCCCGCTGCCTAGGAATCAACAGCTTAATTTTGTTTATCCTTATCGTTTTTATTTTTAGAAAGAAAATAAATGGATAAATTTTCAACTGACAAGCGAAAATAATATTCGCGACACGGGAATATAAACACTCTCCTCCCATCATAATGAGCCGGTTCGACTGTGGGTTATTTATTTATTATTTATTCATTTATTAGGGTTTAACGACACATTAACAGCCAGGGTCATGTCATGTTGGTGAGCCGGTTCGACTGTGGGTGACGGGACGAAGAAGACACAGTTTTCATATCAATGTAGAGTACTAGGGTGATATATAATTTCTATAATTATGTACAATGTGGACTCTAAAATCAGTGGGGTTCCAACTCGCCCAAAATCAACTGGCTTGAGTGAATTTATTTATTTATTTATTTATTTATTTATTAGGGCTGTCGCGATTATTCGATTAGTCGACTAACCGTCGACTATTGAAGTAGTCGACGTCTTTTATTTTTAGTCGATCGTCGTTCATTTTCAAGGTGGTACACGTCTACTACACGTCGGGGCTAAATTGCATTGTTTTGTGAGGTGAATGATCAATGAAGGTGAATAACTTTAAATATCTAACCATAGTTAACATTCATATCCGGAAGACTGTACGACTGTCACTGACTGTGTAAGAAAGAACACTCACAGTTACTCGAGAAGAATAGATTCTTCTGAATTTCTCCAGTCTTGTACACACGAATGCACCCATTGGAAAACCCAAAGCGCGGAAGTGACAAAATTATGACGAAAGTCAGAACGTCAGATCACTTCTCAAAGTTCGGAACTTCAGACTAAGATCCAATTTTAACAACTGACGAGGGAATGCATAGATCTCAATGTTCAAAATTTCGAGAAACTTATTGCAGAAAGGAAACATATGCAGGAACGTTCTTTGGTAAATTCATTTTAATTCATCGGCTTCAGTCTAGTTCAAACTTGGACCCGCAGTCAGTAATATTATTTTTGGGTTGGTACGTCCTACAGGACGTACCAACCCCAAAAATTATATTACGGACTGTGGGTCCAAGATTGGACTACATGTAGCTTCAGTCGGGACCGATTTGTTGTTCCCACAACCCCACTTCGTCTGAACACACTGGTGCCATTGTCATTTTCTGAGTTATACGAACAGAAGAATGATTTGCTAAAAAATCATGGGAAGCGACTATTAATCGACTAACCGTCGATTACTGGTCACGATCAGTCGATTACAAAAAATGATAGTCGCGACAGCCCTATTATTTATTTATTTATTTATTTATTTATTTATTTATTTATTTATTTATTTATTTATTGGTGTTTAAGATCACATATTTCTGCACAATTGCTAATTATGATCTCGACAGTTTTACGAGTGGAGGACGCCGGAATATCCGGGGAGAGCCACCGAGCAACGGCGAGCAACTGTCAGCTCCCCAACATACTACTAACTCCACACAAGCAGGGTTAGCATTGGTTGAAGACAGGTGCACCATCGATGTGCAGTACGCTTTAGTATACACAACGTCAACGTGCCCCCATGCAGGCAACGGAGGTGAAGTGGGCTTGAGTGAATATAAACCCAACTGGGTTTATATTCACTCAACCCAGTTGATTTGGGTTAATTTTTAACCCAACTAATTTTAGAGTGTGAGAATTTATTCAGTTGATATTCGATAGCTCATGGGTGGCGGGGACTGAAGGAGCGTTGTGAGGACCAATCGGTGGGGAGGGGGTATAAACCTGATTTGTCTCGACTTTGATGGCTCACGTTCCGTCCGATATAACATATTCCAACCACATCACCAAGCCTTGTCTTATCAATGATGTAGTTGGAATATTTGCCAGTCGGGGTTGTAGTTAAAAGCCGACGCTTCTTGGAAGTTTATTTATTGATAAATAATGTACAGATGTAGTACAGTTGAGCCCACTTAATTGGATATCTCTAAACTGAATAACCCTGTTAATTGAATATAGTTTCGGAATTCACAACACAAAATCATTTTCCATACCTTCAGTACAAATTTGACTTGTTAATTGAATAGAAGTTATAGAGTAAACTCCTGTTAATTTAAAAAAAAGTAACCTTGTCGAGAAATTACACTGACTCTCCCCAGTTTTCCTTTCACAGACCTATTTGGCCTCAGTATATCCAATACAGCATTTAATCTATTATATCTTGTTTGACAGAGCTCAAGGGGCCCTGTCAAACAAGATGTAACAGAATATAAATGCTAAGTTTATCCCTAGAATACTTGAAAGTGACACAATCCCTGTTAATTGAATGCACCTGTTAATTAAATAATTTTCATTGGCAAAGTGGCTATTCAGTCAAGAGGGTTCCATTGTATAACGCAACTTCTTATTATACCCCACGCAACGAAGTTGCGGGGGTGTAATGTTTTTGACTGGTCAGTGCGTCAGTCCGTTAGTCCGTCCTACTTGTTTTCCGGACTTTTTTCTACACGCTTCCAGATTTTGAGCTGATTTTTGGTATGTGAGTCTAACATGGTGGCCTACAGATCAAGTTTGCATTTTGTTCCGCTCCACTGATTTTTACCCAATTACGGCCCTTGGACTCTGAAAAATTCATCAAAATTACAGTTTTCCGGACTTTTTTTCTACACGCTTCCAGATATTGAGCTGATTTTTGGTATGTTAGTCTGACATGGTGGCCTACAGATCAAGTTTGCATTTTGTCCGCTCCACTGATTTTTACCGAAATTACGGCCCTTGAACTTTGAAAAGTTCATCAAAATTAAAGTTTTGCGGACATTTTTCCTACACACTTCCAGATATTGAGCTGATTTTTGGTATGTTAGTCTAACATGGTGGCCTACAGAACAAGTTTGCGTTTTGTTCCGCTCCACTGATTTTTACCGAAATTACGGCCCTTGGACTTTGAAAAATGCATCAAAATTACAGTTTACCGGACTTTTTTCTTCACGCTTCCAGATATTGAGCTGATTTTTGGTATGTTAGTCTGACATGGTGGCCAACAGATCATGTTTGCATTTTGTTCCGCTCCACTGATTTTGACCCAAATTACGGCCCTTGGACTCTGAAAAATTCATCAAAATTACAGTTTTCCGGACTCTTTTTTTACACACTTCCAGATATTGAGCTGATTTTTGGTATGTTAGTCTAACATAGTGGCCTACAGAACAAGTTTGGGTTTTGTTCCGCTCCACTGATTTTTACCAAAATTACGGCCCCATAGACTTTGAAAAGTTCATCAAAATTACAGTTTTCTGGGCTTTTTCTCTACATGCTTCCAGATATTGAGCTGATTTTTGGTATGTTAGTCTAACATGGTGGCCTACAGATCAAGTTTGCATTTTGCTCTGCTCCACTGATTTTTACCAAAATTACGGCTCTTCGACTTTGAAAAGTTCATCAAAATTACAGTTTTCCGGACTTTTTTTCTACACGCTTTCAGATATTATCAAAATTACGGCCATTTTAATATGTGAGTCTACCACAATGACTTACAGATCAAGTTTGCGTTTCGTTCTGCTCGACTGATTTTTGTGGAATTTACGGGCCCTGGACTCTGAAAAATACAAGTAACAGATTACCGGGTCATTTTCCTAAAAATTACAGATTTCCGAGCCTGAAATATCAGGGCGCGTGGGGTATGTGAGCGTGCTCATTAAAGTTCTATATTTTAATTAAGTCTGTACTGGATGCCTCCACCATCTTTCCTAATACAGTGGTGCCCACTTAATTGGATATCTCTTAACTGGTTGAGTGTTGGAAGCCCATTTTTTGGCTTTATCCTGAATTGTGGGTACAACAGCTTAAAGACTTCATATTCTGTAGATGTACTTCAATTAATTTTGATTTTATATTATTTAGTCTAAGTGGACTTGCCCTGTTACAATTTATGGGAGAGTGCCTATGGGCACACTCCCATAAATTGTAACAAGGCAATAACATGTGAACAAATTTTTGACAACCAAAAAAACTCAGCACTCTACAAGTTAAATGTATATCCCTGTTAATTGAAAATAAATTCCAAGCACAAAACATTTCCTATACCTTCAATACAAATTTGACCTGTTAATTGAATATAGGTTATAGAGTAAACTTTTGAGTAGTAGGAGATGTGGTTTTCGTCTCCCATCAGTTAGGCCCCGGATGTGACGTCATACCGCATGTATTATGGGTATCACGCGGATGTCATGGTAATCCGCGTGGGAGGCCATGGTGTGACTTCAGTGTTATGGTGATGGGTGATGTGAGTGCACATGCGCGGCTCGTGTTGTTAGGGTGATACGTGTTTCCGTCGTTCATTTTGTATGAAGGGGCCGCCATCTATGTTTATATGGTGACACGTGGTTGCTATGAGCCTGAAAGGCCTACGACGAGACAGGGGTATGTTCGGAGGGTATGTTCGGAGGGTATGTTCGATTGCTTAGGAGTATTTCTTTCTGGAACGGATTAAATCCTCTTTTAATTCATAGGAAACGGGCCTGTTTAGAGTAGCACGTAGTGCTATAGACCCTTAAAAGGTCGTGTTCGATTGAAGCGGAGTACCTTTTTTGGAACGACGTCCCTAGATAATTAACCAAATAAACCCGACAAATTATTTATCCCGCTTGGATTCGCCTAGTATCCTCGTTTTCACTCTCTTACAGGTCTATCAGCACATGCAGCACATCAGCACAGGAAAAATGTGCCAATATGTGCCTGTGTGCAAGTGCACAATGTGTGCACAGGAATGCAGCACATGCGCACATATGGATATTTGAGGACCAATGGGGACCAGTGTTTGGGGACCAGTGAGGACCAGTGTTTTGGGTCTAGTGAGGACCAGGCTTTGGGGACCAAGGCATGGGTACCAAGGTTTGAAAACCAGTGTCAGAAATATTGTCCAACCACCGTCAATTCAATTTATTTTACAGTATACAAATACAAACATGAGGTGAAAAACAAAGTTACAAAATCATAGACAGATGTATACTGTGGGGAATGACATAGTCTTACAACTGTCTTCCTGTCATCCCCTGGACAATCTAATAATGTGAATTAAAAGAACCGAATGGCAAATGGCAAATGTTAAAGTTAAATAAAATATATCTGGACGGCAAGTAGTTGTTACTTTTGTTTTGAGATTGAGTTGATTGGAACTGGTTATTATTTTCTTCATCATGGATCAAACTCCAAAATGTTCTATCATTCGTTATTTTGATTTGGCCCATTAAATGAGTAATCGAGTAATTGGTTAATCAACTGATCAGTCAATTGGACAATTGGGCAATAGTGGTAGGACAGGGTCTGGACGGGCTTGTTTTGGGGGATCTCATTTGGGGGATCTCATGTGACGTCATACCGCAATGTATTATGGGTATCACGTGGTTGTCATGGTAACCCATGTGGGCGGCCATGTTGTGACGTAATTGTCATGGTGATGGGTGATGTGAGTGCGCATGCGAAGCTCGTGTTGTTAGGGAGATACGTGTTTCCGTCGCCCATGCACTTGCACACAGGCACATATTGGCACATTTTGCATGTGCTGATGTGCTGCATGTGTTGATAGACCCGTAACAGCGGTAACCGAGGATTTTGACCTGGGATAACAAAATTCGAGCCTTTATAAAACAAAATGAGGCTTTACCAAATCCATTTCGGTAGTTTGGAGTGGATTTTGGTGATTTAGAGGGATTGTCGGGTTTATTTGGGTAATTATGTAGAGCCATAGATACTCCCATTCAATCGAACACGACTTTTTAAAAATCTATAGCACTACGTGCTACTCTAAACAAGTCCATTTCGGTTAAAAGCAGGATTCTGCGGGGAATCCATATCAAATAAAGTCGTTTCCGGTAATTTACGCCCATTCTCGGGCTCATTTGGGTAATTATACAGGGAAGTCGTTCCAGAAATTACTCCCAGTCAATCGAACATACCTGTTACAGACCTCTTAGCCCTATAAGAAGCCTTCGGGTAACATAGCAACCACGTGCCACCATAGAAACAAAGATGGCGGACCCCTTCATACAAAATGGATGACGGAAACACGTATCACCCTAACAACACGAGCTGCGCATGCGCACTCACATCACCCATCAACATGACAATTACGTCACAACATGGCCGCCCACATGGGTTACCATGACAACCACGTGATACCCATAATACATTGCGGTATGACGTCACATGAGATCCCCCAAAACAGGCCCGTCCAGACCCTGTCCTACTACTGGCATTCAACTAATCAATCAGTTAATCAACTAATTAACCTACCGTGTTTCTGAATAAATGAAATCATAATAATATCTTTTTGCAAGTAGACCTGTAAGGTAAGGTAATGGGGTGATGTATAATCGGAAAACCGTAAATTGTAAATGGGAGGGGGCATGTTCCTAAGCTCGCGAGGAGAAAAAGAAGGCGATAACCACCCGAGAGTCTACTTATTCGGCGGCAGTTGGCAATTAAACAATCAACTAATCAATAAATTAATCAATTAATTAATTGACTGCATTTCCGAATAAATGAAATAATACATTTTTGCTGAGTAGACCAGTAAGGTAATGGGGGGATATATAATCGTAAAACCGTAAAGGGCAAGGTAATATGTTCCTGACCTCGCGAGGAGAAAAAAGGCGATAACAACCCAGGAGACTAACTATTAGGCAGCAGGCAGTCGGGACATCTCGGGTAGGAACAGCTGATATCGGCGTGATATGTGTTTAGAAATTGATCGATTAATGTTTTTTTGAATAACCTGCGGTTGGAGGCTCTTAACGTTGTATCAAGGTCGTTCCACATTTTAGGAATAGAAAAATATGGAAGAGAGGCTGAGAACCGGGTGCGGGGTTTATGTGTGTTTAGGTTTCCACATTGCCTTGTATTCATGCCTGAGGGGCTTGAGTACACTTGGAATGTAGTTTCAAAAACTGACAGGGAGGTTGTGTTCTGACCAGTCGTGCATGAATAGAAGTGAGTGTAGCCTGGACAAATCGTTAAATATGAGAATTTTCAAACGTTTGAAAAGGGGGTCCATATGTGAGTTGTACTTTTTGTTCGCTATGATACGAACAGCCTTTTTCTGCAACTTCAAAATGTTGAATGTCCCTTTCTGAATCCGAACTGGTAGAGTTATAAATAACGTTGTTGCCATCTAAGAAATTTGTTAGCCTTTTTTGCATTAATTTATCTAAGATTTTTGAAAACGAGGGAAGAATACTTATTGGACGGGGTTGTCGAATGACTGTTTATCGCCGGATTTAAAAATTGGTATTACTTTTGCGATTTTCATTTTGTTTGGGACAATTCCAGTTGAAAATGAAGTATTTATAATATGGGTTAAAGGAACGACTATTTCATGTACAATTTCTTTAAGTAGTTTAGGAAAAATATTGTCCTGGCCAGCCGATTTTTTTGTGGAAAAGCTTTTATGGAGGATACGACTTCTTCGGTGCTTGTAGGTGATATGAAAAATGAATCGGAGACACTGTTTTTTAGGTAATTAGAGAATCGATGAGTGGAGCTTGCCATATTGTTGATTACTCGATTTCCAATATTGGTGAAGTAATTTTTGAATTTCTCAGCAATGTGGATGGGGTCACTAAACTCCACGTTATCTTCAATAAATGATGATGGTAGGGAAGGAGGAAGGTTTGACTTATTTATTGCCTTACGGAGAATTTCCCATGTTTTCTTAATGTTACCCTGATTTTCTAATAGTAATTGACTATAATAATTCTTTTTTAGTTTACGTTTAAGCTGATTGAAAATTTGGCAATAGGTTTTCTATCGCGTAATATTGTGGTTAGTCGGGGATCTGTACTTTCTTTCCAGTAGTTTATGATTGTTTAGGGAGGATTGTGAGAGGCCGAAGTCATCCATGGTTCTCGTTTGATGTATTTTTTCGAGCTTTTTATTATTCTCAACGGGAAGGCTTGGTCAAACGTTGTGGTGAGAATTGTTATAAATTTCTCATACGCTTCATTTGCACTGGTCTCTTGGCACACATGGCTGAAGTCAGTCTCGGATAGCAGTTGTTTAAATAGTTTGATGTTCCTTGTGTTGAAGATTCTCTTAGGTTGGTCTGTGTCAATATGATGGGTTGTTTTGTGATTTTCGATAGAGAATGTGGCGAAATGATCGCTCACATCAGTAATAATTATACCAGAGGTGTTTGGGTTTAGTATGTTACAAAATATATGGTCAATTATTGTGGCCGTGTGACTTGTTACTCTTGCTGGTTTAGTTACCATGGGGGTGAATCCGGTGCTGAACAGTCATTCTAGATAATGATTAGTTTTTTGGTGTTGGTTAAAATTTAATAATTAAACTTTTTTCGGTTCATGCGTTTTCAGATAAAACGATTGGCTCACACGATTCTGTTTTTTCTTTTCATAACTCAATGAACCGAAAAAAACACAATCAGGTCCGCCTCCAGCCACGCCCCTAAAATACCAGTCTTCGGAGTTGCAACATGGTGTCAAATCAGTAGAAGTTAGAACACTGGCACGTTCGAAATGTGAAAACGAAAAAGAAATTTATATTACTAATTTATCACCATGAAATTATTTATAAAATATTTAAATGACCGTGGTGGGTCAATTTTTCTTTTTCTTCACAACTGTATTTATTTGACATTTCAATTTTTATGCACACTGGGTGATCGTCTGCGTTCATCGTTTTACCCAAATCGATTGTAAACAATGGCTGGTCACGACGAATACGGCAATTTTGACATTGAATTCAACTAATTTCACGTCATCTGGTTTTATGTCTAACTCCACTTTTATAACCTGTGTTTTTCAGTTCTCGGGAAACGGTCAAAACCAAAATACAATGTAATACTGATGGCCTACTTCCACCTACCACGGAACGTAACTTTTACGTGAAGTGAACAGTTGAATGAAATTTGAGGGAGGCGTGGCTTATGACGTTTTCATTGCATTACGTAATTCATTGGCCAATAAAAAATTTAATGACATAAGTGTATTTGACTTGGAAAGTGTGTCAATTGCTACCTGCATTTCAATAATATGTGCCCTCTTTTATGCCAGAAAAATAATATGTCTACCAGTTTTAGTTTTTAAGTGTTTGTTCGCTGAAGTAGAGGACGACTAACACTATTTATTTATTTGAGTCGCGAACGTTTAATTATAAGGAATGATCGTTTCTTTTTGTCTATTTCTTGAGTTATGAACCCCCCAAAAAAACAAAGTCCAAACTGTGTAAATGGGCGTAGCCCATTTACACAGTTTGGACTTTGTTTTTTTTTGTTTTTTGTTTTGTTTTTTTTTTTTGGGGGGGGGGGTTCATAACTCAAGAAATAGACAAAAAGAAACGATCATTCCTTAAATAAATCTATGTTGAAGTCTCCCATCATGTAAGTTGTCTTCTTTTCGGAATTGCTTAGTTCAAGTAGATCTGAATATTGAGATAAGAACAGGTCCAAATCAGCTTTTGGGGCAGTGTTAGGTCGGTAAATAATTCCTACAATTACTTAGGATTTTCCAGTAAGTTTGATGAACAGTGATCCGAAAACATGAGGAATGAAGAATGCTATAGAATCTTTAACGAAGACACCAACACCTCCCCTGCCTCATCATCGGCAGGACGAGAATGCAAAACAAGTGGCTGATAGCCGTCTAAGGGGTAGGATATATTCTCTTTAACGCTGAATGTTTCAGTGATAGCTGTGATGTCAAAAATATTTTCAGTTGTTTGGAGATCACAAAGCAGACTCTTTAGATGTTCGAAACTGGCATTCAGGCTCCTGCAATTAATGTTAAGTAAGGAGAAGGATTTCTTACACGTGCCAACCGTTGAGGAGAACTCTTCTGATATGTAGTATTGGCAGCTGTTCGCGTCGACATTGAGTGGGGTGAGAGGATCATCTTCAGAAACACGGTCGATTTCATGGTTGAATTGTGCAACAAAGTCAAAGGCAGCGTCATTCTGAACTTCATTAAGTGAGACAACATTAGTCATTATGGAGTCTGACGCACAATGAAGGAAACAGGGAGCTTTCAATAACACAGGTGATCTGGTCTGCTGTCCAGTGTTTTGGGACTTGGGTATAGTTGGACAACTTAGGGCAAGAGCACATATGCTGATATATTGGCTATGGAGGTATGTCGGTTTTTTCCGGGAGTTAAGTGGACGGGCTGCAAAATACTGAGTTTATATAGCTAAATAATATTGTTAACGTAACTTGCATTTATCATCAACTGGACGGGAAAGTAGAGGGATAAAAAAACAACCCAAAAACCAAGAGTTCAAGTTGAATGGACTCTTCAACCTCTCACAGCGTTATCGGTCTGTATTGAAGCTACATCATGGCTGCACTGCAGCAGCCATGTCGCAGCCTGAAAACAAACGTTAACACAGGTAGTTTATTAAAAGTAGATGTGTCTAGTAGGTGAACGAGGAAGTAAATTTACACAACGAGGGATATACTATTGTGTGGGTATGAATGTATAAATCATTAAATGCACGAGAGCAGGGTACATGAGAAAATAATATTACTGCGTATAATAGTTAGCATTGAAAAATTGGTTTAACTAGGTTTAGTTGAACGCTGATGGGGTTTCAGTTTGTGTATAAACCGCAACGTGGCTGCTCGGCAACATCAATGCCGCAGCCTGAGATTAAACAGTGACACCGGTAGTTTTAGTAAGTATACGTGCGGCATTTAACAGATATGGGAATTAAATGTTTTGTAAAGTAGGGATATCGTAAGGAGTGGCAATGGGTAAACCGTCTCTTAACTCAGTACTGAAGTTTCTGCTACCAACAGCGTTACCGTTTACACCCACGGCCAGTGTAGCCGCCACTGCTAAATCCATCACCACTACTATGAGATGTGATTGTACACAATGTGCAAATAGCACATGTAGCACATCAGCACATGCAAAATGTGTCAATATGTGCTTATGTGCAAGTGCACAATGTGCTCTCAAAACATGCAGCACATACGCACATACGGGTATTTGAGGACCAGCAAAGGCCATCTGTTTGGGGACCAGTGAGGACAAGGCTTTGTGGACTAGTAGGGACCAGTGTGAGGACTAGTGACTACTATGAGATGTGATTGTACACAATGTGCAAATAGCGCATGTAGCACATGCAAAATGTGCCAATATGTGCCTGTGTGCAAGTGCACAATGTGCGCACAAGACATGCAGCACACGCGCACATACGGGTATTTGAGGACCATTGGGGACCAGTGTTTGAGGACTAGTCAGGACCAGGCATCGGGAACTAGTGAAGACCAGTGTTTGGGGACTAGTAAGGACCAGGCTTTAGGGAATAGTGAAGACTAATGTTTGGGGACCTGTGGTGTATGTTGGGGGACTAGTAAACAAATAACATTGGCTCCTAGCTCCTATATGGCTCCTATACAGCTCCTATACAGCATCTATACCACACCTCATCTCCAAAGCTCCGGGACCAGTGAGGGCCAGGCTTTGGGAACTTGTGGGGGACCAGTGTGAGGATTAGTGTTATATAGTCCCCATATTATATCGAGATTGATATATCCTTAGTTGATAATTCTACAAGATTGATATTTTGTTGTTGCATTTTCTGACTGGTCTGACTCATTTGCACTGAGTGACCTTTGTTTACATCTTTGTTACACTAATCTATCGTACATATAGCTGTTGATTGTTTAAGTAGATCAAGGACCTTGTTTACTTGAATTATGACAGAATCACCTAGAAACTGTTAGAACTTTGTAGACATTTCATCTTCTTGGACATTCTATCTGGTTACTATATAAAGGTTTGTCAACAGAATTCAAAAACTCATTTTTAGAAAGCCATTTCAGAAGAACTTATTTTCACAGCAGTTATTTCCATTGGAAATTATTATTGTTCTAGGACAGTGCATTTATTATAGAAGCAGTGCTTCTTTGTGAATTTGGAAGATTGATTCCAAAGAGAATTTTGAAGAGAATCTATTCATCTTGGAAAAGAGAATTTATACTTTCAGTGAAACAGAATATTATTTTGTGAAAAGCCAGGCTTTTACTGGATTATTTGGGAATTACCTGTGGCGCCAATACTTCTTGGATTTTTACTCCATTTGAATTTTGCGGAGAATTTTATTATATTTTATTGGAGACTGCTGAAATTTCAAAGTGAAAATTTTATTAAAAATCTACGGGATACTGTTTCTGAAGAGACATTCTTGGATTTAATACTACCAGCTGGTAACTTTCTTCACAAGATTCTTCACCACTGGATTACTGGATTCTGTCAAACTGTACTTTGGACTAATTCACTAATTGATAAGTACCACTGTTTTTATTTTCTGTAAAAAAGTTAGTGTAAAAGACCTTTGTATCATTTTTTTTATATTATTTTTTTTAATTAAATTTCAGAATAATTAAATTCATAGTTATTGTTGCTGATTGTCAGATTTCTTTCTGTTACAAATATCAATAATATTTCCACACCGTAACAGAAATTGGGGGCTCGTCCGGGATTGAATGTTAGATAACGAGAAAGCTTTATTTTCATATTGCAATTATTATTTTGGCTCACTTTCAAAACATTTAAATTTTCTTAGAAACTTTCAGTATTATTATTTATATAATCTGAGAACCAGCAAACCATTTCATCATGGTATTTATTGTGACAGAATTTATTTCTGAATTTGAAAGCTCTCCTAGTTTGGCACTTTTACAATCTCTTAAGAAGGAAGATTTATTTCAACTTGCTCAGTATCTACAATTACCTGCCACCCCTGGTCAAAACAAACATAAACTTGAACAACTCATTGTTAATCATTATATGGAAGAAGGTCTTTTGCCTCAGTCTGAAACTCCCCCTCTGAACCACAACATACTGATACTCTTGAACTCAAAAAGTTAGAATTGGGACTAAAGAGATTAGAAATGCAACAAAGAAATAAAAAGGCAGGAAAATGAAATGAAATTAAAAGAATTAGAAGCTCGACAAAAAGAAAAAGAATTAGAAGTTCAAAAAGAAAGGGAACAAATTCAGGCTCAAAAAGAAAGGGAACAAATTCAGACTCAAAAAGAAAGGGAACAAATTCAGGCTCAAAAAGAGGAAAAGGAATTAAAATTAAGGGAAATTGAAATTCAAGCCCAAAAGAAAATAAAAGTAAAAGAATTAGAATCTCAACGTCAAGGCTCAAATGTAATTTCTCCAAGTAGATTTGATTATGCAACTAAACATGTTAGGCTAGTTCCCCCCTTTCAAGAAAAAGAAGTTGATGAATATTTTTCACATTTTGAAAAAGTGGCAACAAGTTTAGAATGGCCAAGGGACGTATGGACTTGGCTATTGCAAAGTGTTTTGAAAGGGAAGGCCCAAGAAATCTATTCCGCTCTACCTTCTGAGCAAAGGAGGAGTCATGACACTGTTGAAGAGGCTATACTTAAGGCATATGAACTTGTTCCAGAGGCCTATAGGCAGAAATTCAGAAATTATTATAAAAATGAAAATCAAACTCATGTGGAATTTGCCAGAGAGAAGCAAAATTTATATGACAGGTGGTGCCATTCCAAAGAAATTGGGAAAGATTTCTCTAAATTAAAAGAAATTATGCTGATTGAAGAGTTTAAAGGAAAGATACATTCAGATATAAAGGCCCACCTGGATGAACAAAAAGTTGACACATTAAACAGAGTTGCAGTACAAGCAGATGACTATGCCTTAACTCATAAAATGAGTCGTAACTCCACAAATTTGTGGCCCCACAAGAATTCTTTCCAAAGTGAACCTAGACCAATTTCAGATAAAACTCATCCTTCCAATCCTCCAAACTTTTCACCACCCAAATTTAAAAGGAAGCCTAATGAGAATAAGTCATCTAATGCCAGCCCTACACCATTACGACCCAACAGTTCAACTAAAACTTGTAATTATTGTAAGAAACCGAAGCATTTACTATCTGATTGCTGGCTGTTAAAACGGAAAAATGAGCCCTCTACTTCACAGAATGCACTAGCATGTGCTCCATGTCCTGAAAATTATGTTATAAAGCAAGACGCTTTAGAAAATGATAAGCCATATATTTCTGAAGGCTTTGTTTCCCTTGATGGGGATAAGCACTGTTCCTTACCAATAAAAATACTGAGAGACACAGGGGCTACTCAGTCTTTAATGTTAGAAGGCATTTTGCCATTTTCTGAAGAAAGTGCTACAGGGGCACAAGTTCTAATATCAGGTATTGAGTCAAACTCTTTAAATGTCCCACTTCATAAAATAAATTTAAGAAGTAGCTTAGTAAATGGGACTGTGACAGTAGAAATCAGACATACTCTACCTGTAAAAGGTATTTCTTTATTGTTGGAAAATGACTTAGCTGGTGACAAAGTCACTGTAGAACCTCAAGTGGTGGTGGATAAGCCGAGCACAGATGAAAGTATTATTAATTTGAAGGAATGATTTCCTTTTGCTTTTCCAGCATGTGCTGTGACTCGGTCCATGGCAAAGAAAGCTGAGGTTGACAGCAACCTCATTTGTGTTGATTTG
Organism: Pictodentalium vernedei; assembly: GCA_031216915.1. Lineage (NCBI taxonomy): Eukaryota > Metazoa > Mollusca > Scaphopoda > Dentaliida > Dentaliidae > Pictodentalium > Pictodentalium vernedei. The sequence goes on along the minus strand of CM062294.1, from coordinate 519,787,784 downwards.
AACAGAAAAGCTGAGGATAAGAACAGTCACAGAATTACGGATTCTGAAGACATTGATTTGTCTAAGAGATTTTTGAGTCAATGTGATGATTCCTCTAGAAATTGTAAAGAGGCCACTACACCTGAGAGTGATAGGGAACCTCCTTGGATGTCATTTCCCGGACTTCTTTAATTCAGGAACAGGAAAGTGATCCTGACCTTGCCACGTGAAAGGGCTCTAACAGAGGCAGAAGTCCAAAACGCCCCTATCTGTTATTTTAAAAAATCGGATGTGCTCATGAGGAAATGCCGACCACCAGAAGTATCCTCCAATAGTGATTGGGAGGTTATTTACCAAATAGTTGTCCCCACTAAATACCGGAATGAAATAATAAGCCTGGCTCATGAAAATCCAATGGCTGGATACTTAGGAATTAGGAAGACCTTATTCAGAAATGTTTTTACTGGCCCAAGCTTCGACAGGATGTTGTTGAATTTTGTGAAACCTGCCACACCTGTCAAATTATAGGAAAACCCAACCAGAAGATTCCTCCTGCTCCCATTCAACCAATCCCTGCTTTTGAGGAGCCATTTAGTAGAATTATTATTGAATGCGTTGGCCCATTGCCTAGAACAAGATCTGGAAATAAATATCTTCTTACCATCATGTGTGCTTCCACACGATTTTCTGAGGCTATTCCTCTAAGAAATATTAAAACTAAGACTATAGTTAAGGCCTTGATAAATTTTTTCGCAACTTTCGGTCTGCCCAGGTCAGTGCAATCGGACCAAGGCTCATATTTTATGTCAAACATTTTCCAGCAGGTGATGTATGAGCTCAAAATTAAGCAGTACACATCAAGTGCCTACCATCCCGAAAGTCAAGGAGCTCTAGAACGCTTTCATCAAACACTGAAGACCATGATAAAGGCCTATGGGGAGGATAATGAGAAGGATTGGGATGAAGGAGTACAACTCCTCCTTTTTGCAATCCGTGAGACTGTACAGGAGTCTCAGGGGTTCAGCCCTTTTGAATTAGTGTTTGGACACTCAGTGAGGAGTCCTCTCACTGCTTTGAAGGAGAAATGGCTCGAGGAAGAGCCACCTGAAATTTCTCTTCTGGACTTTGTGTCCACTTTTAAGGAAAAATTGCACCAGGCCAGAGAAATGGCAAATAAACATTTACAGAAAGCCCAGAGTCATATGAAGACCTGGTATGATAAAAAGGCGAAACTTCGAACCTTTAAACCTGGGGACAAGGTGCTAGTATTATTCCCTTTAAAGGGCAATGCTTTACAAGCGATATTCAGGCCCTTATATTGTTAAGCACAAGATCAGTGATACTGATTATGTTGTTGAGACTCCCGATAGACTAAAAAATACTCAGCTGTGCCATATAAATATGTTGAAAACATATTATGAGAGAGAACCAAGCTCTCTGCCACTCTTAACAGTCACCCACATGGATGAGGTGGAAATTCCTGTGGAGGATATTCATGAAGGCGGCGAAAATGTACCTCTGAAGTTACAGAACTCAGATGTCCTGAGAGATCTACAAAATAAAATAGATTATTTACTGCCTGACCAAAGAAACGATTTAGTTGATTTAATTTTCAAATATCAACATTTATTTCCTGATGTGTCCAGTAGGACATTTGTTATTTTTCATGATGTTGATGCAGGTGAGGCAAATCCCATCAAACAGCATCCATATAGATTGAACCCTTTCAAAGCTGAGACCATGCGAAAGGAAATACAGTATATGCTGGACAATGATACCATAGAACCTAGCCATAGCAACTGGAGTTCGCCCTGTATTCTCGTCCCAAAACCTGATGGGAGTTACCGATTTTGTACGGATTACTGAAAGGTGAACCACCTCACCAAAACAGACAATTATCCAATTCCAAGAATTGATGACTGCATTGACAAACTTGGCCATGCTAAATTTGTGACAAAATTTGACTTGTTAAAGGGTTATTGGCAAGTCCCTTTAAAAGAAAAAGCAAGAGAAATATCTGATTTTGTTACCCCATTTGGGTTGTATCAATATCAAGTAACCCCATTTGGCATGAAAAATTCTCCGGCAACATTCCAGTGCATGGTTAACCACTTAATTGCAGACCCAGATCACAGTGAAGCTTATATTGATGATGTTATCATACACACAGATACAAATTGGGCTGATCATCTAAAGCATATTCAAGAATTTTTTGACAAAGTGATTCAAGCCAACCTAACTATTAACTTGGTAAAATCAGAATTTGGCAAAGCAACTGTAAATTATTTAGGTCATGTTGTGGGTCAGGGGCAGGTGAGGCCAATTGCGGCAACATTTATGCCATTGTAAATGTTCCTGTACCAAGCTCTAAAAAAGAGCTCATGAGATTCTTAGGTATGGCTGGATATTATAGAAAATTTTGTTTAAATTTCTCAGATGTTGTCTCCCCTTGGACCAGTTTATTGAGCAAAAGGGTTAAAAAAATTTGGACTGAAGAGTGCCAGAAATCCTTTGACAGAAAAACAACATTATTAAATAATTTCCCTGTCTTGGCCAGTCCCAATTATGAAAAGCCCTTCAAATTATTTATAGATGCAAGTGACAATGGAGAAGGTGGGTATATTGCCCAGGAAGATTTCCAAGGTATTGATCACCCTGTATGTTATTTCTCCAGAAAATTTCTCAAACACCAAAAGAATTACTCTATGGTAGAAAAAGAAACTTTGGCTCTAATTTTGGCATTAATCCATTTTGATGTGTATCTAGGAACCACCCAATGCCTAATTACACTTTACACCGATCATAACTCCTTAACTTTTATCAATAAAATGAAAAACAAGAATCAAAGATTATTGCGGTGGAGTTTGGCCCTTCAAGAATATAATTTAGAGATTAAGCATATTTCGGGAAGAGATATAATTTTGTAGCTGATGCTCTTTCCAGAATATCCTAATTTAAAATGATATGATCAATCCCTATTCACTTCAAGTGTGTGTATATGTTTATTAAAAAAAAAATTGTGAAGATTATCGTGTGCGTATTGTAAATCAGTCAGAGCTTGCTAAACTTATATAAGAAGTTTTCAGTACCTTCAAACTTTTTCTTTTAAGGTGGGGTGTCTTATATTGCCCCCATATTATATCGAGATTGATATATTCTTAGTTGATAATTCTACAAGATTGATATTTTTTGTTGTTGCATTTTCTGACTGGTCTGACTCATTTGCACTGAGTGACCTTTGTTTACATCTTTGTTACACTAATATATTGTACATATAGCTGTTGATTGTTTAAGTAGGTCAAGGACCTTGTTTACTTGAATTATGACAGAATCACCTAGAAACTGTTAGAACTTTGTAGACATTTCATCTTCTAGGACATTTTATCTGGTTACTATATAAAGGTTTGTCAACAGAATTCAAAAACTCATTTTTAGAAAGCCATTTCAGAAGAACATATTTCCACAGCAGTTGTTTCCATTGGAAATTATTATTGTTCTAGGACAGTGCATTTGTTATAGAAGCAGTGCTTCTTTGTGAATTTGGAAGATTGATTCCAAAAGATAATTTTGAAGAGAATCTATTCATCTTGGAAAAGAGAATTTATACTTTCAGTGAAACAGAATATTATTTTGTGAAAAGTCAGGATTCTACTGGATTATTTGGAAATTACCTGTGGCGCCAATATTTCTTGGATGTTTACTCCATTTGAATTTTGCAGAGCATTTTATTATATTTTATACTACCAGCTGGTAACTTTCTTCACAAGATTCTTCACTGGATTACTGGATACTGTCAAACTGTACTTTGGACTAATTCAATAATTGATAAGTACCACTGCTTTTATTTTCTGTAAACCAATTAGTGTAAAAGATCTTTGTATCATTATTTTTTTAAATTAAATTTCAGAATAGTTAAATTCATAGTTTTGTTGCTGATTCTCAGATTTCTTTCTGTTACCAATATCATTAATATTTCCACACCGTAACACTAGTGACTACTATGAGATGTGATTATACACAATGTGCAAATAGCACATGTAGCACATGCAAAATGTGCCAATATGTGTCTGTGTGCAAGTGCACAATATGTGCACAAGACATGCAGCACGTGCGCACATACCGGTATTTTAGGACCAGTGGGGACCGGAGTTTGGGGACTTGTGAGGACTCGGCTTTGTGGACTAGTGAGGACCACTGTTTGGGAACTAGTGAGAACCAGAGTATAGGGACTAGGGGGACGAATGTTTTGGACCTGTGGTGCATGTGGGGGGGGGGGGGGACTAGTAAACAAATAGCATTGGCTCCTATTCAGCTCCTGTACAGGTAGTTTTACCAACAGCTTACATCTTGTCTACAACTATCTGTCCTATCATTAGCTTCTACAGCAACCTTGTACCATTACTACTGACTTGTAACACTACTTCATATCTCTCTCTCTCTCTCTCTCTCTCTCTCTCTCTCTCTCTCTCTCTCGACTGTACCCTCAGTCAGAAATAAAATAGAAAATAAACTCGAAGTGAGCCAGAAAACGACGATCTTTTTTCAATGTTAATTTCCATAGGAAATTATAAAAGTGTCAAGATCACTGGCCTCAGACATTTGCGTAAACGACCATTTCTGAACTTCAAACAGTGCAGTTTCCTCATAGAGATTTTTAATGCACTCCCTTCGTTCAACTCAGTCCAAGTGAGTCAGAACAGACGAAGCCGAAAAAGGTATCTTCCAGTGGAAAATTCCCATTGAAATTTGTAATGTGTGACTTTTTGGACACCGTCAGGACGGACGAGTTCGCACACGATATGGTTTTCCCACATGTTATTCCCAATGGGGATTTTGTTAGATCTGCAATTTCCGAGGGTGGGGAGGGGGGGGGGGGGTGGCATCAAAAATTCAAGTTTTAGAAAAGTTGCCGTGTGATACATCATTTAAAAGGTCTCGACTTGAATATTTCAAATATGAAGTATCCGACCCTCCCCATGGGATCGGGCCTCAAAACTCATGTTTTAGAAAGATAGTCGTATGATACATCATTTTAAAGGTCTCGACTTGAATATTTCGAATATGAAGTATCCGACCTTCCCCGAGGGGTGGGGCCTAAAAACTCAAATTTTCGAAACGTAGTCATGTGATACATCATTTTGAAGGTCTCGACTTGAATTGTTTGAATATGATGTATCCGATCCTACCCGGGGGAAGGGGCCTCAAAACTCGAGTTTTAGAAAGGTAGTTGTGTGATACATCATTTTAAATGTCTCGACTTTAATATTTTCGAATATGAAGTATCCGACCCTCCCCTATGGGGTGGGGCTTCAAAACTGAAGTTTTAGAAAGGTAGTCGTGTGATACATCATTTTAAAGGTCTCGACGCGTGTAGTCCGAATATTTGTATATGTCCCTCCACTAGGGATGGGACTAAGGGGCATCTAAAATTCAAGTTTTAGAAAGGTTGTCATGTGATACATCATTTTAGAGGTCTCGACTTGAATATTTCGAATATGAAGTATCCGACCCGAGTGGGGTGGGGGCTGAAGGGAGGGGCCTCAAGACTCGAGTTTTAGAAATGTAGTCGTGTGATACATCATTTTAAAGGTCTCTAATTGAAAATTTTGAATATGACGTATCCGACCCACCCTGAGGGGTAGGGCCTCAAAACTCAAGTTTTAGAAAGGCAGTCGTGTGATACATCACTTTAAAGATCTCGACTTGAATTTTCGAATATGAAGTATCCGACACTATACGAGGGGGTGGGGTTGAGAGGTGGGGCTCCAAAATCTCTAGCTTCAGAAAGTAAGGCGTGTCATATATCATTTTAAAGGGTTTGACTTGAATTTTTCAAAAACGAAGTGTCCGACCTCCCCGACTGGGTGGGGATGAGAGATGGTATCCAAAAACTTGAATTTCGGAAAGTAAGGCTTCTCATATATCATTTCAAAGGCTTTGACTTCAGTATTTCGTTTATGAAGTAATTACACATTTCAAACGATTTATTTGTTTAGTTATTTATTCATTGGTGCTTTACACCACATCAGCAGCTAAGGCCATATCGTGGCGAGGAAACATTAACCCTTTACCCAACGAATTGCCCGCATCCCCCCGCGTAATATGCAAATTCAGCAGTTGAAAATATATTATTTTTCAAAAAATTTCAACAAAACCATATCATGTGACCCCTCGTTGGAACGAGCTCGTCGAGCTCGTTCCAACGAGGGGTCACATGATATTGTTTTGTTGAAATTTTTTGAAAAAAAAGGAAAAAATTATATTTTAAATAATAAATTTTATTATCGTCTGCGTTGGGTAAAGGGTTAAAGAGAACACATGGCAATAATGAAATAAACAAATTAAATAAAAACATGCAATAATTACAATAAAAAGGATAAAAACTTCGGCTTGCTGCTGAATCCACTTTCTAATACTGTATCTCAGCATGTTGTTCTATACCTTGTATATTTATATGCAGTATTGAAATAAAATAATGTTTAAACTAACTAACTTTTAAAGTGTACTTTGTATTGGAGTATTAAGTAACTAGTATGTATGTATGTATGTATGTATGTATGTATGTATGTATATGTATGTATGTGTGTGTGTGTGTGTGTGTGTGTGTGTGTGTGTGTGTGTGTGTGTGTGTGTGTGTGTGTGTGTGTGTGTGTGTGTATGTATGTATGTATGTATGTATGTATGTATGTATGTATGTATGTATGTATGTATGTATGTCAGGGACCGACCTGGGCATGCGCAGTGCGTATTTGGTTCTGAAACATCAGGACCTGGCTCTTAAATCTCAGAAATAGGCTTCTCAGTTGGCGCGTAACTTCTCAGATCATATTTTGATATTCTTTCGATGGATAATCGAGAGAGACACTCTTACTTGTATTATATATATGATTATTATTTATCATTGTTGTAGAGTGCTTAAGTTAATACTTCAAGTCTTAATTACCAAGCATTAATCTTGCCTAAATAGGCAGCCAAGACTTGATCAGAAACCACTGTGAAGATTAATGTTTGCTATAGTGTACTAAATGAAAATGATGAGAGCTATTACATACTTGCTGTGTGTGTTACAAACAGCAGTGTGACTCCGTAAATTGAAATCTGGCGCATGAATTGAAAAAATAGGCTCCGAGGCTAGAGCGTATTTTAAATAGTCCTGATCGGTCCCTGTATGTATGTATGTATCCATAGTTTCCAATATTTTATATGTACAAACATTGTTCACTGTGAGTGGACGATCCAGCTCATTCTGCTTATATGCAAAATGTGCTTGGTCGTACACCACTGTGGACAGTGTCATGGATACAAGATTTATTTAACCCATTTCATACCGCCTTACTTAGTAAATATTTTATTCCATGCAGGTCCAAGATCCACTGCTGCCCTGAAAGTGCCTTTATTCATGTGCAAAATTAAATACTAAAATTGAACAAGATCCTCAACTACTATTAAGGATCTTGTTCAATTTTAGTATTTAACAGATTATCACGGGAATTTCAAATCAAAGTTAAGGTGTTATATGTATGATGAATAGCAATTACAATTACTTAGTATATATTTTTAAAATGATTTTAATTGATAAAAAAATCGATCACTTCGTGTGCTTGATAGAGCTGTAGGTTTTTAAATTTCTTGTTCGGTTTCGGTTTTGGTTTTTCAGGTGGAGTAAAACCTCGGTTCGGTTCCGTTTTCGGTTTGTTTATGAGGCCAAGTAAAATTCAATGAAACTCATTCTTATGTCCGAGTCATAACTGAATGGTAGTGAAATTGAGTGAAACTCAATGAATGCTCGAAATAAGCTATAATACATGAAGAATCAGGAAGGCCAATATAATAATTACCTAAATATATAGAACTTTTATTGTACTTGGCCATTTTCGAGGTCTGACACCTACACGCAACTTGAGGAAAGCTGCAAACACAACTAAACTGAAATGTCGGAAATTCACAGAATGTAGCCTTCCCAGGGTAGTGAGAGTACCCAGACACTGCCATTGGCAGTGTCTGGGTACTCTCACTACTCTGGGATGGCTACATTCTGTGAATTTCTGCAGCAAGAGAGTATTTGATAAAAAAACGAAAAACCTAAAATTACGGGATGTCGATGGTTTCGGTTTCGGTTTTTAAAGAAAAACTAAAAACCTCGGTTCGGTTTCGGTTAACCTACAGCTCTAACAAAAACACCGTGGTATGAACAATAGCAGTAATGATTGATGAAACAAGAAAAATATGAATATCTTATAAATTAACCCGGTGAGTCCAAGTCTTGAAGACACAAGTTTTGAAAAATAAAAATAATTTTAATATTTACTAAAAAGGTTGATTGTTTTCAGAAATGGGAGAATCTTGTGCGGGCTGGTATGATAAAATAAATCTCTTAGACACCCAGCTGTGAAAAACTGCCTTCCAACATGATTAAAATTAGTACAATGCAAATGAATGTGCCCCACTGACAACACCTGCTGACAGGGAACACACTTTACCCTCTAACAAAAAGGTGTCGAACGATACACTCTTCAACATGTGGCAATATGTGAAAACGTGAATTTCTTTAGCTTTTTAAAATTGTTTCAAGGGATTTCTTTGACGTAACGGTGATGTCTCATGTATAAAACAGTCCGAATTGACAAAAACTGCAAAAAACGTATTTTTTCATTGATGTTTTCTAGTGTATCTTCGTCAGATGCGATTGATTCGACGAAGAGCTCTCAAAAGGGGATTCTTAAAAATGAACGATGGAAACACATATCACCCTAACAACACGCACTGTGCATGGCTACTAGGACCACGTACAGTACGTGGAGAGTGTATTATCACTAAATCACCCTCAGAGTGGAGATTCCACCCAAGCAATAATTGCAAATTTGTTGCGAAGCATAACAAGAACAAGCAAAGTTTCAGCCAATGGACCTCCGGGTGAAACCCGGAGGTCCATTGGCTGAAACATTGCTTGTGTTTTTAGTCGATATATACAAAATACGAAAGTCATAGTTTGGGTGATAACCCCACTCTGCGGGTGATTTAGTTACAATCCACTCTCCACGTACTATATCACCATGGGGATGACATCACAAGATGGCCACACACGCGGGCTACCATGACAACCAAACATGGCATCACTGAGTCACGTGAAATGAAATCACATGAGATCCTGCTGATAGGGGACGTCCGGGTACATAATATACTACTAGTATAGGTCTAGTGTCCAACCGATTACCAAAAATGGCCGCTGACCGATTACTGGTTATTTGATACCTATAATCATGCCCAACCCTACCATCGTTACATTTTACCACTTTCATGAGATAAAAGAACATTTCTGCATTAGAATTTAACTTTTGGCTCCTGTTGAGTTATGAGCCCACCCAAGTGTATTTATAGTCAATTAGAGGAGGGCAAAAGGTGCCAGGAAGACTCATTGCAGACGCAGTGAGTACTTTACGTACCTAATCCTTCATTGGTTAGATTTAGGCGGGTGAAATACTCATTGGATACGCAATGAGTATTTTTCACCGCCTCTCCCCATATTGGGTCAAATTTAGGCGCCTAAAAATAGAGGGAAAAAAACATCTGTAATGATATAAATCGAACCAAGCCTTTTTCTTTATCATTACACTGAAAAAATGACAGAATTTTTAAACATCAATTTTGAAGACCTCATAAAGATGGATGCAGGGGTATGGCATTATGATGTTAACAAAACCACAAAAAAGTGGGTGTACAAAAAGAATCAGATGAGCAGATTCCAATTTTGATGGAGCAGTTACTTGAAGCAATTAAAACACTGAAGCCTGAACAACCAACATCACTTCAGTTAATCCCCGAGATCACCGTGCCAATTGGGTTTGAATTATTGGAAGCTAAAGAAAAAAAACGTGGCACAAGAGAAAATGTAACACAGCCATCACAAAGTCTGACGAAACACCAAAGCCTCGTATAGCAGTTAGTAAAATGGTACAGCATTCAAAATAGATTGTGTGAAGCCCCCCAAGCTTATCAGATAAGATAAAACTAGCTTTTTCTCGCCGCCGGTGAATGGAAATATTTCGGTAATGCCAACCTAAAATGATCCAGAATGTCAGTCTTTCCCTCCAAAATAATTTGGAGGCAAAGACTGACAGTGGTGCTTCGTAAAACAAATCTGGGGAAAATCTTAATAGTCAAAGTTTTCTTGCCTAGCATCAGACTTACCTACATGTAATAGCGTTTTCCACCCATAAATTCAAGACAAGGCGCTGAATTATCTAACAAAGTTAATCTCTCTGTAATAATCACGCGCTGTTTGTTGAACATATGTTATATATTTCTTGTGGCACTCCTGCGAAAAACATTTAGCACGGATTCCCCCACGACCCAACACTGGCACTAAGGCTGGCACACCGGCGAAAAGCATTTAGCATTGAATTCCCCATACCCCAATACTGCCACTCGGGGCTGGCACTCCGGCGGAAAGCATCTAACACTGAATTCTCCGTACCTCAATGGGATCACTATTAACTTAACATGGGATTCTCCATCGGGTTTTTGGTACCTAAATTAAATCTTTTTGTCTATTTAAAGGTATTAGTGCCCACCACCCCTCTCCAACAGTAAGAAAGAGGTTTCACTGTATGAATGAAATATTTTTAAATGAAGTCTACCATATTCCCCCGTAAATATCATATGTTCAAGACAACGAATTTTTTCACTGCGCGGTAAATTAAGTTATTTTCTCTGTAATAATCGCGCGCTGCTTGTTGAACATCTAATATATGAGTGCGAATGTCTGTATCTCTCTCTCTCTCTCTCTCTCTATCTTTGTTCCGGGTGAACTCCTCCGTTTCTTGACCGATCGATCTCAAATTTTCTACACGGGGGCAGTTCGTCCCTGCGAGTAACATGGGATGGGTGCCGTGCACATGCAGGGTGACCTTGACCTTTAAATTTATGACCTTGACCTTTTATTTCGAAAACGGCTGGGCCGATCGGGCTAAAATTTCATATGTGCAGGTATATTGACCCATCGATCATTTTGATTTTATCGGGGGGTCCGTGCGGTGTGATCTTGACCTTCAAACTGGTGACCTTGATCGATTCTTGACCGATCGATCTCAAATTTTGTACACGGGGGTAATTCGTCCCTGCCAGCAACATGGGATGGGTGTCGTGCCCATGCGGGGTGGCCTTGACCTTGAAATTGATGACCTTGACCTTTTATTTCGAAAAGGGCTGGGTCGATCGGGCTAAAATTTCATATGTGCGGATATATTGACCCATCGATCATTTTGACTTTATCTGAGTTTCAATGACGTCAGGCTTCTGATATAACCATCTTCTCCAGCGCAACGTCGGGTATGCACCCACTAGTCTAATATATAAATGCGAATGCCTGTATCTCTCTCTCTATCTTTGTTCCGGGTGAACTCCTCCGTTTCTCGATCGATCGATCTTAAATTTTCTACACGGGGGTAATTCGTCCCTGCGAGTAACATGGGATGGGTGCCGTGCCCGTGCAGGATGACCTTGACCTTGAAATTGATAACCAAGACCTTTTATTTCGAAAACGGCTGGGCCGATCGGGCTAAAATTTCATATGTGCGGGTATATTGACCCATCGATCATTTTGACTTTGACCTTGAAATTGTGACCGTGACCTTTTATTTCGAAAACGGCTTGGCCGATCGGGCTACAATTTCATATGTGCGAGTATATTGACCCATCGATCATTTTGACTTTATCGGGTGACCTTTACCTTGAAATTGGTGACCTTGAACTTTTATTTCGAAAACGGCTGGGCCGATCGGGCTAAAATTTCATATGTGCGGGTATATTGACCCATCGATCATTTTGACTTTATCGGGGTGCCCGAGCGGGGTGACCTTGACCTTGAAATCGGTGACCTTGACCTTTTATTTCGAAAAAGGTTGGGTCGTTCGGGCTAAAATTTCATATGTGCGGGTATATTGACCCATCGATCATTTTGACTTTATCGGGGTGACCTTGACCTTGAAATTGGTGACCGTGACCTTTTTTTCGAAAACAGTTGGGCCGATCGGGCTAAAATTTCATATGTGCGGGTATATTGACCCATCGATCATTTTGACTTTATTGGGGTGCCCTTGACCTTGAAATTGGTGACCTTGACCTTTTATTTCGAAAACGGCTGGGCCGATCGGGCTAAAATTTCATGTGTGCGGGTATATTGACCCATAGATCATTTTGACTTTATCGGGGTGACCTTGACCTTAAAATTGGTGACCATGACCTTTTATTTCGAAAACGGCTGGGCCGATCGGGCTAAAATTTCATATGTGCGGGTATATTGACCCATCGATCATTTTGACTTTATTGGGGTGCGCGTGCGGGGTGACCTTGACCTTGAAATTGTGACCGTGACCTTTTATTTCGAAAACGGCTTGGACAATCGGGCTACAATTTCATATGTGCGGGTATATTGACCCATCGATCATTTTGACTTTATCGGGTGACCTTTACCTTGAAATTGGTGGCCTTGACCTTTTGTTTCGAAAACGGCTGGGCCGATTGAGCTAAAATTTCATATGTGCGGGAATACTGACCCATCGATCATTTTGACTTTATCAGGGTGCCCGAGCGGGGTGACCTTGACCTTGAAATTGGTGACCTTGATCTTTTATTTCGAAAAAGGTTGGGCCATTCGGGCTAAAATTTCATATGTGCGGGTATATTGACCCATCGATCATTTTGACTTTATCGGGGTGCCCGTGCGGGGTGACCTTGACCTTGAAATTGGTGATAACCATCTTCTCCCGTGCAACGCCGGGTATCACCCGCTAGTATGCTATATATTTCATGTCACTAAACAATCAGTGTCCAGTTACGCGGTTATTTCCTGAAAGAATATGGTGGCATGCGTATTTTTCTACCGATACTCCATCGAATTATTGAAATGTGCAAAATGTGAAATACGCCTGTTTGATAAAAGCAAACACTTTAGTGAATGGATGGGATTTTTACCCATGGCTGCCACTCCGGCGAAGAGCATTTAACACTGAATTCCCCCTATCTCAATGGGATCACTATAGGTACAAAATTAACATAGGATTCTCCATGGGGTTTTGGTACCTAAAATAATTCATGTCGTATGTTTAAAAGCAGTATTGCCCACTATCCCTCCCCAACATTAAGAAAGAGTTAGGAGATACTTGTCCTTTTCACTGTGTGGGTATTTTAGCCTTTAATGATGAATGATTTACTAAGAAACCACTCCATACTGTAAAGTGTTATACGGTTTACATCATGGGGAGAATGATTAATAAACATGAAAAATTTTAGTAATTGGACGGGGACATTTATCCCATGGTGGTCACTCTGGCGAAAAGCATTTAACACTGAATTCCCCATACCCAACGGAGTTGCACAGGCGAATAAATTAAGATAGGATTCTCCAGAGGGTTTTTTCGCCCGAGTGACCCCATTGGAGGCCAAAAAAAATTTAAAATCGCTTTTTTGCCTCCAATGGGGTCACTCCGGCGAAGAAAAGGTCACTCGGGCGAAAAAACCCTATGGAGAATCCTATGTTCATTTATTCGTCCGAGCGACCCCATTGGGGTATGGGGAATTCAGTGTTAAATGCTTTTCGCCGGGGTGATCACCTGCACTACTTGAGTCAAAAATGTCAAAACATGTAATTTTCTGCCTGTGTTTTCAAGTGTAACATCAACAGATTTAGTCAATTTGGCAGTGATGTCTAGCATGCGAAAGATATTCAATCATCAAAATGGTGAAAAACATATGATTTTCTGTTAGCGTTTTACAGTGTTTGATCGATTTGACAGAGAACTCTCGGAGGTGTGAGAATTTTTGTCCCCCGGGTCCGAATTCGATGAATCGCGGATTTGTTGTCTGTCTGTGAATATATATATAATGTATTGTGTGTTGTCTTTTTTCGTCTTTGTATTATTAAATGGAAGGAAACAAAAAAAAATTTAATACACACTAAAAACTAAAGTGTTAAAACTGACACTTTCAAGGTGTTAAACCCATTCTAACTCTTAGGGTTTGATTTTAACACTCAAAGTGCAATGCTTTAAGCACTTAGACATTACAATCGTCAGACATCTGAAACTTGAATGGATGGCACTTCCCATGTGTCTAGCATTGGTGGTTCTTCCAGAATCGTCCATAATTTGATTTGCGCTTGGTGGGTACATAATTAAAAGGACACAACGCAGATGACGCGGATCAGGCTCGAGAGTTCAAGTCTGATCCGCGTCATCTGCGTTGTTTCTTTTTAAGTGTCGCGACATTACACTTGTCAAGTGGTATTATTGTAACACCTGTCAAGTTCTGGGATAATTACACTTGAACAAAGTGCTAGTTCAGCACTTAGTAAGCGTTAAATACAGCTTCAAGTGTAGTTTTTAACACTTTAGTTTTTAGCGTGTAACAGGATATAAAATAAAATATAAAATATAAGTATTAAAAAAAGAAGCATGTCATTTTTAAAAATCAAAGATCCTAAGGAGTAATTGGAAAGTATAAAGAGAGATCTTTTGCGCGAGAAGTTTCTCAGAGATATCTTCTACAGTGTACCCATCTGGAGGATTTAAACATTCCCAGAACGATGAGCGAGAGGTGTCTGGGTTGCATGTCAGAGGGATCTATCGAGCAGTGGAGGACTTACAAAAAAAAGTGAGGGGGTACAGTTGGGGATTGTGCAGCGCCGAGCTGGAGTGGGTTTTGGGAGGGAGGAGGGTCCTCTCCCTAAGTTGAGAAAATTTTTAACTGTTTTGCAACAAAATCATGCGCATATGGATATCATTGGAACCGGCTGAACAAGCCGATTCCAATGATATTCATATTTGCATGATTTCATTGAGTTATACCTTTGAGAATTTTTCTAAAATATTAAATTTTATTTATTTTTTAAAATTGCTGTAGGCTAAATTCCAAACGGATGCCTTGCACGCTCTCGATTCTAGCATTCGTCGAATACTCTTAAGCACTATGTTTCAGTCCGTTTAAACGCGGCATGCCTTGTTGCAATTTGGACCCTCGACTCTTGTTTGTTGTTTGCAGCTAGCGTGTGTGTGTGTGGGGGGGGGGGCAAACATAATTTCAAAACTTCTCTGATTTAGTGCACTTGGGAATATGGGATTAAGCATACCGACCATTACACCGCAACGTTCAATACAACAAAAAATGAAATGATAGTATTGTTTTACTACGCTTGGCGAAAACGTGGAGGGGTAAGTACCCCCACATACCCCTCCATGGCGCCGCCACTGCTATCGAGGTGCACACCTGTTACACCACGGAATACAAAGACGCCATAGTTCTGTGTTTTGCATCAGCGTTGGGAAAGCTCGATGAGAAAGAAGTGATAGAATGGTGGAAGACGATGATAAAGTGTCGAGGACAACCTCTGCCTTTGGATTTCGAAATTGAGCGGTTCAGAAACATGCCGAGAAATCTCATGAATTACGATCGAAAAAGTATTTTGCATTTATTATTGCATACAGAATATCCAACTCAGATCTGGTAAATGGGAAAAAAATTAATATAAAAAAAGAAATAACAAAAATCTATATATATTTTTAAAAAATAAATAAAAAATAAATAAAATAAAAAAATGGATAGATCATTAAATATGGTCAGCATTATTTATTTATTTATTTACTTATGTTTAAGGTCACATATTTTTGCACAATGGCTAATCATGACCATGACAGTTTTACAGGTGGAGGAAGCTGGAGTACCCAGAGAAAACCACTGAGCAACGACGAGCAACTGTCAGCTCCCCAATATACCAACTCCACACAATGGAAATGCTGAATACACAGCGGAAGCAAACAGCCTAATATTTGAAAAAGTACAGAGTTATATTACTGCCTCCAAGAGATCTTACTGAACACACCTGCAGCGCTCGTCCTTCTTGTGCTCTCCCTTTATTAAAGGAAGAGGCTGCCTTTGCCCCAGACACCCCCACCCCTCCACCCTTCCCCTTCTTTCCTCTTTCATATTGTTTTGTTTCAATCATAGTCTCTTCCTTACCATGAAAATCTGATGTATTTGTTGATTGCAGGAGACAGCTTACATAAGCTTCGGCTTGCTGCTGAATCCACTTTCTAATACTGTACCTCAGCATGTTGTTCTATACCTTGTATATTTATATGCAGTATTGAAATAAAATAATGTTTAAACTAACTCCACACAAGCAGGGTTAGAATTGGTTGAAGACAGGTGCACCATCGACGTGCAGTACGCCTTAGTACACACCGCCCCCATGCCCCCACGTGGGCAATTGGGATGAAGTGACTTGCTCAAGGACACAACGCGGTTGCCGCTTGTGGGATTCGAACCGAGGACCTCTCGGCTTGCAGCCTGCACCTGTACCTACTGTGCCACCGTGCCCCCTCATATGGTCAGCAAGCGCGACGTGATGAGAATTTGGATGGTGATGGTCTTGTATATAGGAGAACCAAGTCCCAATGAATTAGAATGTTTGGATTTTTTATTGAGAGCGAGTCATCTCACAACTGAAAATCGAGGTTGTATTTTGCATTATTTACTGGATAGAGAATATTCGATTTAGTGAAGATAAAAAAAAATCACTAAATCAAAAAAAAATTGATTTTTTAAAACAAAATTGCCTAAACAATGGATTTTCAGCCCCCCCAAAAAATTATTTTTCCAGCAAAATAATAATAAATAAAAAAAATGGAAATTGACAAATCAGCATGGTTCGATTCTAATTGGGCAAAGAAATAAAATACATTAAATTTGAGATTGAATATAGAAAAGATAAAGGGTGTAAATCAAGAAATGGATGTCTCAAAGGAGGGTGAGGAAATAAGTTTCCTAGACTCCAGTTCAAAAGAATTTAAATGGTGGGAAAATCGAAAAACAAGAAAAAAACTGAAAAAATGGATTATTTTAAATATAAATATTTCAATAGCACGATGAAAAAGGATTTTATCGAGACATCGCCTAAATGTGTAAGCATAATTGAGTATCGTCGCAGCAGCCATTTATTAGTTGAAGGAGGGGAGAATGGGAATGGAATGATTTTTTATCTAATTCGCGTGAAGAAGACAAAGATAAGTAAAAAAACAACAAAAATTTGCAAAAAAAAAAATCAAAATCAAAGAAAATCAAAATAATAATAAACTAGAGGGAACTATTTTAGTGAACTAAAAAACACGTCTCCCCTTTGATTAGTTCCATGCTTTCAACTTACGACTAACAAAGATCAAACTAAAGGTCAAATGTCAAGATCATGGAAATTCAAGATAGAATGTGACACATCAGCCTGGCTGTTGCATTCATATGCCAAATATCATAAACCTAGCTGAACAATTCAATAATTTGACCTTGATGTCAAAGATCAAGGTCATCTGTCATCACAACAGTACATGATACAATGTTGTCTTATGCTGATCCACCCACATGCCAAATAGCATAAGCCTAGGTGAAAAGACAACAAAAAGGTTCTTGCCCCAACAAGCTGACTTGCTAAAAATTCAATAATTTGACCTTGAAGTCAAAAGTCAATGTCATATGTAGGTCATGATGGTACATCGTCTCATGGTGATACGCGCAAATGCCAAATATCATAAGCCTAGGTTAAAAGATTAAAAAGGTGAATAATTTGACCTTGAGGTCAAAGGCCAAGGTCATAATATTATCTGGGTCATGATAGTACGCGACAAATCATCTCATGGTGATACACCCGCATGCGTAATATCATAAACCAAGGTGAAAAGGTAAATAAGTTCTTGCCCGGAAAAGCTTACTTGCCACAAAATCAGTAATTTGACCTTGAGGTCAAAGGTCAATGTCATATGTGGGTCGTGATGGTACGCGACACATCGTCTCGTGGTGATACACCCACATGCCAAATATCATAAGCTGAGGTGAAAAGGTAAATAAGCTTACTTGCCAAAAAATCAGTAATTTGACCTGGAGTTCAAAGGTCAATGTCATATGTGGGTCCTGATGGTACGCGACAAATCGCCTCATGGTGAACCACCCACCCCCACTAAATACATGCTTCTGCATCATCCCTCCCTCCATACTGCTCTATAACCAATTTTATCATACAGTATTGAGTGATTGACCTTGTACAGAAGGACAGGTCTTGAAAGAACATCCGTTTTATCAAACCAAAGTGGTCTCTTAAGGCTAATAAACCAACAACATTCAAAGTGGATAAAATATCCAAATATATCTCACAATAAAGCCACACAAATATGGATAACATTAGAACTGACTGACTCTTCGAGCCACTTCCAATGTTAGCCATACATGTGTTTATTCCAAGTAACCTTATTGAACAGTAATGGTTATATAATTTTTATTTTTTTGTATTTTAGAAAAGAATGTTAGGTAAAGGGTTAAATATCATAAATTACTCAACCCATCAGAACCCATTGCGTTCTCCATTCATATATACAGTGGAACTTCTCTTGAGAGACCACCTTTTTGAGGAACCACCTCTTTTGTGCTGGAGCGTGTTTTATGTGGACAACACAGGACAACATACCATTTCAGCCAGACAAAAGTGGTCTTTCAAGACAGGCGGTCTTGACAGACCACCTGTCTGAAAGACCCCTTTTGTCTGGCAAAAATATTGGTCTCTCGAGAGAGGTTCCACGGTATGTGTATGCAAAAAGCAATGAGTTTAGTCATTTATGTATTTGTTTATTTTTTTGACAAAGGTTTGGGTGGGGCATGGATGGGTTGGGGGATGAGATTTATTACTTATTTTAAGTCCAGCCCTAGAAGGTCTGGTACATGATTTTGTTGACACTTGTGTTCTCAGATGTGTTTGAAATAAATAAATTAGCAGTTCAATCAGGTTCAATGTTTAGTAGTTTCTGTGTTACATACTTCATACAATGGCAATAAGAGTCATTGGTGTTTTCGTAATAGGTCTGGATACATCGTTGTACAGAATTGTTCCTGCAGCTGAAATCTGTAACTGTTCCTGACTTCACATAATTGTCTTTGCTCCTCATCTAAGCCAGCCGATCTCACCAGTGTGAACATATTAGAAATTTAATTAAACGGAACACCCTCAAGATAAATTATCCTTAGAGTGCAGTGTTTGATAATTGCAATTAGTGATGCATTTTACCGTGCATTATTCAATATGTCATACATTGTATCACTATAAGCCGAATCATAGCACAGCCGCAATAACAGTTTTATAATCGTATATAACCCATGGTAGGTACCCCCTGATAACTTGAGTGTCTTTTTATTGGTTCTTGAATGATACTTCACTGATTATGGTATACAGTTTTGGCCAAAAGTGTCTGAGGGAAAAAATTGCAAGCATCGGAAAAAATTTTTTTGTCCTCCTTCAACACCCACCCACCCTGCATCAGTGTTTTGCAAATTCCCCCCCCCCCCCCGCCTCCCTCCCCCCTGGCCTGGACACGGTTGTATCAAGACAACAACAACAAGAACAACAACGAGAAGGAGAAGAATTCAGGATAAAACAATATGTCTCCCTTCGCTGAAGTTCGGTGAAGGGGAGACATAATTAACGAAAACAAACAAATTAAAAAAATTATAAAATTATAAATATTTATTTATGAAAAATAACTTTTAATTTTTTTTTTTACAAAGTCACGTCATTTATCTGTATACGATCTGTCACTTTCCGTACTTTCCCCTCTTGATTTTTGTATAGATGTGGAATGATTATGTCTACATTTGTTTTTTCACATTGTTTATAACTTCTTCTCCGAGTGGATCTACAACACCTTTATCAATTTTCAGATATATTTTGTTTTTGTCGTAGGTCAGCCTGAACTACAGATATCCCCCACCCCTTTTTTCTTTCAAGAGTCTGCGACACAAATTTTCTAAATCTGAAAATAAATCATCTTGATCATCGTTCGATGTTAATCCCATGCTATGATTATGGAGGAGAACCTATCCAATCGTGTATGTAGCGAAATAACGGCAGAAGAAGTGCGGAACGTGGTCTCGAAATTAAAAAATGGTAAAGCGGGAGGGACTGATGAAATTCCGAACGAATTCCTCAAAAATGGAGGGGAGGCACTTATTGAAGTCCTGACAAACCTTTTCAACCTGGCTCTGCGAAAGCAAGAGGTCCCCCAGAGAGTGGAGGGAAAGTAAGGTGTCGTTCATACACAAAAAGGGGGATACGGAAGTTCTAGATAACTATAGGGGATATCAGTTAGTAGTAACATCGGAAAAGTATTCTGTAAGGTCATATACAGTAGACTAGAGGAAGTTATTGAAGAGAAAGGTTTTCTAGGAGAAATTCAAAATGGTTTCAGGAAAGGACGAAGAGTCACTGAACACCTATTTACACTCACCCAACTGATAGAATCAACAAAGGCTGAAAAGAAAAAGATGTTTCTGGCATTTCTAGATGTGAAAAAAGCATACGACCGAGTGTGGAGGGAAGGTATGTGGCGAAAGCTCGAGGGCATCGGACTGGGGGGTGACTTTGTGGGAATCATGAAAGCACTGTATACAGATGTGCAAAGCCAACTCAGTCTAGGGAGTATCACTACAAAACGAGTCCCTTTGGATATAGGCCTCAAGCAGGGGTGTATCTTTTCACCGATTTTGTTTGCATTGTATGTTAAAGATTTAGGGGACGAACTAATTCAGAGTGCGGAGGGGGTAAATGTTGGAGACATAAAGATACCAGGCTTATTCTTTGCGGACGACATGGTGTTAATGTCTAGAACTGAACAGGGGCTAGAGAAATTGCTGGAAATTGTTGGTAGTTATGGGAACACTTGGCGGCTCGAACTAAATGAAAATAAAAGCAAGGTAATACCCGTTGGACGCAAGGTAGATATGACGAAGAGATGGAGAGTGGGGGAGTTCTCAATCCCCGAAGGGGAAAGCAAACAAATCACTGTAGGAGAAAAGGGAGAGTATGAGTATCTAGGGGTAAGCATAAATATAACGGGAAGAGGGGTGTACAGAAATTACTCAGCCAAACTGATTCTGAAAGGGAAAAGAATTCTGAACCAACTAAAACTTTTAGGGAAAAATAGTTTCAACAAGGTCTTTGTGGGGAAAACACTGTGGGAGAGGGTGGGTTTACCAAGTATAACGTATGGCACGGACGTGATTCCATTAAACCAAACCGTTATTAAGAAGTTGGAAAGTATTCAGAATGATGCCGGCAGATGGATAACAGGGTCGAGTAATGCTGCAGCTTTGGAAGCAGTGAGGGGGGAGCTTGGGTGGATGAAAATCAAGGACAGGGTAGATTTGGGAAAACTGTGTTACTTTAACTACTTGAGAAACCTGCCTGACAACCGGTGGTGCAAATTGATGCTCGATACCATTTGGAATTCTAATATAGAAACGGGGTGGTCAAAACATGTGAGGGAACTAATGGACAATTACTCTATAGAGGTCACAAACATAGAAGTAGGAATGAAAGAAGGCAAAAGGTTTGTCAAAGAGAGAGTCATGGAAGATTGCAATCGAAACTGGCGAGCAGGGGTTAGCGTGAAAAGATCACTGCAGGGGTTACAATATAAAGAAAAGCCAGCTTTTGAGAAGTACCTAGATGGCACCTTTGGAGGGTCACTGCTGTTCAAACTGAGATCAAGATCACTGGAGCTTCGGGGAAAAATTGGGAGAGATGGGGAAAAGGGATGCCAAATGTGCCACTCTGGAGTAGTGGAGACCCTGGAACATTTTCTCTTGGAATGCCCACAGTATATACCTCATAGAATAAAATTTACTGGAAGAATAATGCAGAAGTGGGGTGAAGAAACAAAGGATAGATGGCTGAAGGCGGACACGAGGGAGAGGGTAGGAATGCTTATTGAAGAAATTGAAAAAGAGGAAGTGAGGGACACTATTAAGCAGTTTATATCTGAATGCTGGGAGGAGAGGAGGGAAAGAGGGGGTGGGGTGCAGGGGGAATGATGGCCTCCTCTTATGAGGACCGCGACAAATCAGCGGCTGGCCAAAGAGTTATTATTATTATTATTATTATATTTGTATTCGAACTTTATTACTTATACAATGTTCCTAGACAACTCGTACTCTGGACGATTCGTACCCTGGACAATTTGTGCCCTAATATGAAGGTACGAATTGTCTCTCGTAAAGGTACGAATTGTCCCGCAAAAAGGTACGAATTGCCCAATGTGAAGGTACGAACTGTCTAGTGCAAAGGTACAAACAGTCTTATGAATTATATTAAAAGAGTAAGTATAATATCTCAGAAAGTGCAATTGAGTCTTGAAACTCCAGTCGTTAAATGAGTTCGATAGAATCTAAGAGATAAAAAGAAACATACGAAAAGTATGACCAATAAAAAAGACATATGTTCCATTGTTTGTTTTGTTTTATTGAAAGCAGTACCCAACAGAAGGAGTGTTTACACAGCACTATCCTGTTATTCACTTGAATTGATTAATTATCAAATTGAACTCACTTCGAAAAACTGCCTGTAAAACCCCCTTATCATAACACAAGCAGTCGGCAAATATCATTAAAAGGAGAAAGTTTTTTTTCAGCTGTATATATACGAGAGAATTGATATGCTTTGTCATTCTCAAAATGGAAAACCTCCCTTGTGTTTTGTACAGTGAGGCATTACAATGTGATGTTTGATGCAGGGCTACCGTTAGTCAATCGGGTGACACTTTTAAAAGGTGTGCTTGAACCACTGCCATCCACAGCTATCGGGCATTGTTAATAGTGTTACAACTAAGGCACAAAGCTCAGATGCAGAAAATACAATTCAGGAAAAACACGAATTAACTCCGCCTTTTAATAACACATATTTTTGTTTTCGTATTTCGGTGCTGAATCTGATTGAAGTGATTTTCATTTTTGTATTTCGTATTTTTCTTTAATTGCATTATCAACATCTGGGTATAATTTATTAATTAATTGAGATGAAATGAATCGGTAGCATGTAAGAAAATGTGGCAAATAATTTCATCTCAAGTGATCCGTTTCATCCCAGTTAATTAAGCTCAGATGCATCTCAGTTATTTATAAACAATTAAGCTCAGATTTAACACTGAATGCCTATGGGCAGAAGTATCCACAATATGCCGTAGAGCGCTATTATTAGGTTAATATACTTATCGAAGAGATTGGGAAGAATGGGGCAAGGGATGTCATCAAGCAGTTCGTCTCCAAGTGTTGGGAGGAGAGAAGAAGCGCTGGAATAGGGAGGCAGTTGGTAGAACATGGGTAACCAAGGCCTTCTCATACGAGAACCGCGACAAATCAGCGGCCGGCCGAAGTGTTATTATTATATTATTAGGTGTATTCTATAGTCCGCCTAACACTGCTCCAGAAATATGGGATAATATAGCTGCATCCATTGAAAAGGTAAAGGCACGTCAGTTGATAATTTAATTATTACATGTGATTTTAATGATAACCAGTTAGTTCTCCAAACGGCCGATTTTCAGATATAATTAAGTATTTTAACCTCCGACAGCTTGTGTGTGAGCCCACTTACTTCACTGAGTCGTCTGCTTCACTCATCGATCTCCTCGCCGTTAGCGCCTCAGTCATCGTACTAACGTACGAAGTTCTAGAGCCATTATTACCAGAGATGGTTCGTTACCACTGTCCAATTTCCATCGAGATTGAATTTACGAAACAATCATCTTCTAATTTTAAGAGACGTATATGGTTGTACTCACAGGGAAATTACGAAACCTTAAACGCGGCGTTCAGCAATGAACGATGGGACACTATTTTCAACGACGCATGTCTTGATACGATAGTTTCCAATATCACAAGTAAGATACTTGATACTGCATCCAAACATATTCCCACCAAACTCATTACTTTTAGGCCAACCCAACCCAAATGGATGCATAACCAAATACGACTACTGATAAGACAAAGAAAACGGTTATATCGTATAGCTAAGCGCAATGGGGCTCCACAAGCATGGATAAAATATAAACACAAAAGAAATGAAGTTGTAGCAGCCATTCGAAAGGCCAAGAATTCATATCTCTCAAAACGTCCAATCCTCACTAGGTAGTCACGAAACATACCCGTCGCAGTGGTGGAAAACTCTGAAATCATTCATTAACAATAAAGTACAACGAATCCTAATACCGATCGAAATAATATCTACTCATCTAACACAGAAAAAGCGGAAGTGTTTAATGAATATTTCTGTTCGATATCGACGATTGATGATACTAACGCTTCCATCCCAGGCCCAACTCCCACCCCTTCACAAACTATTGACACCATTACCCTCCAATGCAGCAAAGTATATGAAGCAATGAAATCTATTAAACCTTCCAAGGCATGTGGACCGGATCTCGTTAGCCCTCGACTGCTAAAAGAATGTAAATTATCTCCTTGCGAACCACTCTTGATCTTGTTTAATATTCTACTTAACAACTCCTATTTTCCGTCCGTGTGGAAAAGGCCCAATGTTACACCTGTTTTAAAAAAGAACCCATCAAATTTGGTAACGAACTATCGCCCAATTTCCCTGACTAGATGTGTTGGCAAGATGTTTGAGAAATGTATCTTTAGACGACTGTGGCAATTTCTTGAAGAAAACAATATCTTAAGTAAGTTCCAGTCAGGCTTCACTCCTGGCGACTCGACTGTCCTCCAGCAGCTTACTGATTTATATGATGAATTCTGTCGAGCTCTTGACGAAGGAAAAGAAGTTAGGGTGGTATTCTGTGATATCAGTAAAACTTTCGACAAGGTTTGGCACGCTGGTCTCATTCACAAGCTTGAGCGAATCGGAATTTCGGGTGACCTTCTGCTGTTTTTAAAATCTTATCTCGCGGACAGGTCCCAGCGAGTCGCCATAGGCTCTGAATCGTCCGCCTGGAAACTCATTAACTCAGGTGTTCCACAAGGCTCAATACTTGGCCCTCTATATATATTATTTCTTATATATATCAATGATATTACCGAAAATCTACTTAGCTCAATACGTCTCTCTGCGGATGATACATCATTATATCTTATAGTCGAAAACCCAGACCAAGCTTCGATCTTGATGAACAATGATTTAGCCTCAACAGAATATTGGGATAAAACATGGTTAGTCGAATTCAATCCCCAGAAAACTGAAAGTATGCTGCTATCACTCAAACTTAATCCAATGGCACAGCCGCCATTGGTTTTCGATGGTACACAAATTCCCGAGATTAGTAACCACAAATACTTAGGGGTAATCTTAAATAATACTGGTACATGGAATGACCACACTGATCACATTTGTAGCAAAGCATGGGCACGCTTAGATTTATTGCGTAAACATAAATTCACTTTTGATCACATGGTTCTTGAAAAAAATCTACTTTGCATTTATCAGGCCTCTCCTAGAATGCGCGGACACTGTATGGGACAACTGCTCATCGACTAAGGCAGAGGATCTGGAGAAAATACAGATAGCAGCGGCAAGGATCATAACAGGTGCAGCCATTAGTGCGAACAAGGCTCTGCTCTATTCTGAGACCCGCTGGGATTCTCTCCAAGAAAGGTGCCGTCAACATAAATTAGTTCAATTTTACAAAATGTACCACCGAATTACTCCCCCATACATTACTAATAAAGTCCCACCGGCCGTCTTGATGACTGACATACGACACTATCTTCGATCCTGCCAGAACCATCGAGTTCCATTTTGTCGAACACATTTGTACCAGAGCTCGTTCATTCCTAACGTTACCAAGCAATGGAATAGCTTACCTCTGTCTGTCCGAGAGAATTCTTCAATTTGTAACTTCAAAAATTTTATCAGTTAAGGCAACCGGAGACCACCAAAATTTTTCAGTGGCAAAAAATCTCGTTTTGCTCAAATATATCATTGTAGGTTGCGACTGCTTTGCAGTAATCTTAACGCCCACTTATTTGACAACCATTTATCACTTTCCCCATTTTGTCGGTGTGGAGAACTTTTCTCTTATATTGCCCCATTTACTTAAATGCTCGTATTAATACAATCAATGCTCTGTGTTTTACCATCGACCTCTCCACTCTCTTGTTTGTTTGGTTTTGAATTTCTGAATCATGCCGAGGACCGTCACACTTTTGAAGTTGTACAAAATTTTATCATGTCAAGTGGACGTTTTGGGTAGTGCAACGCTCTTGCAACTGACAGTAGAAGCCACCACATACTCGTAATTATTTCTGCTCAAACATATTTCTATGCTTCAGAAACTGTTAATGTCCTCCATTCAGCAAAGTGATCAAGATGTTTTATTGATAAATGTATTGTCCTAATTATTCTATTCTCAAGATGGCTATTTCTAACTCCTCTCACGCCCCCCCCCCCCCCCCCCCACTTCCCATGCCCAACTTCCTTCTTCTTGCTCTTTTCATTCTTTTTCCAACATTTAGTTTGATTCAGGGACGTAGGATCCTAACATCTCACAACTCTAAGTGTCGCCTTCGTAGACTTCAATCCACTGTTTGTGCTCCTGTTTTGCCTCGTGATTCATCACTGGCAACCGTCCTTATTTGGGCCTCAAAACGTATATGGGTTCGACCTATCTCGTTCAAGCTCTTAAGATGCAGCTCAGCTCCTTCTCTGGATATGTCCATGTACAAGCAGTAATTTATTCTTCTCACCCAACTAAAGAAAATACAAAGTTTATTTGAAAATGTCCCCAGTCCGTGCCGACATGTACCCCCCTCTATACTTCACCATTATTTGAACGTAAGGTTAATCCTATTTATTGTACCCATCTCCCTACTGATCAAGCGTCATTTGTGTCCTACGTCCCCGGGTTTCTTATTTTTTTCTGATTATCTCAATTTGTTTTCTCTTCGTTTAAACATTCCTAACAATGTCTGAAAATTGACAAAAGCCTTCCATTGGTGCAAGTTATTTATCTTATCAGGGAGACGACTTCGAAAAGCTTCAAGCCAGTGGCGGCGCTACGGAGGGGGCATGGGGGGGGGGGGATTTGCCCCCCCCCCCCCCCAAACGAAGGCTTTGCCCCCCCCCCCCCCCCAGTTGCGCCCCCAACCATCTCGCATGCATTTCCATCCACCCTCACACACAAACACATTCAGTCACTCTCTCTCACACACACACACACCCCCTCTCTTTTTTGATTCCCAATAATTTCCCATACACACTTAGCCCAAAGCCTCAGGCTAGCTGATGAACACATCCAGGCAGTAGAGATTTAAAGACTCGGATGCAGATACTTATAAGTTATAATTAAGTTATGAGCCAACAAAGGCATGTCTATCCATATCCCTTGTCTAAAAAAAATCATGGATTTCGCATTATGACAGACGGGCATTATGAATCTCTCTCTCTCTCTCTCTCTCTCTCTCTCTCTCTCTCTCTCTCTCTCTCACGCACAGACCCACCAGACGCGGATCCAGGATTTTTTGAAAGGAGGACCGCTAATTACCATTACATTTAGTCGAAACTTGGACCCAAAGTCCGTAATATAATTTTTTGGTTTGGTACGTCCACAGGACGTACCAAACCAAAATCGTATATTACGGACTTTGGGTCCAAGTTTGGACTACCTCATAACAAAGTAATGATATGATCCTTTACGTATTTGCCCCCCTTCATGGGAGTCTGCCCCCATAGTTGCCCCCACCCGCCACAAAAAAAATTCTGGCGCCGCCTCTGCTTCAAGCTTACTGTCGGATCCTTTCCTTACATTTTGTGCCTTTCTTCTTCTCATTTCTGTTATATTGTGTACAATTATTTAGTTTTTATTATCTGTTATTCATAGTGTAAATTATTTGATATGTATACATGTAACGAGATTTTTTTGTTTTTTTTTTTAAATAAAAATATTGTTTAAACTAAGCGCAGATGCAGAAAATACAATTGAGAAAAAGAGGAATTAACTCCGCATTTCTGTTATTTATAAACATGTGTTACTCACGGTTTAGTGCATTTTAGTTTTGTGTTTTTTGTTTCATTTGTTCGAACGAGAGTGTTTGTGTGTTATATTTTCGTTTTGTTGGTAATATATTTCTTGAAAACATAAATGTCAAATGTGATTTTCATGAATAGTCTTCTTTATTTTTTCACATGTAGTCTCCAATCCCAGGTATGAATGTTTTACAGTTCAGGGTACGAGTTGTCCAGAGGAGGGGTACGAGTTGTCCAGAGGAGGGGTACGAGTTGTCCAGAAGCGGGATACGAGTTGTCCAGAGGTGGGGTACGAGTTCTCCAGAGGCGGGGTACGAGTTCTCCAGAGGCGGGGTACGAGTTGTCCAGAAGTGGGATACGAGTTGTCGAGAGGCGGGGTACGAGTTGTTCAGAGATAGGGAATGAATTTTTCAAGGAAAGGTACGAACTGTCCATGGCACGAGTTGTCCTGATACCTTCTACATGTACATCATTCAACTGGATTGGATTAGGTTTTCAAATAAAATGTTTTACTATCATTGTGTGATTCAGTTCTTTTCAATTCAATTTTTTCTCCACTGACATTTTTCAATTAAATTTTTTTCTATTTCCTATATAAGTTGTGAAATAATGTTATCTAATGTTAATAGAATTAATAAATAATTACCTTAAACCTCTTGTCAATAATATTGTCACTTGCCAGTTATGTCAATTGCCAACCCCCCAGACAGAACATAATAATAATAACACTTTGGCCGGCCGCTGATTTGTCGCGGTTCTCGTATGAGAAGGCCTTGGTTACCCCTGATCTACCAACTGTCTCCCTATTCCCACGCTTTTTCTCTCCTCCCAACACTCGGAGACGAACTGCTTGATGACATCCTTTGCCCCATTCTTCCCAATCTGTCCGATTAGCATATTAACCATCTCCTTTGAGTCGCCCCCTAACCACATGTCCTTCATTCTCCCATCCCACTTCCCCATTTTACTCCCCGCGAATCTTGTTCTTTTAGACTGGTATTTTGGGCATTCAAGAAGAAAGTGTTCCAGGGTCTCCACCACGCCCAAATGACACATCTGGCACTCCTTTTCACTGTTTTTCCCCAATTTTTCCCCCTCAGCTCCAGGGACCACGATCTCAGCTTGAACAACAGTGACCCCCCCCCCCCCCCCCAAAGGTGCCATCAAGGTACACTTCAAAACCAGGCTTCTCTTTATCAC
The DNA here is from genome assembly GCA_031216915.1 of Pictodentalium vernedei. Taxonomy (NCBI): domain Eukaryota; kingdom Metazoa; phylum Mollusca; class Scaphopoda; order Dentaliida; family Dentaliidae; genus Pictodentalium; species Pictodentalium vernedei. The sequence continues at coordinate 519,758,767 of CM062294.1, read as the reverse complement.
ACAGGCCACCCAAAGATCTCTTTGATTTGACCCCCTCTCGCCAATTACGGTTACAATCCTCCATGACCCTTTCTCATGAATAGACTAATTAGCAGCCAATCACTGAGTACAAGGGCCGAATCTTCCCGTCTGAACCTTCCCGGCCGAATGTTCCCAGGGCCGAAAAATCCTAGGCCGAATCTTTCCAGGGCCCAATCTTCCCGATTTCCTATTTTTTTCTTCTTTTTTCTCTACGACTTTCCGTTTCATGAAAGATATGTATTGTTTATCGCTCTTCGCGATGCAGTTTAACCCTTCATCCAACGTAACGGCCAACACCGACAAGCGCTATTCTCAAAAATTGACAATTGATTTTCATTATTTTTTAATTTTTTGTCTCAAAAACATAGGTTATGACCCCTCGTTGGAACGAGCTCGTTCCAACGAGGGGTCATAACCAATGTTTTTGAGAAAAAAAAATTAAAAAATTAGTTATTGAAGAATTTTTTTGGCAAGTGTCGTCTGCTTTTTATGTTAGGTAAAGGGTTGTATATCCTTCGCATGCACTACTGAGACTCTTCATGAACAGGTGACTGTCATAACTTTGACAGATTGTGATATATCATCGGAAAGAACTTGGAATCTCGATATTTTAAATTGCAATTACTGTGTGCGGCACCTCGAAATTAACCCATGTAGTGATCATGATCTCCCACTTTCTTGTATTCAGGTGCCGAAATTTCAGTGAAAGGTTCTTTACAGGTGTGACATTTGGTGGCACTCTTATACAATACGTGGAGAGTGGATTGTAACAAAATCGCCGCGTGGTGGAGTTATCACCCAAAGTATCACTTTCAAATTCTGTTACATATGGACAAAAACCCAAGCAATGTTTCAGCCAATGGACCTCCGGTTTTAACTCGGAGTTCCATTGGCTGGAACTTTGCTTGTGATTGTTATGCTTTGCAACAAATTCGCGATTATTACTTGGGTGGAATTTTCAATCTGCGGGTGATTTGGTAGTAATACAATCTCCACGTACTGTAGTCTTTCATTTCAATTGTTAGTTCTCCCGATTTTGTATGCAATGAGCGTTACAGTCACATTTCTCTTGGAGATTTTTTTTTAACGTTATTTTTTTTTTATTTATTTTTTTTTTTTGGTGGTGATGGGGGGGGGGGGGGGGTATTCAAACTGATCTTAGACACCGGAACTATACTATACAAGGCCAAGGGAATAATTCGGTACACTGTCACACCTTGAGTGCAAAGATTTGAAAAAGGTGGCCCTGACAAGAGAGCATCATCCTAATGGAATTCTAGTATCTCATCCATCATGACCCTTCACAAATTAATGTATTATGCCATCAACAGAACTTGGGTACTAATTATACCTGTAAGCTGAAACAGGAACTGTGACATCCGGTCTACAGAAAAATGTCTGCTCCAAGAAAGAGTTATTATTAGTAATTTGGAGATGTCAGCAAGACAGCCATCCGGCTATGATGTCTCCAAACAATGTGCCTATTGCAGCGCCGACCCCCATGTTTCTCATCTCACGTAGCTGGGCCCCGTGAGGGAATATCATAACGGGTTACAGCATGTTAGCAGCGTACTGACACCCCTTCCCAACACGTGTAAAAGGAAGAGGGGCACCTCTATGCTTAGAAGCACCACGATCCTCTAAATCCACCCCTATACTGGTGTACAGTTTGCCGTGCCGACCCCTATGTTTCTCATCCCACATAGCCAGGCACCTTGAGTGAATATCGTAGCGGTTTACAGCACTTTTGCAGTGTACTGACATACCTTCTCCACATGAGTAAAAGAAAGGGAGGCAATGCTATGCAGAGAGGGACCATGGACCTTCAATCTACACCCCCCCCCCCCTCTCCCCCAATGCCGGTGCCGCGTCGACCCTCATGTTTCTTATCCCACGTAGCCGGGATCCTTGCTGGAATATCGTAACGGGTTTACAGCATGTTAGTAGAGTAATGACATTCCTTCCCAACATGTGTAAAAGAAAGAGGGGCAAAGCTATGCATAGAAACACCCGCGATCCTCCAAACTCGCCCCCATGCTGGTATTCGGTCTGTCGTGTCGACCCCATGTTTCTCATCCCACGTAGGCCGGGCTCCCTAATGGAATATCGTATCGATTTACAGCACGTTTGTAGGATGTTGGCATACCTTCTCCGCATGTATAAAAGAAAGGGGGTAATGCTATGGAGAAAGGGACCACAGTCCTCCAAACGCACCCCTATGCTGGTATTCGGTTTGCCGTGCCGACACCCATGTTCCTAATCCCATGTAGGCGGCATTCTTGGTGAATATCGTAACGATTTACAGCACTTTTGCAGCATATTGACATCCCTTCTCCACATGGGTAAAAGAAAGGAGGGGGCCAATGCTATGGAGAGAGGGACCACAAACCCACCCCCTTTGCTGGTATACGGTTTGCCTTTCCGCTCCCCCCTCCCCCCCCCCCCCCCCCCCCCCCCCCGTGTTTCTCATCCCACGTAGCCGGGCTCTGTGAGGGAATATCGTAACAGGCTGCAGCATGTTAGCAGCGTATTGACACCTCTTCCCAACATGTGTAAAAGAACGAGGGGCAGCGCTATGCATAGAAGCATCATGGTACTCCAAACCCATCCCCCATGCTGGTATATAGTTTGCCGTGCCGGCCACCATGTTTCTCATCCCACAAAGCCGGGCTCTTTGAGGAAATATCGTAGCGGTTTACGGCACGTTTGCGGGATATTGGCATCCTTTCTCCACATGTGTAAAATGGAGGAGGGGGAACAATACTATGGAGAGAGGGACCACAATCCTCCAAACGCACTCCCTATACTGGTATTATGCTGGTATTCCCAACATGTGAAAAAGAAAGAGGGGCAACGCTATGTAAAGAAACACGACAATACTCCAAACCCACGCCTTATGCCGGTATATGGTTTGCCATTCCGACACCCATGTTTCTCATCCCACAGACCCGGATTCCATGATGGAATATCGTAACAGTTTACAGCACGTCAGCAACGTATTGGCATCCCTTCTCCACGAGTGTAAAATAAAGGGGTGGGGGTAATCCTATGCAGAGCGTGGCCATGGACCTTCAATCTCCCACCTATGCTGGTATTCGGTTTGTCGCGTCAACCCCCATGCTTCTCATCCCACGTAGCCGGGCTCCTTGAGAGAATATCGTAACGGGTTACATCATGTTAGCAGCCCTATTCTCTACCGCCCAAAGATCTCGAGTGCACCTGAACGAGCTCGGCGAGCTCTATCAGGCGAATCAAAGACCCATTATGGGATAGACCGGTGAGGATGACATAACCAGGTTGGCTGTCTACCTGTCATTTACGTCGCACTGAAACTTATGAAAGAAAGACTTGTAATGTCTAGTACTGAAATGGTTAACCGGATATCCGGTTTGAAAACGGTTGCCTACCTAACCGATTTGAAAAAAAAACGTCAACCGGTTATCCGAAATATCGATAGTGATCACCTTTCCACGGTTTAAAACGTAGTAAATCTGCCTTTTCTCCATTTTGATAGATTACACATCGAAGCCGTGTTGTATATATTGAGAAATAATCGACTTTGGCTTCGTTAATGATCGGCAATTTCCGTGAGTAGTGAGTAACCGCAGAAACTATTCCGTAGTATGTATACAAACAAACATTGTCGAGTACTCGACAGCGTTCGTTTGTGTACACACTGCGGAATAGTTTCTGAGAATACTGCTTTCCAATTTCTATAGTTGCGATCCCAGATTCGGTGAAATAATGGCTACGGATAACCGGATATTAACCGGTTATAGCTCTCGGTTAGTCGGTTGTGAAAAGGAGCCAACCGTTCCAGCCCTAGTGATGCCGTTCCAGGGTGCATTCTGCATGTACTAAGTAGTGGTGAATTTGAAATAGAAGATAAAAGCGGGTCTAATAACTGGTGATAAGAAAAAAACACGACACTCCCCCTGCTGAGCTACGTATATTATTTTCACACAAGCCAGGGCGGTGGGACGATTTTTCAAAGTGAGGGGGCTGGATCGGGCGATGGATGGTCGTCGGTATCACCATGGTTCGGCCCGTGGTACGAAAATTTTAAATACCAGGGTCCCAAAACCCCCATTTTCATGCATCTGAGTGGATAATTAGAGATTTTTCAGGAAATGTATTTGAAAGATTTCTCACTTTGAGAGCCGTTAAAAAATGTCGGTAAAGCATACAGGTGAGGTCTATTTATCAGCTTTGGTCGTAACGTTCAAAGCTGATAAACAGACCTCACCTGTATGCTTTACCAGACGTTAACAATAATTATACTGTCTGTGGATTATCTTGTCTGGGGGTGGATTTGGTATTTGTATGTCTGTAAGATTACGATCTATTAAAGTTAACCGATTTTTTAACAGACTGTATACATTTTAGCGTTTGCTGCCACTTACTGCAAAAAAAATGATTCGAACTCCATCGAAACTGAACCAGTACGAGAGAAACATAGCTGGCGAAAATATGGAGGAGGCTCTGGATCCGCCCCATGTTTCACCAGTCATTGGTTGTGTTAAAATATATGCATACAAAAAATGCATACAAAAAACATGGCCCGACAAAAAGTGGTGGGGCTGAAGTCCACCCCCCCCCCCCCCACCCCTGCTTACGCGGCCCCAGCAAGCGACAATACAATATGAAATATAAAAGGATTATTTAGTGATTATAAACAACAACATGAGCCTAGGAGAGAAAGTGAAGGCCAGACGAGGTTTCCAAACTGTATTCAACCCACGTTTGCACCGAATGAACTTAGGCATTAGAACCGTTCAATTGCATCACTCTATTAGGAAAGCTGTATTCGTTCTATTGTCCATTACACGCAGTCGGACAATAGGGATTGCTACAGCTAACTTGGGAGGAGTAAGAGTCCAGAAGTCTCGTCTTTATAGACTTCTTAAATATATTTCTGTTGCTTATACTCCGTAATTCTTGTCCTAATTAGTTCCATACTTTGGATGTTGGGGTAAGATTGTCATCTTTGAATACTCCAAGAAATGTTAAGTGATTGTTCTTCACCCCGTCCAATTGTTTTAACTGTTTCATTGTTAATGCTGGTGTGTTACACCTTGGATTAACAGCCATGCACTTGGTTTTACTCTCATTTATTATCAGGCAGTTTGCGTAACACTATAAAATATTTGTTAATTCTCTGTTAAAATGCTCACTAAGGAGCTGAATGTTTGCAGCTGAGGAGTACGCATGAGTATCATCAAGGAATGACAGGAGATTTAATGAGGTTGAGTTTAGGGCTGTCACAGTAGTGTGTCATGTACCCGGACGGGCCTTATTTGGGGGACCTCGGTGGGGGACCTCGGAAGTGACGTCATGTCACGTGACTCAGTGGCGCCATGTTGTGTTGTCATGGTAACCCGCGTGAGCGGCCATGTTGTGACGTCATCTCCATAGTGATACGTGGTGTTAGTGCTCATGCGCAGCGCGTGTTGTTAGGGTGATACGTGTTTCCGTCGTCCATTTTGTATACTGGATGCCGCCATCTTGGTTTCTATGGTAGCACGTGATTGCTATGTTACCAATGGCTTCTAAGAAGACAGTGGTATGTTTTGAGGGTGTGTTCCTTTGTAGAAGAGTAAATCTGATTACCACAAACAACCCGACATTAAATCCAAATCACCAAAATCCACCCAAAATCACCGAAATTGACTTTATTTCCCCCAATTTATCGGCTTAGCACGTAGTGCTATAGTACTAAGGGGGGGTACCGGGGGTGCGTTCGATTGAACAGGAGTAATGTTCTGGCTTAGAATTCTCCCAGAATCCCTTTTTGGATCCCTATCCCATGACGTTTTTCCCATTAAAAGGACACGTTCCTTTGGTCATTACCCAGAATTCTCTGCTTCTATCTATATATGCAATAGTTTACGTCTATCTGACCATGTTCCTTTGTTCTAGAGTATACTCCAGTAACGTAGAAGAGCCTATTAGTTGGAACAGCTTTGGTTATTATTACTATATTTAGTTATTCTAGTCTATTCTTGTTAGTTCTGACCCCTATTCCGTGTACTCTTGTTGTTTCATTTATCTACATCATTTATATAAATTATAACTAACCAATCAGATTGCTTGATTTCCCATAACCTGTACTTAATCGTACAGAGTTATTTCCCCTTATTACAACGAAGTTGTATCAGGATTCTCATCACATCGATATCCAATGGCAATTCCCCGGGCACCCTAATTTCGGCACCCCTTTTTTGAAAAACATATGACCTTCGGCGCCCTTTTTTGTCATATGTGCTTATGTGAAAAAGCACAATGTGACACAATATGCCCTAGCACATAGGCACATGATTTATGTGCCGATATGTGCTTATGTGAAAAGGCACAATGTGACACAATGTGCCCTAGCACATAGGCACATACGGGTATTTGAGGATACCTATTGCCAGGTGCTTATGTGAAAAAGCACAATGTGACACAATGTGACCTAGCACATAAGCACATGCTTTATGTGCCGATATGTGTTTTTTGTGAAAAGGCACAATGTGACACAATGTGCCCCTATCACATAGGCACATTTGACCAAAATGGGGATTCCATAGCCACAGGTGTTTTCCAAAAGGGATTCTTTAAAAGGATTCCATAAAATGGAATTCCTATCCGACTCCGTAAAATGGGATTCCGTGTTTTATCATCGAGTACTCGAGGGTATTCCTCTTCCCTATTAGAAGAATTCAGTTCAATAGGAATTCAGTTCAATAAGTTCGCAACTGCCGACCGGTCTTGATTATTACCCTGACGGTTCAAAAGTTCAGAACATCAGCCCCTCCCCCCCTCCCCACCCCGTATTTTAATTCCACGATCCGCCCATTATCTACCATACAGTACCTCCTTCTGAATCTCACCTGACTATCTTTAATCACCAACAGCTGTTCTGGGAATTTTATTCAGGATATTTGTGAACGTTTCACAGAGACAGCTTCGCAAAGTGATTCCCAATTAGGAGTCAGCATATTTTATATCACCTTTACTCTTATATATAGAGGGTTAATAATTCCTATCATCCCTTCTTCGGACTTACCTGAACCAAATACCAGACCAAAGGGTTAATTAATAGATTGGTATCATTTTGTCGATCGTAATACAAATGTGTTCGTTAGCCCAAGCGATGCATCGATACCAGGAACTTCCCATAATTAGGATTTCTAATGACACCCGGGACGCCTTTCTCACTTGTTGGCTCATTAATTTCGCTTAAAAAGTTCCCAAAATACAGTTCGTCAACAGATGGACTAAGATTTGAATAGCTGTCTCCAATACTTAGTTTTTAAAATGAGCAAAAAAGGTTTTCAGATCAACTGCATTATCCCCACTTCACGTTTTAAACCCTTTACCTAACATGAAAAGCAAACGACACTTGCAAAAATAATTCTTGAATAACTAATTTTTTTCATTTTTTTTGTCTCAAAAACATAGGTTATGACCCCCCTCGTTGGAACGAGCTCGACGAGCTCGTTCCAACGAGGGGTCATAACCTATGTTTTTGAGACAAAAAATGAAAAAAATAATGAAAATTAATTAGCGATTTTTGAGAATAGCGCTGGCCGGTTTTGGTCGTTACGTTAGGTAAAGGGTTTAAAACGTTTCAGTTCATCCCAAAATCGACTTGTCGATATTTTTACAGAGAGATCTCAGAGTTCAGTTGCTTTTTATCGCCCCGTTGACGTCTTTTCCTGCCCAGTAACACCCCATAATCGAAGCGAATCATGCCTTTGTTAAAACCAGTAGTGTATAAATTTACCAGTAATGTCAAAATCGACCAGTAATGTCGAAAAAATTAACCAGTAATGTCGAAATCAACCAGTAATGTCGAAAAAAATCGACCAGTAATGTAAAAATCCGTAATGTCGAAAAATTAACCAGTAGTGTCGTGGCAAAAAGTGACGACCAAAATGAGAAGCACTAACACTTGCCGACGGGGGAGGGGGGGGGGTATAGCCCCCCCCCCCCCCCCCCCCGATGACACCCCTGGCCGTGTGCTTTAATGACTGACTATTATAATGTCAGTCACTACCCGATATTTGCAACATGTCTATCATCTAGTTCTACCAATTTGCTACCTGTCATTTTACCTACATCCATCAATCAGTCAGTCTGCGTCACCCGCATGTACCCGCATGTACGTGGAGAGCACTATTAGCTCAATCGAGAAATTGCCTCGCAATTCAATTTGCTGAATATCCGGGTTCTATACCTGACGAGGTCAGTTAAGTTGTGTCCTTGGGAATGACACTTTATCCCAGGTGCAACGTTGACTTCGTGTGCCAAGCCACATGCCGAAATGACACGTGTATGGTGCGCGTGCTTTAAACTAAGTGTCGTAAACGAAATCAATCAATCAAACAATCAATCAACCAACCAATCAATGTTTGTATGTAGGGCTGTCTGTCCTTTCCGTCATTCAGTTGTCTATCCACGTCTAGGGGTTATTTTTTCACACGCCACATTGCTATCTGTCTGTCTGGATTTCTGTCCGTCTGCTGGATGCTGCTAACCTGCCTGCCTACACACTTGCCAGCCTACATGTGTGACTGTATGTCTGTCTGTGCGAGCGCTAAATACTAGACTAAATATGTCAGCGTCGTATCAATTCATTATCTATCCAGAGAGAGAGGAGGAAGGAGGGAGAGAGAGAGGGGGAGAGGAGAGAGGGGGAGAGACAGAGAGAGAGAGAGTTGGGACAAAGACAGAGGAAAAAGGGGATAGGGAGAGAGCGATAGAGAAAGAAAGAAGGGGGAGAGAGAGAAGGATAGAGGTAGGGACAAAGGCAGAGGGACAAGTAGGTAGGTAGGTAGGTAGGTAGGTAGGTAGGTAGGTAGGTAAGGTAGGTAGGTAGGTAGGTAGGTAGGTAGGTAGGTAGGTAGGTAGGTAGGTAGGTAGTAGGTAGGTAGGGGTAGGTAGGTGTAGGTAGGTAGGTAGGTAGGTAGGTAGGTAGGTAGGTAGGTAGGTAGGTAGGTAGGTAGGTAGGTAGGTAGGTAGGTAGGTAGGTAGGTAGGTAGGTAGAGGGCAAAGGCAGAGTGAGAGAGAGAGAGAGAGAGAGAGAGAGAGAGAGAGAGAGAGAAGAGAGGCGAGAGAGAGAGAGAGAGAGAGAGAGAGAGAGCTGGGCAAAGACAGAGGGAGAGGGGGTATAGAGAGAGAGAATGATGGAGGGAGAGAGGGGGCAAAGGCAGAGGGACACGGGATAGAAAGAGAGGGGGATAGATAGAGAGAAAGAGGAGAGGAGAGAGAGAGAGAGAGAGGAGAGAGAGAGAGAGTGCAAATAGGATGGGATATGTTGTGCATATGAAAGAGGGAAATAATTGTTAAACATAAAATTCCATATTTACTGGGGTAAATGTGTTTAAACTTGCGCCAAAATGGTTTAAAAATCGATAAATATAGGCAAAAGTACAATTTGAGCAACCAGAAAAGATATTGAAATTTTTTGCGAAAAATCGTCATTTTGGTCGTCACTTTTTGACACTACTGGTTAATTTTTCGACATTACGGATTTTTACATTACTGGTCGATTTTTTCGACATTACCGGTTGATTTCGACATTACTGGTTAATTTTTTCGACATTACTGGTCGATTTCGACATTACTAGTAAAATTTTATACACTTACTGGTTGTAACAGCCCTCAATAGATCTTTTATGCTGTCTTTGTGATGAACAAATAAAAACGTAGTTTCACAGTCTGTTTGTTCAGTATACAATCTGTTTGTTTAAAAATATTATTTATCACAACTGTACTGTTTACACGCCACGAAGGCGAGTATTAAAATGAACAGGACAATGTATTACGCACTACTACGGAAGCGTATTAGGGACATGATAGAAAATAATTTCCAGACCCAGAAAGTCGAAATTTCGACTGTTTATCTCGAAATTTCGACTTTTTAAATCGAAATTTCGACATAAATTCTAGAAATTTAGACTTTTTATCTCGAAATTTTGACTTTTTATCTCGAATTTTCGACTTAAAATCTCGAAATTTCGACTTAAAATCTCGAAATTTCGACATAAAATCTCGAAATTTCGACTTTTTATCTCGAAATTTTTCATTTTTTATCTCGAATTTTGACTATTTATCTCGAATTTTCGACTTAAAATCTCGAAATTTCGACTTAAAATATCGAAATTTCGGCTTAAAATATCGAAAATTTAAAATCTCGAAATTTCGACTTAAAATCTCGAAATTTCGAGATTTCATCTCGATAGGTATGCACGTGGTCTTTTGTTCAGTAGCAGTGTGCGATAGATTCCGATACACCAGGTTCTGAGTTCTAACAAATTCTCACCTAACTGACAAGACAGGAATGCTGTCCACCCCACCTCCGGCCCTTCAGAGTACCGTTTAACTCACTTTTCAATAAAATCCAATACTTGAGGTTCATTGAAGACTTCCCACATGCCCTTGGAAATTTTCCCCAACGCGCCATTATAGGCCACAGAGGTCCACTGAAGACTACCACATGACATGCCCCTGGATGTCTTCCCCATCCCGCCATTATACATCACAAAAAGAGTGATACATCCAAATAATATCAATGCACACATGCGTCTCCCACCCTGTGATAAGTAATGCTGTATCACCCCCACCCACCCCAATCCCAGGAAGTGCGCCCCCAGAAAATATCACTGTAGTATTTATTTATTTATTGGTGTTTAAGGTCACATATTTCTGTCTGCACAATGGGTAATCGTGACCGCAATATGGAGATAAAGTCAAGTTTAGTCAATCGTTTATACCCATTTTAGAGAACTTCCACCCAAGAATTGATGAATGGCTCCCTATATTTTAACAGTAAATCGGAGCTTGTTTACAACAGCAAACGAGCACTAAGCACTACTTCACGTCCCCGGGGTACCCACGGTGAATCACAGGAGTAGTCTACCCTTACGAAGATTTGCTGCAGAGTAAATATCACTGGGGTATTTTCCCTTACGAAGAGGGTGTTACTTTTCACTCCGTGCACTACCGAAATATTACAGAAGAAAAAAATAAAAAACGAGAATCAAAACGAGACACATGCCACCCAAGTGAAGCGTCATTGTGTGGATAAACAACAAATACGCCCCCCCCCCCCTTACAACCCCCCTCCTCTCCGCCCCCCACGCACGACAATCACCAAGTTAAATTATAGGATATGCACTGCCAGAAGTGTATTCTCTAAGTGTTTGATCATCGCACTAGGTAAGACTGATATTTATTGGTCAGCACTTTCCGAGGGTGGGAGAAGCATGTGCGCACTGAGATCATTTCAATGTATTTTGCCGTAAACATTAGGAAGCTATGTATCGGTGTATTGCATTCTTATTTATCGTTAGCGAACGGATTGGTAAATTCGATGTATAAAAACTGGACATTTTATGGGCGTGGACTGTTGTACCCTTCCTGAAAAAAACAATGTACCCGCGTGGAGGGCCATGATTGTTTTATTTTTTTTACTGGGGTTTAACGACACTTGTAACAGACAGGGGAGCGTCATGAATGGTTGAAAAAGGAGGCAGTGACCGCCCAAGCCCAGTTAGAAATCTCAAGCGGGGGGGGGGGGGGGGGGGAGCGGGCATTCGCGCCCGTTCGATAGGGTGAGAAATTGTTTAGAAATCAGAAAGTCGGTGTATCATTATATACACTCTAATGCATATATAGGGGATCATTCTACTCATCTTAGCGAGTCAAACACATTGTGGTGATCGCTGCGCGCGCACGTGTGTGTGTATGGGTTGGGGGGGGGGGTCGCACATTTATTAATTTCTGGATAAGACAGGTATAGGGAAGGTATATAGCCAACAATTTACATACTTGAAGGGGTATACGTATGTAGATATTGGTAAGGAGGTAACAGTTTTCAAAATTATGAGTGTTTCCCTCTGGGTGCGGGCTTAACCGGCTGGATATCGATGTTTGTTTTCGGGAAAAGTTTGTTTGTATTTAACCGCATTTTCAACAGCCTAGGTGACATCGTGTTGGGCAGTTTAACGGTGGGCGGAAGCCAGAGAGAATAATCGTGCAGCGGCGAGCAAGTGACAGACTCTCGAACTTACTAACTGTGCACAGGCAACGTTAGCTGTGGTTGAAAGCAAGTGAATCATCGACGTGCACGCCTTTGAACACGTCTCCGTGCCCCACATGACGGGATAAAGTGCTTTTACCCAAAGCAGTTACCTCTGATCAGGATCTTACAGTCGATCTTTCGGTTTAAAGTGCAATGCTCTAAACACTTCGTCACCGCTCTCTTCATGTAGAGAGGGGTGGCGTCGGGATTCGCCTGCTATATTACATGTTGTAAGGGGTTAGGATCAGTGGCGGCGCTACGGGGGGGGGCGTTTTTGCCCCCCCCCCCAAAAAAAACGAAGGCTTTGCCCCCCCCCCCCAGTTGCCCCCCCCCCCCACCATCTCGCATGCATTTCCATCCACCCTCACACACAAACACATTCAGTCACTCTCTCTCACACACACACACACCCCTCTCTTTTTTTATTCCCAATAATTTTCCATACACACTTAGCCCAAAGCCTCAGGCTAGCTGATGAACACATCCAGGTAGTAGAGATTTAAAGACTCGGATGCAGATACTTATAAGTTATAATTAAGTTATGAGCCAACAAAGGCATGTCTATCCATATCCCTCGTCTAAAAAAATCATGGATTTCGAATTATGACAGACGGGCATTATGAGTCTCTCTCTCTCTCTCTCTCTCTCTCTCTCTCTCTCTCTCTCTCTCTCTCTCTCTCTCCCTCTCTCTCTCTCTCTCTCTCTCTCTCTCTCTCGCACAGACCCACCAGACGCGGATCCAGGATTTTTTGAAAGGAGGACCGCTAATTACCATTACATTTAGTCGAAACTTGGACCCAAAGTCCGTAATATAATTTTTTGGTTTGGTACGTCCACAGGACGTACCAAACCAAAAAAGTATATTACGGACTTTGGGTCCAAGTTTGGACTACCTTATAACAAAGTAATGATATGATCCTTTACGTATTTGCCCCCCTTCATGGGAGTCTGCCCCCCCTAGTTGCCCCCCCCCCCCCCCCCCCCCCACACACACAAAAAAAATTTCTGGCGCCGCCACTGGTTAGGATAATGGATTTTTTACTCTTCGAAATTTAGCATACACTTGTTTTAATCTCGGCAAATGGAATTTTACTCGTATCGAGTGGAAATAATTTTATTTCTGGGTTTAATGTGCAGGGTGGGGGAGAAATGGAGTTAATGTTGATGACAGTTTGCTAAGTGAACAAGTGTTCTTTTCAAACATTTCGATGGCTCTGATAAGGGTCGTCTTATGGATGAACCGAACGATCCATTCAAGACTGCCGGTGGTTGGAGCTTTGAACCTCAAACCGAGATGTTCACCGATTGATCATGACTAGCGGTAACGGCATTGTGCCCTTAGGTAAGGCACTTAATCCGGATTGCAGACATGGTGGCACGGTGTTGCTGTGTACTAAGGCGCACTGTGTATACTTCCATGGCGCACTTGCCTTCTTCAACCAATGATGACTCTATGCAGTGCAGAGTTAGTACGTTGGGGGTCTGACAGTTGCTCGCCGCTGCTCGGTGGTTTTCTCCGGCTTCCATCACCCGTAAAAGTGCCAGGCACGAGGTGCCATGGCTGACCGTAAATAACGGTATACCGCTTAACGGTTTATAAACCGCAATAACGGTATAACGGTTTATAAACCGCAATAAAAAAATTCATGCTTGCAGTTATTCCCCAAAACCAGGCACAGAGATAGGATCTCAAAACCCCCCTTCCTCCCAACCCTCTCGACATGGTGGGTCGAGAGATAAATATTCCGACAGTGTTTCACAACAGTAATTCTTTAATTTAATAATAATAAACGAACAAGCGTTTACACACAATTGTGGAATCGTTGTTGTGAGGGCGGCCACAATTTTAACGACAGACAACTTGAAAAATTCCGACACGGACAGGGTCATGGGACGCACCCCTCCCCCACCCTCTCTCCCGACCATTTTAACTTATGGACGCCATTGGACGGGGGCATACCATTCTTACGTTGGTTTCCGACGTGAAGACATCCTACAACTTCGGATGCCTTCCCCATCCCGCCATTATAATCCACAAAAAGAGCGAAACACCCAAATTATATCAGTGCACGCATGTTTCTCCCACCCGCCAATGAGCACTGCTGTGGAAGTTGCCTCCCCCCTCTCCCCACACACACTACTCGAAAGGTGCTGCCGGTAAATATCACTAGAGTGGCTCAACTTAACACACATATGCGATTTTCACCCAGTTCAGTGCCCCAAAATTACAGCAGAAAAGAAAAAAAATCGTGGAAATAATAGCCTTCCACCTCTAATTCAACTTCCACCCCACCTAGCATTTCCCCATTTCAAATCCCGGCGCACCAACACCCATAATAGACGAAGATCAAAATGGAGACAATCCCACAAAAGCAAAGTGAAGCGCCATTGTGTGCATAAAAAGTGAATACGCAACACCGTCGCAGCTGGTAAGGTTACCAAGTGTACAACAAAAAGTCGAAATTTCGAGATTTTAAATCGAAACTTCGACTTTCTGGGTCTGAGAATTATTTTTTATCATGTCCCTAATACGCTTCCGTGCATTACTGCGATAAGTGAGAAAGTTCCCGGTAATATTCTTGCCGAGTTCAAAGAAAACAAAACCGAAAATACACCTTCAAGGACGTGGGTCTTGGTTCTAGTGTGTGGGTGCGCCATGTATTTCCAATTCTAACGCCCCTGTCCAGGTTGCTCAAGAACCAACTTTTGAGAAAACTATTTGCAAACCCCATCCCACACCCCCTGATTAAGAGTTTTCCAATAGTAACACGCGAATCCTTTGATTAAGAGTTTTCCAATAGCAACACGCGAATCCCCTGATAAAGAGTTCTTCAATAGCAACACGTGAATCCTTTGATTGAAAGTTCCCCAATAGCAACACAGTGGGCAACAAGTGAATTTCCAATTACTGAAGAAATATAAATACACCATCTCCCCTTGTGTTCGAAATATATGATCATGACCTTCGAGTTCTGGAGTTGGAAACAGGGCGCTACAACAAGGCGCCACCTACAATGCTTTAGCAAAACCAATGCTTTACCATTGTAGAGAGCGCATTCCTGCACTCGAGAGATGAAATATTGACTCCAGTCAGAAAGTCTCCTGAACTGTGGTTCAAAAGACATAAATATCAGTCAGACACGGTAAAAACCACAAATAAAATGCCATGACATCTGCTACAATAGAGCATGAAATGTACAACTGTTGTAGTTTAACCCCCTGCACTCTGATGACGAAACGTCTGATTTGTCATCCATGGTTATCCCCCCTGTGTTGTCAGAAATTCAGCAATTTAGATTTTGGTTGACAGAGCTCCAATTGAGCTCTGTCAACCAAAATCTAAATTGCCGAATTTCTGACAACACAGGGGGGGGGGGGGATAACCATGGATGACAGGGAGGTGTGGTGGGGCTTAGAGTGGGGGAGGTGTCGAGTATTCTCGACATCAGAGTGCAGGGGGTTAAATGCCATGAAATCTGCCATTATAAAGCATGAAATGGACAACTGTTGGAAATTTAAATGCATGAAATCTACTATTATAGAGCGTAAAATGTACAACTGTTAATAGTTTAAATGTCATGAAATCTGCCATCATGTAGCATGAAATGTACAACTGTTAATAGTTTAAATGTCATGAAATCTGCCATCATGTAGCATGAAATGTACAACTGTTAATAGTTTAAATGTCATGAAATCTGCCATCATGTAGCATGAAATGTACAACTGTTAATAGTTTAAATGTCATGAAATCTGCCATCATGTAGCATGAAATGCACAACTGTTAATAGTTTAAATGTCATGAAATCTGCCATCATGTAGCATGAAATGTACAACTGTTAATAGTTTAAATGTCATGAAATCTGCCATCATGTAGCATGAAATGTACAACTGTTAATAGTTTAAATGTCATGAAATCTGCCATCATGTAGCATGAAATGTACAACTGTTAATAGTTTAAATGTCATGAAATCTGCCATCATGTAGCATGAAATGTACAACTGTTAATAGTTTAAATGTCATGAAATCTGCCATCATGTAGCATGAAATGTGCAACTGTTAATAGTTTAAATGTCATGAAATCTGCTATCATAGAGCTTGAAATGTACAACTGTTGGAAGTTTAAATTTTATGACTATTAAAAATGTTGGTCGGGATAGGGTGAGGGTGAGAAATTTCCCCCGTCGCCACGTCCCTGTAATCCTTCAAACACTGGGTGTGACTTTTCTCCTTACAGAGAAACAAAAATGCAAAATGGTTGCCTTTAGACATTTAATTTGCAAAGGAATGGTTATTTCTTGTCTATCAGGTAATCTGTAGCGAACAAGGTTAAGTGTTATTTTTTAATTAGTCATAACTTGATTTTACAGTTGTTTGTTCTTGGTTGGGGTCGAGTGGTGTTTCCATAGAAAATTGCTCCCTAAAAATTGCGGGCAGCTTTATAGTGATTTCGTGAATAGACAAAACATTGCCATTTCCTTCAACGAATGGTTACACCGGGTAAAATATTTTTTCTTTTGAATTCGCACTAATAAAGGTAATGGGGTCCGAAGCGCTTCACGGGCTCTCTTCTCTTCCATTGCTTTCAGCGTGCTTTCTTGAAATGGTTACACCTCGTGACCTGTGACCTTGCACAGATTAAAATCCAAGATGGCAGTTTCGAAACAGGCTTATTAAGAAGCGTATAATATTGTTGAGAAAACACCTATGACATCAATAGAAATTAAAGCGAAGTTTCCTTTTGTTACTTGTAATAAACGAGAACAACATACAGCTCTCGGAACCGTCTGTTGTCTAACGTTTATTAAAAGTTAAAGGTTATTAACCCTTTACCTAACATAAAAAGCAGACGACAGTTGCAAAAATAATTCTTGAATAACTAATGTTTTTCATTTTTGTCTCAAAAACATAGGTTATGACCCCTCGTTGGAACGAGCTCGACGAGCTCGTTCCAACGAGGGGTCATAACCTATATTTTTGAGACAAAAAATGAAAACAATATTGAAAATTAATTGGCGATTTTTGAGAATAGCGCTGGCCGGTTTTGGCGGTTACGTTGGGTAAAGGGTTAAACGTTTCAAAAGAAAACTTAGCTTTTCTGGCAACATAACTAGAAGCAACTTCGTAAATGTCTTCTTTGGCTCTATCATAATTTGCAAGTTCTTATTAATCCCTGGAAGAAACAGCAAATCGTACCTCGTAGACTTTTATAGTAATGGAAAGGATAGTATCTGTAATATATGCCACGGTGCATTTACTAACACTGTTGATAGAATGAACAGAAAAAAGTTACAGAACATCAAAAGATGATGAAAGCGCCGTTTCTTATTTTTAAATGGGTTTCTACAAAGATAAATAGTCAAACGTTCAAACTGCTTGGGTAAAAAATTGTTAAAAGCAGGTTTTTATATTTGTTTATTACTTTCCAAAGTGTGATTAACTGGGATTTCCCAGTTTGATTATAAACGATAACTTTACAAGTGAATTATGCAATCAACAACTGGGTCATGTATCCGTGCGCGCAAACGAAGACGTTTTGCCATGGGTGTAATGAGGACTTCATTGTTTTTTTTTTTGTTTTTTATACTCTTTAGCTGACATGAAAAGCAGACGACACTTGCAAAAAAAATTCTTGAATAACTATTATTTTCATTTCTTGTCTCAAAAAACAGTGGCGTAGATAAGGGGGGGGGGGGGGGGCGAAGGCCCCCTCACCAGAAGTTTTGTCGGAAATTTTTTGGGACCATTTTAGGAAAATTCATGCCTAATAACATTAAAATGCTGGCTTTGTGGATAAAAACATGCCATTTTGGGTAAATTTGGGGTAAAAAAAGACCAATTTTCAGTACATTTGCAGTAAACAACAGATTCTTTCTGTTTGTTTGGATTTTTGTTGTTGTTACACTGTCGGAAACTTTTCGGTCTGTCGGAAAATTCTGGGCTTGCCCCTCCGCCAGCGTAAAGCTATCTACGCCACTGTCAAAAACATAGGTTATGACCCCTCATTGAAACGAGCTCGACAAGCTCCTTCCAATGAGGGGTCGTAACCTATGTTTTAGAGACAAAAAATGAAAAAAATAATGAAAATTAATTGGCGAGTTTTGAGAATAACGCTGGCCGTTTTTGGCCGTTACGTTAGGTAAAAGGTTAAATAATATAATTATCGTTAATAATGAAAAGTAATAAACAGAGTAATCGCTTGACTGGACTGGTTACGTGAAATAATTCATTCGAGGCGAGGGACTATATTGTAAAACACTAGTGCGCCTTCGGGTACTCGTGTTTGTACGACGTCCCTCACCTCTCATGAATTATTTCACGTAACCAGGGGTCGCGGTGGCTCAGTAGGTAGAGGTGCAGGTTGCAAGCCGAGAGGTCCTCGGTTCGAATCCCACCTGCGGCAACCGCGTTGTGTCCTTGGGCAAGACACTTCACCCTCATTGCCCACGTGGGGGCACGGTGACGCTGTGTTCTAAGGCGTACTGCACGTCGATCGTGCACCTGTCTTCAACCAATGCTAATCCTGCTTGTGTGGAGTTAGTATGTTGGGGGAGCTGACAGTTGCTCGCCGCTGCTCGCTGGTTCTCTCCGGGTACTCCGGCTTCCTCCACCCGTCAAACTGTCGAGGTCATGATTAGCCATTGTGCAGAAATATGTGACCTTAAACACCAATAAATAAATAAATATTTCACGTAACAATTCCAGTCAAGCGATTACTCTCTATATACTACTCTACAGGACATTTGTGAAAAGATGCGCACATTGATGATACAACTTTGCTAACATTTCGAAATTTAAATTTTTATATGAAATTCAGAAAAATCTACACCCTTGGCGTTAAACCTTTTCCCAACTCAGACGATATCAAACTTTATTATGTTAATTTTTGTTTGTTTTTTTTTTAATTTTTTTCCAACAAAATCCAACAAAACCATACCATATAGCTCGTACAAAAGAGTGGTCACATGATGTGGTTTTGTTGAACTTTTTTTAATTTTTTTTTTCAACTGCTTATTTTTTTAATCACGTGGGCGGTTGCGGCCGATTCGTTAGATAACGAATTAAATTAAAGGAAGAAAATTGACAAAACGTGGCCATTAAAACCACACAATTGTTCATTCTGGTAGGAAGGCTCCATTCGTTCTGCTGTATATAACATCCAGTCGGGGCAGTGGGGATTATTAGATCTGGGTCCAGACCTAATTCACTGGACGAGTTTTGTAAATTTCGATATTAACCAGGAACATGTTGAAGATTTTATTTATTGTATGAGTCATAAGCCCCACAAGACAATTCAACACATTAATGTACACCCAGCTCTATTTGCTGTTATTGCATGGTCTTGTTTACAATTTTTAATGAATAGGCTTAATAACCGGAAGAAGGATCAAATCATATACCATAGTTACTTATAAGAGGGCTTAAAATTCATGCGCGAATCGGAAACGATTTTCGCAAATAATTCTTGCACAGAAAACATTAAGAATCAACTTTGATTTTCGTAAAATGTTCATTTTATTCTCGTCATAGATTCTGAAATTGTCATTACTGCCTGAAGAATTCTCCATATCTTCCCCCCCCCCCCCCACCCCCACAGTAGGGTAACACCGTGCTTTGATGGTGGTGTCTATTGAAGTCTTGGCTGCCTAAACAGGCCAAGACTTCACTAGAAACTACTGCGGAGGTACTGTAACTACAGGCAGCAAGACCACCAAAATCATGTATATGGGAACAGGGCTCTATATGGACATACAAGACAAGTGACTCATAAAAAGTAGGAATAGGCTTTTAATGGTTTAAACTCTGGCAAATATTTAAATATGAGATTTGATTTTAACTATGGAAAATGCACTTGTTAGGCCATACAAAAAATTTAATTGATTCTCTGGCATTTCTTTTTCAAACGAACGAAGAAGGGCGGATTTTATTTTTATTTTTTATTTTGTTCATTCAACCGTCACCCACTGCTTGCTATGAAGATTTAATACGTGTTAGTATCGAGAATGCGTAAAAAGACATCTTAAATGTCTTTAGACGGCTATATACTGCTCCTCCACCAACCTAGGGTTGGAGCCCCGGGATGGAGAAGGGACACATGAAAGCCATCTTAGATGCTATGCTGTATCCCAGAAAACTTACAATAAAAAGAAGAGTTTCCCTTGTTGGGAATAAAATGAGACACTGGGACAGGTGGACAACAACCCCTACATTGGCTTGGGAATTTCAAACGACCTAAAATGGACAACCTACATCAACAAGATCTCAAAGAAAACTAAATCCACGTTCGGCTTTCTCAGAAGGAACAAGAAATTCATGCCACACAATTGTAAAAGGGCTGGTCATTTGGATGTAAAACTACAGATACAAATACAGATACAGAACTCAGGGATTTAGAAGTCACCTGGGCCGAACTTGTATTGCGAGGAACTCACCTGGTACCTGCCATAATAGCTGATTCATGAGCGAAACAAAATCAAGGGTTAACGGCCGTTTATGGTTGCCTCTAATTTCGTGTGATGGGGAACGCGTGAAACGTTCGTCAGCTACTAAGTGACTACAGGTGCCAACTTCAAACTGTCAATAAAAACATCGAACGGGGTTATTTTTTTTCAATGCGGCGATGCCTGAGAATCAATTGTATTTTTTTAGCCTTGTCCTCTTTTTTTTAACCCTCTGCACACTGATGTAAAAATACTAAAATTTCAGGCATCAATTTTTGCACATAATGGAACTAGTAATGTAACCATTTCAGTCTTGTCTGACAGAGCTCATAGAGCTCTGTCAGACAAGACTGAATTGGTTATATTCCTAGTTGAATTATGGGAAAAATGTGCTGGTAGAAATTTTGATATTTCGACATCAGTATGCAGAGAGTTAATATTTTATTTCTTTTATGAGAAAAAGGTTTGGCGAACAGGCTAAGCCTATCCTAACGCCTTACCTATACATGACAGTGCTTTACAATTTTTCCGTGTTGGTGCAGCTGTGCAAAAGTGACAGTAACACAATCTTACACTACTCAAAGTTTGCTAAGCACCAAATATTTGACACATCATTGTGAAATTTGCTTGTGAAATATTTGCGATATTTTTGGTGGATACACACTAAAAACTAAAGTGTTAAAACTGACACTTTCAAGGTGTTAAACCCATTCTAACTCTTAGGGTTTGATTTTAACACTCAAAGTAAAATGCTTTGAGCACTTAGACATTACAATCGTCAGACATCTGAAACTTGAATGGATGGCACTTCCCATTTGTCTTGCATTGGTGGTTCTTCCAGAATCGTCCATAATTTGATTTGTGCTTGGTGGGTACATAATTAAAAGGACACAACGCAGATGACGCGGATCAGGCTCGAGAGTTCGAGCCTGATCCGCGTCATCTGCGTTGTTTCCTTTTAAGTGTCGCGACATTACACTTGTCAAGTGGTATTATTTGTAACACCTGTAAAGTTCTGGAATATCTACACTTGAAGAAAGTGCTAGTTCATCACTTAGTAAGTGTTAAATACAGCACTTCAAGTGTAGTTATTAACACTTTAGTTTTTAGCGTGTATGATTGAGGAATGTATTGAGATGGTCCCAAGTGTTTACATCAGCTCTCTTGACATGCAGACTTTTCGTGACAGTCATGGAAAGCACGTACCCCTTAATTTAAGGTGATCACCAGAGCCTAGGCAAGAGGCCTAGCTGGAACCGAATCGCCAAGCTGGAACCGAATAGAGCCCACTCTCTAATAGTCTTAATGGAGGTGAGGGTTTGGTCTTTGACAATCTATCACTCCAATGCAAACTGCCGGGAATTCTAACCGCGTGCATACCCCTTCAGACCCCATTTGAGGCAATAGGAAAGCTAGGCCTGTGTGATCCAAGATCCATGTGGAATAAAATAAGGCTAACCGGGTCGCAAGGGATTTGTAAATCTCACATCGTCCCTGCGCGCCTTCGGCGCGCTAAAACCTTTCATTCATTCAATGCCATAAACTGCAAACTGCCGGGAATTCTAACCGCGTGCATACCCCTTCAGACCCCATTTGAGGCAATAGGAAAGCTAGGCCTGTGTGATCCAAGATCCAAGTGAAATAAAATAAGGCTAACCGGGTCGCAAGGGATTTGTAAATCCCACATCGTCCCTGCGCGCCTTCGGCGCGCTAAAACCTTTCATTCATTCATTCATTCCTAGGCAAGATTTCAGCAGTATGGCACACCAGTAAGACGGCATGGTGGTGGCAGAGACAGGACAACATTTGCAGCTGAAGACTGATTTTTTATCATTCAGGCTTGTAGGAACCGCTTTGCCACAGCAACCCAGCTTCGCAATGACCTTCAGAATGCATCCGGGGTAAATGTTTCGTCGCAGACTATCCGGGCAAGGTTGCACAGAGGTGGTCTCCGATCGAGAAGACCATATATTCGCTTACCGCTGTCCCATGTAGAACCACCGCCAGGCACGATATTAATGGGCTATGGGCCACGTTTGATGGACCAAAGAAGATTGGCGACCTGTCCTTTTTACAGATGAGTCAAGGTACTGCCTAGACCACACGGATAGGCGGTCTAGGGTATGGATAAGACCAGGAGAGTGATTCCATGCAGCCAACATTGCTGAGCATGACCGCTATGGTGGAGAGTCAGTCATGGTCTGGGGCGGCATCAGCAGAGTGGACGTGCAGAGCTCCGTGTCCTTGAACGTGGTACATTGACTGCACATCGGTATACTGATGAGATCCTGGATGTCCACGTCAGATTGTATGCATGTGCAGTGAGTGATAATGCCCGTCCTCGTGATGCCCATGCTGTCGTCGAGTACCGACAGTGGGAGGGGATTTAGCGTATGGATTGGCCAGCAAGATCCCCCGACCTCAATCCAATCGAACATGTCTAGAATGAGTTGCAGCTTGCAGTTTCAGCCCGTCCAGTCCAGCAAAGAAGTGTCCAGGAGCGTTGTGCCATGCTGGTCCAAGAATGGAACAGCATCCCACAAAGGACCACTGGGAACCTGATTGGAAGCACGAGAAGGCTTTGTCAAGCTGTAATTAACCGTAATAGGTCATACTCGATATTGAACCCATACCAGTTCGCTCCGTCAACTTTTTAGCACACTGAAAAATTTCCTCTTTTACCAATAATATCCACTTTTCATGGTTATCGCATTGAAAAGCTAAAGCATAATCTCAAACTCAAATAAAATCTTAATTTCTGTACTTAAATCATTAAAGATATAATTAAATAAAAAATATATACTCTTTTCATTACAATATTTCAACTAAAACGTAAAACGTGTTGTTGGATATATATACTTGGTGCTTAGCAAACGCTGAGTAGTATACATAAAAAGAAACCACCGTAACTAAATAAATAAGTGAATTAATTCATTAAAAATAAATAAGTAAATAAATATCCACAGTAATACTCTGTTTTATCTAACAATCACATAGATTTTGGCCTGAAAACCACGAGAAACGGTACGTATCACATAATGTGTTCCAATTCCGTATCATATAGACGACTCATTCTGATTCCGTACCATAGAGACGACTCGTTTCTGGTAGCGCTACGGGCTATCATAACAGGCACACGGATACATTCTATGTGCGTTTCAGTGATCGACCGAACATAATGTCCCAAAAATGTTTAAAAATAATTTAACCCTTTACCTCACATGAAAAGCAGACGACAGTTGCAAAAAGATTTTGAATAACTAATTTTTTTTCATTTTTGGTCTCAAAAACATAGGTTATGACCCCTCGTTGGAACGAGCTCGACGAGCTCGTTCCAACGAGGGATCATAGCCTATGTTTTTGAGACAAAAAATGAAAAAATAATGAAAATTAATTGGCGATTTTTTGAGAATAGCATTGGCCGGTTTTGACGTTACGTTGGGTAAAGGGTTAAGATTTAATCTGTTTATGTGACAGAATTGTTAGATAAATGAATTATCATGATAATGTGCATGTCACGTGATTTGTATCAGATTCTCGGTGGTGTCCAAAGATGGGATTACAACTCGCCGGCAAAGCCGGCTCGTTGAGATCCCATTCTGGACACCACCTCGAATCTGATACAAATTACAGAACATGCACATTATCGTGATAATCTGTATGTATCATAATATAGTGCGAATCTTGAGTGATGACAGGAATGAATGTCCATTTTGTCGGCAGGATCCTAGATCCGACAAATACAGGACTCCTAATTTTTTATTCTCACTAGGGTATAAGATTATACTCATATTCTCAGTTATTTAAAAACAGAAAATTGATTCTCGCGCGGGAGTTGGCGAGAATCAAACCCGATTTTCATGAATCGGGCCAGATTTTAAGTCCTGTATATTGGAGGTGTTTATTCAACACACAGAATATACATAACTATGACAATACGAAACATTAACTAATTAACAGAAGAGATTATCTGTCTTCTTATATAGATAAACATAAATCAGAAACAGTAAATAAAACATTTTCAATATCGAAGATTTGTCAAGCAGCATATAACTGTTATACGAACGAAAAGTTAGCGATTGTTAGCTTATGTACATACTGTATTTTATCTGATAACCATAGAGTATAATACCCGTTGTATATACTTAGTATAACCATAGAGTATAATACCCGGTGTATACACTTGATGTATAACCATAGAGTATAATACCCGTTGTATATACTTGATGTATAACCATAGAGTATAATACCCGTTGTATACACTTGATGTATAACCATAGAGTATAATACCCGTTGTATATACTTGATGTATAACCATAGAGTATAATACCCGTTGTATATACTTGATGTATAACCATAGAGTATAATACCCGTTGTATATACTTGATGTATAACCATAGAGTATAATACCCGGTGTATACACTTGATGTATAACCATAGAGTATAATACCCGTTGTATATACTTGATGTATAACCATAGAGTATAATACCCGTTGTATATACTTGATGTATAACCATAGAGTATAATATCCGTTGTATATACTTGATGTATAACCATAGAGTATAATACCCGTTGTATATACTTGATGTATAACCATAGAGTATAATACCCGTTGTATATACTTGATGTATAACCAAAGAGTATAATACCCGTTGTATATACTTGATGTATAACCATAGAGTATAATACCCGTTGTATATACTTGATGTATAACCATAGAGTATAATACCCGTTGTATATACTTGATGTATAACCATAGAGTATAATACCCGTTGTATATACTTGATGTATAACCATAGAGTATAATACCCGTTGTATATACTTGATGTATAACCATAGAGTATAATACCCGTTGTATATACTTGATGTATAACCAAAGAGTATAATACCCGTTGTATATACTTGATGTATAACCATAGAGTATAATACCCGTTGTATATACTTGATGTATAACCATAGAGTATAATACCCGTTGTATATACTTGATGTATAACCATAGAGTATAATACCCGTTGTATATACTTGATGTATAACCATAGAGTATAATACCCGTTGTATATACTTGATGTATAACCATAGAGTATAATACCCGTTGTATATACTTGATGTATAACCATAGAGTATAATACCCGTTGTATATACTTGATGTATAACCATAGAGTATAATACCCGTTGTATATACTTGATGTATAACCATAGAGTATAATACCCGTTGTATATACTTGATGTATAACCATAGAGTATAATACCCGTTGTATATACTTGATGTATAACCATAGAGTATAATACCCGTTGTATATACTTGATGTATAACCATAGAGTATAATACCCGTTGTATATACTTGATGTATAACCATAGAGTATAATACCCGGTGTATATACTTGATGTATAACCATAGAGTATAATACCCGGTGTATACACTTGATGTATAACCATAGAGTATAATACCCGTTGTATATACTTGATGTATAACCAAAGAGTATAATACCCGTTGTATATACTTGATGTATAACCATAGAGTATAATACCCGTTGTATATACTTGATGTATAACCATAGAGTATAATACCCGTTGTATATACTTGATGTATAACCATAGAGTATAATACCCGGTGTATACACTTGATGTATAACCATAGAGTATAATACCCGTTGTATATACTTGATGTATAACCATAGAGTATAATACCCGTTGTATATACTTGATGTATAACCATAGAGTATAATATCCGTTGTATATACTTGATGTATAACCATAGAGTATAATACCCGTTGTATATACTTGATGTATAACCATAGAGTATAATACCCGTTGTATATACTTGATGTATAACCATAGAGTATAATACCCGTTGTATATACTTGATGTATAACCATAGAGTATAATACCCGTTGTATATACTTGGTGTTTTACCATAGAGTATAATACCCGTTGTATACACTTGAAGTATATACATTACGTGTTGTATATAATTATAATTGTTGAAAGTGGATCCGACAGTGAAATTTCAACAGAGAAGAGATTCATTCAAATGGATAATGAACGCCATCATCGATTTTGTGGTGTAAGGGGTGTAACTCTGTTTGTTTCATCCCTTTGGTTTGTCTCGTTTTCTGCCGAGGCCCGTGGGAATCAGACTAAAGTGAATATAAGCGTCAACGAGTGAACCTGCTGTTTCTTATCAGATAAAAACAATATACATATAGTGTTTTTTTTTAATATCTGGTTTATACAACTCGTTACAATATAGTTAATATTTTTTCTCGGCAGAGCCTCGAAAATATTAACTGTATTTCAACTCATTGTATAAACCAGATATAAAAAAAACACTATATGTATATTGTCTATACATTTGGTAAAACACAAACACTGGGATAACTTCCTAAATACCTTAATAATTATTCCACTTGTAGCTTTTCACTTGTACGTTTTTCGTTCTATAATTTTAAATTACGTCGTGGAATAGTTTTCAGGTCAAACTTCAGGCCTATCTGGAAAACTTTTCAAAAATAAAACTACATGTATTAGGCCACACCAAAATAAATTAATTGATTCTCAGGCAATTTTGTTTTCAAATCAGTGAGGGAGGGAGGGTTTTATTTTTAATTTTTATTTTACGAAAAGTGAGTAAACATGGGGAAGATTTCAGGTGTCTTTTTACACACAGAAATATAGGAAGTGCATATTTATACAAATAATTCATTTTTAATTTGAAAAAAAAA
Organism: Pictodentalium vernedei; assembly: GCA_031216915.1. Classification (NCBI taxonomy): domain Eukaryota; kingdom Metazoa; phylum Mollusca; class Scaphopoda; order Dentaliida; family Dentaliidae; genus Pictodentalium; species Pictodentalium vernedei. The sequence goes on along the minus strand of CM062294.1, from coordinate 519,731,514 downwards.
ATATTCCTCTGAAAAACAAACTGTATGTACTGCAATTCGAAGGCTTCATATCCTTTCGATGCTCTTCATATTATCTTTGAAGTAAAAGTATTTTATCTATGGGGATTTGACTTGTTACAATTTATGGGAGAGTGCTATAGGCACTCTCCCATAAATTGTAACAAGGCAAACAAATCAGAGATGCAACTACATAAATATGCATCAATCAAAAAATGTAAAACATTTCAGGTCTCCCTGAGTTTATACTAATATTGGAAGACACTGAAAGGCAATAAAAATGTCCAATGAGGGGGCTCAAATTCAATGAGGGATTGCTCGAGAATCAAAACACTCTTTTTTTAGCCTTATAAAATAAATATTCTAAATCTTTTCACTGTCAGATAGTCAACATAACACATTCGTATTGTAAAATGAGTTATTGAGAAATGTATTTATTTGTGTTTACGGTTACTAGCAGCATCTTCGGCTAGTGTTCAACCTATTATCAAGAATGGCCGCTGACCGATTACAGGCTATTTAAGCTCACAATCGGTCGATTCCGATTGTAATACCATGCACTACTGGACAGGTCGGGGCTCGAAAGAACTACATTAAATTGTACTTATTTTAAGGTTTTACAGTCCGTCCACTACAAGATAACAAGACTCGAAAGAACAACATTAAACTGAATATATTTCATAGTGTTAAACACCGTTGATTCAGGTCCAGTAAATTTACCAGTCGCGCACACTTGGGCGGTAAACGTGGTTCTCGGAGAGTTCGTTCCAACGTGTGGTCATAACCAATGTATTTGCGACAAAAAATTAAAAAATAATGAAAATTAATTGGCGATTTTTGAGAAGAGCACTGGACGGTTTTGGCCGTTACGTTGTGTAAATGGTTAAAATAGTAAACTAACAGTGCTTCACTTTCTGGTGTTCCCACAGGGAAGAATGATGCATTAGACAAATAGTAAAATATCGAAAGGTTTCAGACATTCAGTAACATAGTATTCAAAACCGCTACAGGTACACACTAAAATCAGCAAGGTTGAAAATTAACACTAATCAAGTGAGTTATGAATACTAATAAAAAAAAACCGCTACAGGTACACACTAAAATCAGCAGGGTTGAAAATTAACACTAATCAAGTGAGTTATGAATACTTATCCAAAAAACCGCTACAGGTACACACTAAAATTAAAATCAACAAGGCTGAAAATTAACACTAATCAAGTGAGTTATGAATACTTATCCAAAAAACTGCTACAGGTACACACTAAAATTAAAATCAGCAAGGTTGAAAATTAACACTAATCAAGTGAGTTATGAATACAACTCAAAAAACCGCTACAGGTGAACACTAAAATTAAAATCAGCAAGGTTTAAAATTAACACTAATCAAGTGGGTTATGAATACTAATAAAACAAGAGGCCCCAAGGGGCCTGAGGGCGCTCACCTGACATGGTAGCCTAAATTTATATCAACCTAGAGAATTGATTTAAACAAGTTGCATCTGCTCCTCCTAAGAAAAGCTTATACCAAATATCCAAAGATTCTGACCAGTGGATCTAAAAAAAAAAAGATTTTTAAAGAATATTCCTCATATTGAACTAAGTTATAATTCAGGCTCCCACAGGGAGCCCATATATGAACCCAGGGACTTGGCTTTAACAAACTTGAATCTCACCCCCCTAAGGATGCTGCACACCAAATATCAAAACATTCCGATTGCTGGATCTGAAGAAGAAGATTTTCTAAGAAAAGTCCTCATTTTGAACTAAGTTACAATTCGAGCTCCCACAGTGAGTCCAAATATGGACCTGGGGACATGGCTGAAGAAGAAGATTTTTAAAGAAAAGTCCTCATTTTGAACTAAGTTACAATTCGAGCTCCCACAGTGAGTCCAAATATGGACCTAGGGACATGGCTGAAGAAGAAGATTTTTAAAGAAAAGTCCTCATTTTGAACTAAGTTACAATTCGAGCTCCCACAGTGAGTCCAAATATGGACCTAGGGACATGGCTTGAACAAACTTGAATCTCACCCCCTAAGGATGCTGCATACCAAATATCAAAACATTCCGACTGCTGGATCTGAAGAAGATTTTTTAAAGAAAATTCCTCATTTTGAACTAAGTTATAATTCGGGCTACCACAGTGAGCCCAAATATGAACCCAGGGACTTGGCTTGAACAAACTTGAATCTCACCCCCCTAAGCATGGTGCATACCCAATATCAGAAGATTCTGCCTGCTGGATCTTGAGAAGAAGATTTTCAAAGAAATTTGCCTGAAATGCACTAAGTTCAAATTTGCGCTCCTATACTGAGCCCAAATATAAACCCAGGGGGCCGATTTGAACAAACTTGAATCAGATCCACCCCACAATGTTGCATACCAAATATCAAAAGATTCTGCCTGCTGGATCTGGAGAAGAAGATTTTTTAAGAAATATGCCTGAAATGCACTAGTTAAAATTTGGGCTCCTATACGGAGCCCAAATATAAACCCAGGGGGCCGATTTGAACAAACTTGAATCAGATCCACCCCACAATGTTGCTTACCAAATATGAAAAGATTCTGAAGCTGGATCTGGAGAAGAAGATTTTTTAAGAAATTTGCCTGAAATGCACTAAGTTCGAATTCGAGCTACTATAGTGAGCCCAAATATGAATCTAGGAAGCCGATTTGAACAAACTTGAATCAGATCCACCCCACAATGTTGCATACCAAATATCAAAAGATTCTGCCTGCTGGATCTGGAGAAGAAGATTTTTTAATAAATTTGCCCGAAATGCACTAAGTCCGAATTCGGGCTTCTATATTAAGCCCAAAATATGAATCCAGGGGGCCGATTTGAACAAACTTGAATCAGATCCACCCCACAATGTTGCATACCAAATATCAAAAGCTTCTGCCTGCTGGATCTGGAGAAGAAGATTTTTGAGGAAATTTGCCCGAAATGCACTAAGTTTGAATTCGAGCTTCTATAGTGAGCCCAAATATGAATCCAGGGGGCCGATTTGAACAAACTTGAATCAGATCCACCCCGCAATGTTGCATACCAAATATCAAAAGATTCTGCCTGCTGGATCTGGAGAAGATGATTTTTTAAGAAATTTGCCTGAAATGCACTAAGTTCGAATTCGAGCTTCTATAGTAAGCCCAAATATGAATCTAGGGAGCCGATTGGAACAAATTTGCATCAGATCCATCCCACAATGTTGCATACCAAATATCAAAAGATTCTGCCTGCTGGATCTGGAGAAGAAATTTTTTTTAAGAAATTTGCATGAAATGCACTAAGTTCGAATTCGAGCTTCTATAGTGAGCCCAAATATGAATCTAGGAAGCCGATTTGAACAAACTTGAATCAGATCCACCCCACAATGTCGCATACCAAATATCAAAAGATTCTGCCTGCTGGATCTGGAGAAGAAGATTTTTTAATAAATTTGCTTGAAATGCACTAAGTTGAAATTTGGGCTCCTATACTGAGCCCAAATATCAACCCAGGAGGCCGATTTGAACAAACTTGAATCAGATCCGCCCCACAATGTTGCTTACCAAATATGAAAAGATTCTGCCTGCTGGATCTGGAGAAGAAGATTTTTTAAGAAATTTGCATGAAATGCACGAAGTTCAAATTCGAGCTTCTATAGTGAGCCCAAATATGAATCTAGGAAGCCGATTTGAACAAACTGGAATCAGATCCACCCCACAATGTTGCATACCAAATATCAAAAGATTCTGCCCGCTGGATCTGGAGAAGAAGATTTTTTAAGAAATTTGCCTAAATGCACTAAGTTCGAAATCGGGCTCCTATACTGAGCCCAAATGTGAACCCAGGGGGCCGATTTGAACAAACTTGAATCAGATCCACCCTACAATGTTGCATACCAAATATCAAAAGATTCTTCCTGCTGGATCTGGAGAAGAAGATTTTTTACGAAATTTGCCTGAAATGCACTAAGTTCGAAATCGGGCTCCTATACTGAGCCCAAATATTAACCCAGGGGGCCGATTTGAACAAACTTGAATCAGATCCACCCCACAATGTTGCTTACCAAATATGAAAAGATTCTGCCTGCTGGATCTGGAGAAGAAGATTTTTTAAGACATTTGCCTGAAATGCACTAAGTTCGAATTCGGGCTTCAAAAGTAAGCCCAAATATGAATCCAGGGGGCCGATTTGAACAAACTTGAATCAGATCTACCCCGCAACGTTGCATACCAAATATCAAAAGATTCTGCCTGCTGGATCTGGAGAAGAAGATTTTTGAAGAAATTTGCCTGAAATGCACTAAGTTCGAATTCGAGCTCCTATAGTGAGCCCAAATATGAATCTAGGGAGCCGATTTGAACAAACTTGAATCAGATCCACCCTACAATGTTGCATACCAAATATCAAAAGATTCTGCCTGCTGGATCTGGAGAAGAAGATTTTCAAAGAAATTTGCCTGAAATGCAGTAAGTTCAAATTTGGGCTCCTATACTGAGCCCAAATATAAACCCAGGGGGCCGATTTGAACAAACTTGAATCAGATCCACCCCACAATGTTGCATACCAAATATCAAAAGATTCTGCCTGCTGGATCTGGAGAAGAAGATTTTTTAAGAAATTTGCCTGAAATGCACTAAGTTCGAAATCGGGCTCCTATACTGAGCCCAAATATGAATCTAGGGAGCCGATTTGAACAAACTTGAATCAGATCCACCCTACAATGTTGCATACCAAATATCAAAAGATTCTGCCTGCTGGATCTGGAGAAGAAGATTTTTTAATGTTTTTCCCATTGCCTACAGTGTTAAAAAGTGCTGACTCTTTTTAAAAGTCCCGAAACTGTACCCTATGATAAAACCGATGGCAATTTTTTTTTACCAATCCTTTCTGGTGGTCCTAAGGAAGCTGCACACCAAATAAAAATTCTCAGTGCCGTGCAGTTTTGGAGATATGGGCGTTTTAAATTTTTTCTATTTTTAGCTCCTGCGGTTCCCACGGGGCTGCAGGAAATTTCTTTTTTGCATAAATCAAGTACTCATGACCCAGTAAGCCCTCACATAAAATTTGGTTCAAATCAGCCTCTCGGTTTGGAAAATAGAAATTTTGGGCGGGGCAAAAAATTTTGCCCCTCCCATAACGACGCCAAGTATAGCCCCACAAACTTCTCTTGAACAAATCTGAGTCTACACCTCAAAAGGAAGCTGCACACCAAATATCAAGTCTCTGCTACTGCTGGTTCATGAGAAGAAGATTTACAAAGATTTTGGTGCCCCTTGGGGGCGTGGCACCACCCAGGAGGAGGGGCAACTTCATTTGAACAAATCTGAATTGGCATTAGGTAATAAACATTTAGCCAACATTTGAATAAAATTGGGCTAGTGGTTTAGGAGGAGAAGTCGATAATGTAAAGTTAACGCCGGACGGACGACGACGGACGACGACGGACGACGGACGCCGGACGACGGACAGAAAGTGATTAGTAAAGCTCCCCTTGAGCTTCGCTCAGGTGAGCTAAAAAAAACTGCTACAGGTACACACTAAAATTAAAATCAGCAGGGTTGAAAATTAACACTAATCAAGTGAGTTATGAATACTAATAAAAAAAACCGCTACAGGTACACACTAAAATTAAAATCAGCAAGGTTGAAAATTAACACTAATCAAGTGAGTTATGAATACTAATCAAAAACACCGCTACAGGTACACACTAAAATTAAAATCAGCAAGGTTGAAAATTAACACTAATCAAGTGGGTTATGAATACTAATAAAAAAAACGTTACAGGTACACACTAAAATTAAAATCAGCAAGGTTGAAAATTAACACTAATCAAGTGAGTTATGAATACTAATCAAAAACACCGCTACAGGTACACACTAAAATTAAAATCAGCAAGGTTGAAAATTAACACTAATCAAGTGGGTTATGAATACTAATAAAAAAAACGCTACAGGTACACACTAAAATTAAAATCAGCAAGGTTGAAAATTAACACTAATCAAGTGGGTTATGAATACTAATAAAAAAACCGCTACAGGTACACACTAAAATTAAAATCAGCAAGGTTGAAAATTAACACTAATCAAGTGAGTTATGAATACTAATAAAAAAAAACCGCTACAGGTACACACTAAAATTAAAATCAGCAAGGTTGAAAATTAACACTAATCAAGTGAGTTATGAATACTAATAAAAAAAAACGCTACAGGTACACACTAAAATTAATATCAGCAAGGTTGAAAATTAACACTAATCAAGTGGGTTATGAATACTAATAAAAAAAACCGCTACAGGTACACACTAAAATTAAAATCAGCAAGGCTGAAAATTAACACTAATCAAGTGGGTTATGAATACTAATCCAAAACAAACCGCTACAGGTACACACTAAAATCAGCAGGATTGAAAATTAACTCTAACCCATGTGTGTTATGAATACTAACCCAAGTGGGTTCATATTCACTCAACCCAGATGATTTGGGTTGATTTTTAAACCCTGCTGATTTTAGAGTGTATGATGCATATCTACTGTTTATATTCGAGCAGTGGCGACCGGGGGCCGTGGGGGAGGGGGGGAGGGTCCTGGACAGAACTTGACGGGGTCCTGGGGGACACTTAACATTCTAGAGAAAATTTTGAAAATTGGTCCCAAACGAAGCAGAATCTTTCCTTCAGGAGGTCAAACGAGAGGTCCTAGGTGTGTATTACTAAACCGAATACCACGTATAGCCATCTTGAGTACATCACGGCGCCATCTGCCTTTAGCACTGTAGAGGGCGCGGTGTTAAACTCGTGGGACGATATTATCCTTCCCATAATTGGCGTTGCTCCGGGACCAGGTGTCTGAAAATTTACTGCCAAATAGGTAGTTAATTGGCAGACGGTCTGATAAGTGAGTGCGCAAACAATACATAATTATTTATTAACGGGCAGATAGATAGGGCTTCACCGAGTCGAAGGCACCCCAATGGGAGCCCCGGGGAAGGGACCCTGGTGTGGGCCACCCTGGCCCATTGGACGAGCCGCCACTAAATCGGAGTCTGTTTGTTAGGTTCCACTTTATTTAACTGGATATTCTCTTTTGCTCCACGGTTTATAACAGCCAATGTAATGTTCCACAAGAGTTGAAACGGTTAACCGATTAATCGATTAATCAATGATCAACATCTTGATCGATTCAAAAAGTAATTGATCGATTAACCGTTACTTTTGAACTACTGTATTATATGGGTTAACAAAGAAACAAACTTGCTCCAAAACAGGCAAACATTGTCACACTGACTCTCTTCAATTATATGAGACAGAGTAAAGCATGCAAGTTACTTGCTGACATACTTGTTTACTTGCATGATCATCATACTGTATCAGTAGCTGGAAATGGTCATTCTTAACCCCTTGACCATTGCGGGTAGCAGACGATACTTGCAAAATAAATTCATGAATTACTAAAAATTTTCAATTTTGTCTCAAATACATAGCTTATGAGCCCCTCATTGGGACGAGCTCTTTCCAATGGTGTCGTCTCGTTATCCCGATGTGCTTAAATAAACATACCGAGATCGGGATTAGTGGAAGGTGCTAATTACTTTTACTGGTCACTTTTACCCAGGATTTTAGATGAAAAAAAATTACTTTTACTGGTCACTTTTACCCAGGATTTTAGATGAGAAAAAATTACAAAAAAATTACTTTTACTGGTCACTTTTACCCAGGATTTTAGATGAGAAAAAATTACAAAAAATTACAAATAACGAACATTAAACATTGCATGAAACATGGGCATTAATTAAATACTCTCAAAAAGGACTGGCCTTGGCCACGGCATCTAAAAATTGTAAAATGTTCATTCTACTTTCTCTGTATTCTCTTTGGTAATGCCGGATGAAATGTTCAATTTTTCGGTACTTTTTTCGTCGTGGGCAAACTTTACCACCGGTACGGAGTTGAAGTATTGTTGCTTCTGTGTAAGCCTATTCCTGTTGAATAAAACTCACAACAGAGTACAAATTTGGATTACTTCCGTTGATTATTTTCTTCAATTTAGACTGCCATCCCTCCACGTGGTTTGTTGTTCTTGGGCCATTTGTCTCAGAATGATTCCATATATTTTGATTAACTCCTTCAACCCAAAATGAAGTTACATAGTCTGTGAACTTTACCACTCGCTTGTCAACATCCCTAGTATTTAATTCTTCTTCCCATACACTCGGTACTTCAAACCAAGCATCGCTGACTTCTGGCACTGCCACAAATGGAAGAGCTATGGCTCGTCGAACTAATGTTCTGACTGCTGTGTCGTCTTTGTATTCATTTCTAAGGCTGCACTTGTCTGATGCAAAGCGATAAACCGCTTGACTGTAGAGGAAGTAACATCCCTTTATCGTTGTTGTCGGAAAGATGAGCTGCGCAGCATTCTGAGCAGCAATTTCAAAATCCATAAAAATCTGAGAAGGCTGGAGGGTCACACCTGCATCTTGACATTTATTTGAGATAAGTTCTAAGAATCTAACGTAAGTTGACTGCTGCTTGTCTGGAAGAAATCCATACACAAGTGGGAACATTTTATTGTCAACAAAAGCATGCACTGAATATAACTGGAAGAAGAGTTTAGGCGACTTCTCAAATGTTCCATCACAATATAATGCTGCCGCTTCACTGAGTAGTTGAAGATTTGCTGTGGTCGCAAAGATCATTATTTTCTTTTCTTCGCCATCAGAAGCAAGAAGAAAGTTGTCCCCTGCTGTTGTTTTCTGGAACATTTCTGGTAGAAGTATATCAGAATGAGATTTTGGAAGAGCTGGCCTTGTTTTTGCTCGGGATTGGTAAAGAGCTGATCGTACACTGTAGAAAGTTGGAATTTTAGCAATGATCACTGGGTCAGTTTCATCTCCTCTTAAAGATCCAACTAAGTCCTGGTAGATAGATGATACAGATTTAGAATCACGACGAACTGTTTTCTTCAGATCTGCTAACACGGCATCTGCACAGATTTTTGGTAAGTCCGGAAGATGATTATGTGTGCCCATAGGCGAACTAATAATGTCATCTCTTGTGTTTATTGTGGCTCCGCAACCGCGTTCACTACACACCCAGTGGATATTTGGTGGATTCTGTGACTTTATTCGGAACTTAAAGTCATTGTAAACTAGATTTCTACCTCCTCTGTTATTAGGAATGAACATAACTGAAACTTGTTGACTTGCCATGACTGCGAGAACTATGTATGAGAGGGACTATGGAGGTGTTCCTTTTTAAACCTTTTCCATGATCCCTGTTCACCCTGACGGGTATTAACGTCCCGTATTCAACAATATGGAGATGTTCTTTTTTAAACCCCTGTTCACCCTGACATGTATTCACATCCCGTATTCACTAAGAAAAAAAAACGACTAAAATTCTGGGTAAAAGTGACCAGTAAAAGTAATTAGCACCTCTCACTAATCTCGATCTCGGTATGTTTATTTAAGCACATCGGCATAACGAGACTAAACCTTTCCAATGAGGGGTCATAAGCTACGTTTTTGACACATAAGTTAAAAACATAATAAATTTGAATGTAGATTTTTGTATATAGGCCTAGTCGGTTTTGTTTGTTACGTTGGGTAAAGGGTTCATGCTGTAAATCATTAACGGTATGGCATTTATTCAGATATCTATTTGTACAAGTGATTAATCGCCGGTTAACCAAGGTTAATCCACGTGATTAATCGATCAAGAAAACCCCTTAACCGTTTCAGCTCTATGTTGCACTTGGTAAAACACAAATCGAAAGGATTCCTTATACAATAATAATAACACTTTGGCCGGTCGCTGATTTGTCGCGGTTCTCGGATGAGAAGGCCTTGGTTACCCCTATACTCCCAGCTGCCTCCATATTCCCACGCTTCTTCTCTCCACCCAACACTCGGAGACGAACTGCTTGATGACATCCCTTGCCCCATCCTTCCCAATCTCTCCGATTAGCATATTAACCCTCGCCTTTGAGTCTCCCACTAACAACATGTCCTTCATTCCCCCCTCTCACTTCCCCATTATACTCCCAGTGAATCTTATTCTTTTAGGCTGGTATTTTTGGCATTCTAGAAGGAAGTGTTCCAGGGTCTCCACCACGCCCAAATTACACATCTGGCACTCCTTTTCACTGTTTTTCCCAATTTTTCCCCTCAGCTCCAGGGACTGCGACCTCAGCTTGAACAACAGTGACCCCACAAAGGTGCCATCAAGGGACTCTTCAAAACCAGGCTTCTCTTTATCACGCAGGTCACCCAAAGACCTCTTTGATTTTACCCCCTCTCGCCAATTACGGTTACAATCCTCCATGACCCTTTCTCTGACGATTTCTTTACCCTGGTTTGCCCCAACGTCTAGGTCCGAGATCTCCAATAAGTAGTTCTTTACTAGCTCCCACAGTTGGACCATCCACCCCGTCTTGATATTTGAGTTGAAAATTCTCAGGAACATTACTTTACAACATCGGCTGTCGGGGAGATTTACCAAATAATTAAGCTAACCGAGTTTCAATAGGTCTATCCTGTCCTTGATCCTCATCCACCCAAGCTCACCCCTGATTGTTTCTAGCGCTGCGGCATTACTCGACCCCGTTATCCATCGGCCTACGTCGTTGAAAGGATTATCCCAGAAATAAACGTGGAATCATATTTCCCGTCATTAGTGAATTTAACCACACAGTTACATGTTTATCACAACACAGACCAGGTGGATTGATCAAGTCTGGATGGGATATAGTAAACAATGTCGTTTGTAAGTCTCTACTCGATATCACAACCCTGTTGTTACCTCCATCTGATAATAGAACATGTTCACGATTGTCTATTGACCCTCTGAATATCTTTCCGGACGAGTTGATCATGTGACCGTTGTCATCAATATTTTTCACACAACCACTCTTGTCAAACGTTACAACAAAACTGTTATCTGCTCGATATATTCCCTGGTAGCTTCCAGACACCTGAATATCCGAGTTCTTGAAAAAATTTGCTACTTCACGAAGTTTTATCCAGGAGTGGCGCCAGGGATTTCTCGACAAGGGGGCTGACCTCTCCGACAGGGGGGCTATAACTTTTGACCTCCCAAACGAAGGAAAATGAGTGAAAATTGGTAAATTGGAGAACCAAAATAGAAGCAAATTGAGTATGTTTGTTGATTATTTAACCCTTTACCTAACCTGAAAAGCAGACGACACTTGCAAAAATAATTCTTGAAAAACTATTTTGTTTCATTTTTTGTCTCAAAAACATAGGTTATGACCTCTCGTTGGAACGAGCTCAACGAGCTCGTTCCAACGAGGGGTCATAACCTATGTTTTTAAGACAAAAAAATAATGAAAATTAATTGGGGATTTTTCAGAATAGCGCTGGCCGGTTTTGGTCGTTACCTTAGGTAAAGGATTAAAGTAAACATATTATAATAAGGTCGGGAAATATTTCATGTATAAAGCCAGTTTGACGAACGACATTAAGGAATTTCGTGAGACTCACTATTCTCTATCAAAGTTCCAGTGCTGCACGGGTTTGAGACTGACAAGACGAGATATCTACATTCCATTGTCGGAAATTTCTCGTGAAGTCGGGCGAGACTCTCCGACGGACTGACTAAAAATCTCCGACAGGAGTGGGGGGGGGGGGGGGGGCTGGACCTCTCCGACGGGGGGGGGGGGGCTGTAGCCCCCTCCTAACCCCCCCCCTGGCGCCACCACTGGTTTTATCGAAAACTTGACTGCTATAATATCTGAATAAATACAGAAATCACCGTGTACATCCAGTAAATCCAAAGCTCTCAGTACTTTATTGCTTCTGTTGATGTGTTCTGTTGTTTTGGCCTTTTTGGGAATAAGTGTTGGTACCAGCATTTCCTGATCAGTATCTGGGATCATGTTTACATAGTGCTTGTTGTATTTGCAGCTAATATGTTCATCTTCAACAAAGCTTTGAAGCAAGCCTAATAGACAACGTGTACGTGAAATTGGAAAAAACAAGGAATGCTATGCCATCCAATCTAAACCGGAAACCGGAAGTAAAAACATGGGGAACCCCAGCTCTCGTTTTCAGAAGCGAACAAATCGAATGACGCCCCCTAAAAAGCGAACGGTGTAATGCGAGATTTCTCCTTAGATCATTCCATGCAGACTGTGAATAATTTATTGAACATGCTTTTCAAAATTAAAGTTTTTCCAAACAAACTCAACTGTCGTTTGCTTTGCTGACTAAATGACAGAAATTGTCGAAAAGCTAAATGTTCCCATATATGCACATTGGATTTCATCGTCTGCTGGCTGGCTGTTGGGATCCCGCTGTTGTTCGATTCTGCGGAGTATTCTGTCACGTGATTTATCTGTTTTGCATTTGCAAAACGCTGTTCACTTCAAACTAACACTGCGTGTTATTGGAACAAAGTTACCAAATGAAAAGCATCAACAACACGTCCGTTTGTTGTAACTTAAAAGTACGCACAGGTCGGATTGTGGCAAAGGTCGTTTTCTTTCAGTTATTACGAACCTAAGATGTCGAAGTGACATACTGTCTGACAAACGTCCACGAATTACCATTTCCAAAACAGAAGTTCCGTTCCACAATGTATGCACCCCAGCGAAACAAAAACAATAAATTTTCGACAATACGTTTCGAGGCCAATTTTTATATTGTAGGTCTGATATGTTTTTAGGGGGAAATAAATCTACAAGACAGCATGTACATGCATTAGTTCACAACGCAAAATGTTTTGTTGGACGACTCCTTAAACACTGTTTTAAATTCTGTTAAGTTTATGTCATTATAATTTGAAAAACACTACTAGTGATGCGTACCGGACCGGAAAAAACCGGTCCGGTCCCGGTCCAGGCCTGGACCGCGGTCCGGACCGGACCGCCCCTGTTGGACCGGTCCACGGGTGGACCGGACCGACTTTTGCCGGTCCAGGGCGGTCCGTGGACCGTTTTTCAACTCGCGGTTCGATTATGTTAACTTCGTTTTTATAACCTTATGGACATTTTTTCGTGTGATTGGCATTATATCAGCGTGATTTTACCCCATATTTGTATATTATAATGCATTCACTTTGACACTGCCCTTTTAAATCCATGCAACTGCGATGTTGTCGATTTCTAGAGAATACTTGGACTGACTCGTCTGACTGGGTCATTCTATTTATCGGAAAACAAATCATTCAAATCAAAGTGTCGGCACGATTGATGTACTGTTACAGTGTTAGCAGAAGAATAAGCCGTCAATGAACGGAACACGTGTTTGATACTACAAAGCATTGCGTATAGGACACGTGCTTCGTCCGTGGATAGGTTGTGGTCACGCCCAAGCAGCATCTGATTCGATTATATAACCATCATAATCAGTCAATCATGATGTAATGTTACTGATTGGCTCCTGGTAACAAAATTGATGGATTGGGAATTTAGAACCCTCCTTCCGACTGGTGACACTGGTCTTGTGAATGTGGTGAATTTATACCAGTTTCAATTCATTGGATCAAAGTTTTACGTTTAGAATTTTAAATTTAAGTAGTCTATAAAATTATAAATGAACAATGGACGATAATATGTCAGATACTACATTGGGATCGGAGCAACCGACGGATGATCAGCAACATGACAATGATTTTAGCAAACTGGAATCATCTATGCCGAAACGGAAGCGTAAAGTGCGCAGTTTGAAAGATCAGAACCCAATAAAATTTGCAGCTCCAGTTTATGGATTTTTGTACGCGAATCCGAAGGACAAAATTGACATGTACAGATGTACTGTGTGCGAGGAACGAATAAAAAAAGGCGGTGGAGGTCTCACAAATCTTAAGAAACACTTTAAGAGACACCACTTGGATGTATACAAACAGTACATTGATTTTCCAGAAGCTTCTGCCAAGGCTGTCGGGACGGTTGGCACAATGTCCGCCTTTGTCGTACGCGGCCCCACTAAAGCGTCGTCGAGTGCAAGTGCTGCAGCGGACACATGTATTGAAATACAGGCAAATCCTGTTACTCATGGAATTCCAGTGCCAGTCGGCCAATTCGGATCGGATGAGTATTACAAAAAAGACAATGAACGCTTTCAGCACTGCAAACGCAAACTGGCGGAGATGATATGTTCCGATTTGCAGCCTATATCAGTTGTCAACGACCCAGGTTTTCTGGCCTATTCCTTTGCCTTAAATCCAAGGTTCATTGTTCCGTCAAGGGAGTCGATGGACAGTGAAATAGAGAAGTTGTTTGAGGAAACAAAGTCAAGAACTCTCAAACAGTTGGCTGACGAAATGGAATTTTTCTGTCAGACCTTTGATATTTGGACATCGCGAAACATGAATTCGTACATAAGTTTGACAGTTCATTATATTTCGCCTGGCTGGAAACTTCAGAGTTTACGATTGGGAGCAAAGGAATTCCCGGGAGAACACTCTTCCAAATTGATGGCCGAGAAAATAGTGGAACTTTGTGACCAATGGGAAATTCCAAAGGAAAAGTGTGTTGCAGCAACCACGGATAATGCTAGTAACAACATTAAGTGTTGCAGAGAGTTTTTAGATGTGAAACGGGTACCGTGTGTTGGGCATGTACTCAACTTGGCTGTAAATGATGGTATGGGTGTCAGGGGTATTACGGAAGCATTATGCAGGTGTCGAAAATTGGTAGAGCAATTCCGAAAGAGTAAGCCAATGCATGACAAAATAGAACCCATTCAGCGTGAACGTGGAATGAAACAACACAAATTGATGCAAGACGTTAGCACGAGGTGGAATTCCACTTACATGATGCTAATTAGGTTGTTGGAGTTGAGACCTGTACTTGAGCACATTGTTAAAACCATGTTATCGCATCCAAATGCACCTCTACCGACATACATGCCGAATGAAAACGAGTGGAATATCGTTACCCTCTTAATCCCTATTCTTCGACCATTTTTCGATTTCACAGTTTGGCTCAGCTCGTCATCATATGTCACAATATCAGCTGTTGGACCCTCTCTGGTAATGCTCGAGAAAAGTTTGAAATTAAAGCCAAATGAACTTCAGCCAATTAGGAGATTCAAGGAACAGGCGAAGGCAAAACTTGACAAATATTTCCACGGAACAGAAGAGGAGACTTTTGTCGACAAATGTAGCTACTTGGATCCCAGATTCAGATCATTCCCGCACAAAGTTGAAACTAGACCTGCTATTGAACAGCTTATAACTGACGAACTGACTGATTTTATCACCGATATGAAAATGCATGATACATCCGAAATATGTGCCACAACTACAGATAGTGATGTCTGTGATGTGAGTTCTGGAAAGGGCGATCGGGATACTCCAGAACTAAAGGGATTGGGCAGACTATTGTCCCCTGTTCTAGACTGTTCAAGTACGAAACATTCTGATACTTCTTCATTAACAACCAGGGATATAGCTGTTACCGAAATTGTAAGATATAATGCCTTGCCCACAGCTGATATAAACTCAAATCCTCTAGACTGGTGGGAGATTCATTGGCACACTCTTCCGTATTTGGCTCGGTTGGCAAAGAAAAATCTTTGTGTTGTTGCAACGAGCGTTCCTAGCGAATGTTTGTTCAGTACAACAGGTGACATTTTGACAGCTATCAGAAATAGACTGCGTCCGGAATCATTGTACAAGTTATCTTTTCTACATGATAACATTCCAAAGCCACACCTACCTCAGTACAGAAGGATGCTTACCGTCTGTAATTGTGCGCGATGCCAAAAAGTTCTCGTTAATGAGGGGCAAGAACCGGTTTAAATCTTTGGAAGGTTCAACCCGGTTCTTATCCACCAATAACGAGCACTTCCTTCAATTTGAACTTATGTGAACATTGCGTCAGTGACATGGGACATCTATTAATTTTAAGCTGACGAGTCAGCATGTTTTCCTTTAATTTTCAACATCAGTGCGAGCATATGCCAAATACACTTGAGAGATACTCGTGTAATTGTTTGGAAAAAATAAGCAATAAAAGTTGCTTATAAATGTTTAATATGAATAATCTAATATAAAGTGACATCTGAAAAGGTATCGTTATAATTATTAATTCTCTCTCTCTCTCTCTCTCTCTCTCTCTCTCTCTCTCTCTCTCAGCTGGTAGGCCAAGTCTATTGGCTTCCATTGTTACTGTGCCTCGATGGTATGCATTTTGTTGAGGGACAGAAGATAAGGAATATAGTACATTACAATTGACTGAGGCGATACAATACGCAAATATTTGCCTCACGTAACGACCATAACCGGCCAGTGCTCGTTTAACTCTTTCCCTACCAGTGACGCCACATGGCGTCATGGCCCAGAGTACACCCTTCTTGACAAATTAGCCCGCAAAGTTAATCTGCATAAAGGGGAGAGCACTTTAACATTTGACGTCTGCTGCCATATGGCGGCAGACGTCAAATGTTAAAGTACTCACCCTTTTTTCCTGCAAATGGACTTTCCCAAGCATTGGATCTACACATGTATGGATCAAACTATTCAAAGCCTCCAGTAGTGAAAGAGTTAAAAATCATAGCTTATGGCACCTTATTGGAACGAGCTCGTCGAGCTCGTTCCAATAATGGGTCATAAGCTATGATTTTGAGAAAAAAATTGAAAATATTTATTTATATATAATTTATTGTGCACGTCTGTTTTCATGTTAGGTGAAGGGTTAAGAGACGGTTGCAGGTGCAATGATGCGACCCGTATGAAACCACCCATCAAGGGAAGGGGGAGGGGATAGAGGAAGTGCACCAGCCTATAAACATCCATTGTCACCCTGCCTCGATGCTAGTGTTATCAATGAAAGGCAAATAATGTTCAAATTTTATCGCGATTCTATGACAACTTATTTCCAGGACGATACAATACGCGCTTTCCAGACAGTTTTAGTAGAATATTTACCTACCGTTACTACCATAAGTAGCTCGTTTCAAAATCATAGCTCATTGCACCTTATTGGAACGAGCTCGTCGAGTTCCTTCCAATAAGGAACCATCAGCTATGATTTGGGAAACAAAATTTGAATTTTTTCAGTTGTTTATAATCTATTGTACACGTGACGCCTGGTTCCCATGTTTGTGTGATGGTTTAAGAGACGGCTGTGGGTACAATTATACGACCCGTATAAAAGTAAAGCCACCCATCAAGGGTTGGAGAGAGAGAGAGAGAGAGAGAGAGAGAGAGAGAGAGAGAGAGAGATCATCTAAATAACCATAAACGGACTGTATATATACCAGAACAACTGGTATTTAACTCTGATCGATTTCTCTTTAGTGGACCGCTTTGGACCGGTCCAGTTAGAAAAAACCGGACCGCACACCCGTGTACCGGACCGTACCGGACTTCTAATTTTTGGACCGGACCGCCCTGGGCGGTCCGATCCAGTCCGCATCACTAAACACTACTGTGAGTTGCGCGCGCTTCTTGGTTTTACCAAAGTTCATATTAATCCCTGATGGGTACGAAGGGCTGCTTTGAAGCAAGCCTAATAGACAACGTGTACGTGAAATTGGAAAAAACAAGGAATGCTATGCCATCCAATCTAAACCGGAAACCGGAAGTAAAAACATGGGGAACCCCAGCTCTCGTTTTCAGAAGCGAACAAATCGAATGACGCCCCCTAAAAAGCGAACGGTGTAATGCGAGATTTCTCCTTAGATCATTCCATGCAGACTGTGAATAATTTATTGAACATTCTTTTCAAAATTAAAGTTTTTCCAAACAAACTCAACTGTCGTTTGCTTTGCTGACTAAATGACAGAAATTGTCGAAAAGCTAAATGTTCCCATATATGCACATTGGATTTCATCGTCTGCTGGCTGGCTGTTGGGATCCCGCTGTTGTTCGATTCTGCGGAGTATTCTGTCACGTGATTTATCTGTTTTGCATTTGCAAAACGCTGCTCACTTCAAACTAACACTGCGTGTTATTGGAACAAAGTTACCAAATGAAAAGCATCAACAACACGTCCGTTTGTTGTAACTTAAAAGTACGCACAGGTCGGATTGTGGCAAAGGTCATTTTCTTTCAGTTATTACGAACCTAAGATGTCGAAGTGACATACTGTCTGACAAACGTCCACGAATTACCATTTCCAAAACAGAAGTTCCGTTCCATAATGTATGCACCCCGGCGAAACAAAAACAATAAATTTTCGACAATACGTTTCGAGGCCAATTTTTATATTGTAGGTCTGATATGTTTTTAGGGGGAAATAAATCTACAAGACAGCATGTACATGCATTAGTTCACAACGCAAAATGTTTTGTTGGACGACCCCTTAAACACTGTTTTAAATTCTGTTAAGTTTATGTCATTATAATTTGAAAAACACTACTGTGAGTTGCGCGCGCTTCTTGGTTTTACCAAAGTTCATATTAATCCCTGATGGGTACGGATGTGGGATGGGAAAATCTCACCCGAGGGCAAGATATTTGGGCCAGACACGAGGCTTGCCGAGTGTCTGGACCAAATATCTTGTCCCAAGGGTGAGATTTTCCCATCCCACACCCGTACCCATCAGGGATTATTTTTCTCCCAACCATACAGCGGTTACGTTAGCCAGAGGTAATCGGCGGTCACGTGCTGATATAATCAACTCATTTGGTATTCGTTGTTTTGAAAACCTAAAGACGCCATCGGAAAGAGCATGCAAAAGTTATGTATATACCAAAGGTATATACCACGAAATCAATTAGGAACGGTGGCATCTTGGGGTTTAAAGAGTTTTAGAGCATCAAACTTTGATCGCACGGCATTCTGATGACGTCAATATGAATTAGTTGGTAGCAAGAAATTGATCCGATATGTATAACGTCACGTGGGTGGGGTGGGATACATCTATCTCTCCCTGCTATCTCACCCTGGACAGACGTATGTTACACATGCAGTGGGGGGAGAAACGTTTGTGAACCGACATGTAATGGAGATAAACTAACAGAACTCGTTAAATCTTAAACAATTTGGTTAACAAAACTGTCATCTCGATTATAATAAGAAGTTTAGGCCTACATTAAATTTTGTGCTTCATTTATCTATATCTGCTATTTAATCTCAACACTTATTTTTCCTGCCAAACACTTATTTTTCCTACCAACGCGTTTCTAAATTTTTCTTCCTTCCCCTAGTAGGAAATTCACTACCCTACACTGATTGAAAACATGTGCGCCATCGACGTGCAGTACGCCTTAGTACACGGCGTCATCGTGCCCCGGGATAAAGTGCCTTGCCCAAGGACAAAACGCGGGTCGTCCCGGACGGGGATCGAACTCGGGACTTCTAGTATAGAGGTCCCGAGTTCGATCCCCGTCCGGGACGACCCGCATTATTTCCAGGCCTTCATACTAGTTAGAGTTTCAGTGCAGGGTGAGTCTATACTTCTGCAGGTAGTGAAACATAGGCCTGTCTAGTATTTATACCCGAGCTGCTTGTTCAGTTGTTTGTAAGTTCTAATTTATATAATTGTACTTTGTCTTTTTCAGAACAGGTTACAATAACAGCTAATATTGTCTTGCGCTTGTTAAAACACACATCATAAGGACTATTTATCCCAGAAATAATCGTAGAATCATATTTCCCATCATCAGTGAATTTAACCACACAGTCATTCTGTCTACTACATACATATATAGAACCACGTATATCAGAACAAAGACCACGTGGGTATATCAGATCTGGATGTGATAAAATAAACAGCACAGTTTGCAAATCTCCACTCATTACCACTACCCTGTTGTTTCCACTATCTGATATCAGGATTTGTTTATGATAATCGGAAATCTCCACGTGTGTTGGGTTTTTAAATATATTTTTAGACGAACTGATCACATGTCCGTTGTCATTGATATTTTTTACATCACCATCCTTGTTAAACGTTACCATAAAACTGTTAAGTACTCTACATATTCCCAGACATTTACCAGGCATCTGTATCTTTGAATACTCAATGAGATTGGATAATTTATACAGCTTGATCAACTTCAAGCTACCAAACGTGACTGCTACTCTATCTGAATAAATACAGAAATCATCAGGCATACCCGGTAACTCAAGAGTTCTCAATACTTCACTACTTCTATTTACGTGTTGTATTGTGCGAGCTGTTGATATCAACATTTCCTCACCAGTATCTGGAATCATGTTTACACTGTACATATTGTTTTCGCAACTGATTTGTTCACCTTCAACAAAACTATAGACCGGATAAGCTTGTGTAGCTACATGTAATGGAGATAAACTAATGGAACTCGTAAGATTTGAAATAAATTTCTCTACAAAACTGTCATCTCGACTGAAAAAGTCAACATTAAATATTTTGCACCATTCATTTATATCTGATATTTGTTTTTGTATTATATCAAGTGTTGAATCATGGCGTGTACTATATTCAATTATATCATTTCTGCACACACTAGAGGAGTGATCTGTCGGGGGTTCATGTTTATCACTTGGGGGTTGAATAGGTTCGTGATCACTTAATTTCGTGGTATTTCTGCTGAAGTATTCTCCTTCTTCTATAATATCTTGAATTTGTTGTTACAGAACATTATGCTTATCAAAATACGAGGAAACTGTATGAATCCCTTCATCTCGTAAATCATGAAGATTCTTCAAACTCTCGTTCTCAGCCTCATCGACTTTTATACGAATTTCATCGTAAAATAATCTAATTTTGGTTTCACCAAGTTGAGTGTAAGATTCTAATTTCTTTAAATACAATTTCAAATTATGACTCATTCTTTCTACATTGTCTCTGACGCCAGTCACATGCTCGAAAAACATTGAAAACTCCGAGTTTATATCATCTACGGGCGTAACTGTACAATGTTTGTGGTCTTTTGATAAACACATTGCACAACAATCTACCTTGTGATGATTACAGAAATAAATCACTTCCTGGTTAGGATGATTCACACAAAACAAATCCGACATAGTTGCTGAATTGTCTGTAAGTCTAATTTGTTTTGGAAAATCCGTGGAATTACAGCCTCCAGATATCACTGTCCCCTCACTGCCTTCGCGTATACCCTTATTATCAACGGAAGTCATTTTACATTGTCTAAATCACACTCAAAAATACATTGCCTTCACTTTGCTGTGTCAAAAGCTCAGGGCGACATTCAATGAGATTTGTTTGTACTTGCGCTCACCCGATCTAACTGTTATTCAAACTTACGGGAGCCCAATCGGTACACCTCTAGTTTTATATTACCACAAGATATAACATAGTATTGTCAGGGTGTAGCCAGTGAAAATTAAAGTCTCTGGTGCATTAAGACCCTGCCAATAGACGGGCGGTTATAAACCGCTAAAAGTTAACCCTTTACAGGGACGCCGGAGCCGGGGGGGGGGGGGGCTAGGGGGTTTAGCCCCCCCCCCCCCCACCATATCTTTTTCATTGGATGGGGCTGCTCTGTCTGATAAACGACCAAGCCTAAATATGTTTCGACGACATTCTTGGATCCAGTTTTCGCGAGAAATGTCAGTCACTGTCTTGTGTAACGGTTAAGGGGGGGGGGGGGGGATAACCCAAAAGGACATGATCATTAGTCATTCTTTGTTCGTCCCTTGAATGAATGTGCGGGTTATCAAGTAAAAGTCGCCAGTCGCGTTTGATAAGATTATGCCGCTCACACAGGGGGGGGGGGGGGGGAGCATAATCTTATCAAACGCGAACTGCGTATATTTTTCATATCATGTCAAAAATTCAGTTTATTAACACTCAGTATACAAACCACGAATACTATTCTCGATTGAGACCCAATCGAGAATAGTATTCGTGGTTTGTACACTGAGTGTTAATAAACTAGGGTCGGCCCGTCATGCCCTTACCAACCCCCCCCCCCCCCCCCCCCCCCCCCGAATCCGAAATTCGCTCCGGCGTCCCTGCTTTACCCAACGAATCGGCCACGTGATATGCAAACTCAGCAGCTGAAAAAATATTATTTTTCAAAACATTTCAACAAAACCATATCATGTGACCCCTCTTTGGAACAAGCTCATCGAGCTCGTTCCAATGAGGGATCACATGATATGGGTTTGTTGCATTTTTTTAAACATTGTAAAAATGATATTTAAAATAATAAATTGATATTGTCTTCATTGGGTAAAGGGTTAAACATTATGTGGGCATTTCTCGAGGAAAACACTTCTAGCGGTTTGATTAACTCCCGTGATGTGCTCTTGTTTGAGATCAGATAAAATTGTCATTCATTTAAGTTACTTCGTATTGACAAGATTCCACAGCATTGATGCATACATGTGAGCGTAGAGTTGCTGTTTCTTTGACGGATAAGCGGTAAATCATCCGTAAAAAGAAGGCAGCGAGTAATCTGCATTTCTTCCTTTTTCTATTTTATTCTCTCACTCGGCATTTCGTGAGATAATGTCACTCACATCAGTTTCAACGGTTTTCGTGAAGTCTCGTTTGTTTGAATGAATTGCCTGGACCTCTCTGGTCGGTTTTGCACAACGATTGTCTATTCAACCAAGTCCTAGCTTCTCAGATCGCATTTTTTACCATCGTTGTCTCAAACATTATCCTGCTTTAATAATAACAAAACAGTGGATCATGGAGGGCATCAACATTTGAACAGCTACTGAGGACCAGTTACAAGAAATACAACACACTGACGAGTACCAAGCACAGAAATTAGTGGAACTCTGAAATGTCCGTGGCTCTTGGAAAGGACGTGATTTACTGGCTCTTCGAATTTAACTGTGTCCATTTTGATGGAGTTTGTGGATGACAGGAAACTTATGCGGAGATCTGACGAATGCATATGGCCTGTTTGTGTGAAGGACGACTTTCAAACAAAATGTTTTAAAAAAGTGATACTTTGCAGAAAACGTTGCAAACATTGATGGATTTTTTCAATCAACAATCAAGCAAGCTACAACAGCAATACCAATAGTATGGGGAGCACGGTGGCTCAGTGGTAGACTGTTGGACTTCTATGCAAGAGGTTCCGAGTTCGATCCCCGCCCGGGACGACCCGGGAGGCAAGGCACTTTATCCCGGCTGCTTACATGGGGGCACGATGACGCCGTGTACCAAGGCGTACTGCACGTCGATGGCGCACGTGTCTTCAATCGCTGTAACCCTGCTTGAGCGGAGCTTGAACAGAGTTAGAATGTTCAGGAGCTCGTCGTTGCTCGGTGGTTCTCTCCGGGTACTCTGACTTCCTACACCCGTAAAACTGTCACGGTCACGATTAACCATTGTGCATAAGTATGTGACCTTAAACACCAATAAATAAATACATAATTAACCAACAACAACAGCAGCAACATTTTATCCATCAAAGACATGAACAGGTCTGGCAACATCAAAGACTTAGGTTGTAATACTATTAAAATTCGGATTCCACGGATGAAATCGAAAAAGCCACAAAAACAGGGAAAGGGGAGCGTTAAGCAATGCACCCCACTTAGGCTAGATCAAAGATCTCGACAGGAGGAAAAAAATCCCAACGAATTACGGTTGTGTCCAGGGACGTGGTTAGAGGTTTCCGATTGGGGGTGTAGGGTAGTGAATTTCCAACTAAGGGGAGGAAGAAAAATTTTGAAAATGAAGCCATGAAAAGGGGGCATAAAATTGATTCTACTAACAGAAATGCCAACACATTTGTGATAGAATTATCAGGTTATTATTATTTGGTATTCTGGGAATTGAATATGTGCTAAACAAATGCAGAAGCTGAGAAGGTTTGAGCAATTCACACAGTGGGACTATCAGGCAGTGTTGGAATAATATAGCATAACAATTACTTGTTTGAACTAGTTTAGAGTAGTTCATTCATTGATGACTACACATATATTTATATAACTGTTACTGGTACTAAACCTGTACGAGCTAAAATATTGGTCAACTGATGTATATAGGGATTTGAGGTTCTTTGAAAATTGGAGCATTAAACCTTATTGCCACTATGTGTATAACACAACAAATGTGAAGTTCTGTTGATAAAAAAAACTCAGTATTAAGTGGAAATCTCAATGGAAAACTGCAAAACTGAACTTAGGACTGACAAATACTTATTGAGGGAGATGACTTACATTAGCTGATAGCTTTCCGTCGAATTCCTCTCATATACAGCTATCTTTCTTCGTTTACCGTTGTTATTTTGTGTACTGTTGTACATTGTGTTGCTTGTTCTTTGTACCTGTTGCGTACTGTATACAAATAACATAATTTCAAATAAATATTGTTTATATTGTTTAAACTAAATACTTATTGCAATCTTCTCAAAATTGAAGTAACAAAAATAGACCCAAGAAGATAAAAAACAACTCAAAATTTAGGTGTTTCAACTAGCTAGTTCGTCGACTGAGTGCTAGAATGTCCTATGTCCCATAGGGGACATATGAGATTCTAGCACTCAGCCGACGAGTTGTTCATCAAACTGCTCGTGATATTCATATTGAGCAAAATATGTGGAATTCATCTACGATCATGTGCATTGATTGAATGTATCCGCTTATGCTTGAACATAATCAGATTTTGCTCGATTGCTTGTAGAATGTATAGTACTATACCACCATTAGTTATACTACTACCATGAAAGAAATCAATATGAAACTGTCCGGGGACCAAGGTTCGAACCTCGCAGCCTTCATGGTCAACCGATCTTGGCCAAAGAAGAATGTTTAACACCTGAACATCATAAGTCATTTTATCAAGCTGCAATAGCTTTTCTTCGTCTATATACTGAATTAAACAATTTTGGGATTAGAACCCCTGCAGTCAAAACAAATGACCAATCGCAGATGGGAGTTTCTCCTCTAGATATGACCCTGAACTTATATATTTTGTGGTAACCAGAATTAAAGGCTGTAGACAATGCTAGTAGTATGTATCGGGCTTTTCACCCCCATTGGCAGGACCTCGGTGCAGGACCTCGGACGTGACGTCATGTCACGTGACCTAGTGGCGCCATGTTGTGTTGTCATGGTAACCCGCGTGAGCGGCCATCTTGTGACGTCATCCCCATAGTGATACGTGGTGTTAGTGCGCATGCGCAGCGCGTGTTGTTAAGGTGATACGTGTTTCCGTCGTCCATTTTGTATACTGGAGGCCGCCATCTTGGTTTCTATGGTAGCACGTGATTGCTATGTTACCCAATGTTTCTGCAATTGGATGGGGTATGTTTAGAGGGTGTGTTCGATTCTAGAAGAGTAAATCTAATTACCACAAACAACCCGAAAATCCTTCCAAATCACCAAAATCCACCCCAACTTTTACTATTTCGAATTCTTTCAGAATTCTCTGCTTCTATCTATATATGCAACAGTTTTCGTCTATCTGGCCATGTTCCTTTATTCTAGAGTATACTCCAGTAGCATAGAAGAACCTATCAGTTGGAAGAACTTTGCTTATTGTTACTATATTTAGCTATTTTTGTTCCATTCTTGTTAGTTCTGACCCTGTTCCGTGTACTCTTGTTGTTTCATTTATCTAGAGCATTTATAACCAATCAGATTGCTTGATTTCCCATAGTCTGCATGCAGGGTTATCTCCCTTGTGTATAACAAAAGCAGTCCCAAAGCCAATAAGCTATCGAGCAGTTACTGATAAGTCATTGCTCGAACGACTCTAAGCCCATCGAGCAAATGAGCTATCGAGCAGTTGCTCGATCGAGTGACTCCTCGAACGACTCTTCGACTCATTTCAGTAATTGAGGATACACATGACCCGGTATTGTATTATTTGAGGATACCTATCCCAAATATCCCTTATAAGCTAAAGAGCCAAGAGAGTAATTGCTCCATGAGCAATTGCTCGAACGACTCGAAGCTCATTGAGCAAATGAGCCTTAGAGCAATTGCTCGATCGAGTGACTCGACATACTGCTCGAACGACTCGAAGTCCATCGAGCAAATGAGTTTTAGAGTAACTGCTCGTTCGAGTGACTCCTCGAACGACTCCACGACTCATGTCAGAAAAAAGGGATTCTAGGGCCTAAAGGGATTCCGTAAGTAGGGCTTTTTCCCAAATAAGCCAAAGAGCCAAGAGAGTAATTGCTCCATGAGCAATTGCTCGAACGACTCGAAGCTCATCGAGCAAATGAGCCTAAGAGCAATTGCTCGATCGAGTGACTCCTCGAACGATTCTTAGACTCATTTCAGTATTGGGGGATACTTGTTGGACTCTACATCCGGGGACTTCTGTTGGGAAAGGTGGCGGCCTCCCGTATACAAAATGGACGACGGAAACACGTATCGCCTTAACAACACGCGCTGCGCATGTGCACTAACACCACGTATCACTATGGGGATGACGTCACAAGATGGCCGCTCACGCGGGTTACCATGACAACACAACATGGCGCCACTAGGTCACGTGACATGACGTCACTTCCGAGGTCCTGCACCGGGGTCCTGCCAATGGGGGGGGGGGGGGGTGAAAAGCCCGCGACATACTACTAATGCTGAACAAAGTGTCATTGACACTGTAGCTTAACCCGACTGTGTGTAGTGTTTGATGCAAAGGATACTGTTCAATGTTTATGAAGGGATTATGAAATACGACAAAAATTGTGATAATTGAGAATATGTTAATTTCTGTTCCCTGTATGCTATGTTTTCAATGAGATTTTGAGGTGTAGACTGTACTAAAAAATTGAGGCCTGGATCAATGTGGCCCTCACAGTTTAATGTATGTCAACCAAAGTAACCAAGTTACAGTAAAATTATTCCAATAGGAGTCATTCTACCAAGTTACAATGAAATCCCTTCATAAATATAACTCGCAAACTTTCTTAAAGGAATGTAGGTCACATGACGGCTCGACGGTCACGGTTGACCGATCATGGCCAAAATAGGAGAGGCTCAACTAGACAGCATACCAAGTTATCCAACCAAGTTACAATGAAATCCCTTCATCACAACGACATGTAGACAGTGCTAAAGGAATCTAGGCCACGTGACCAGGCGGCGGTAACGGCTGACAGATCGTGACCAAAATAGGACTGTCTCATCTAGACATCATACCGAGTTGTCCTTGCAAGTTACAATGAAATCGCTTCATAAATATGAACTGTAGAATGCGCTAAACAAATCTAGGTCACAGGCCTGTGCGGTCGTCGCTGTTGACCGATCAAGGCCAAAATAGGTCATTCTCATCTAGACATTATACTGAGCCATCCTACAAATTTGCAATGAAACCCCTTCATAAATGCAAGCTTTAGACATTACTAAAGGAATTGAGGTACATGTACCATGCCCCTACGGCCGTCACGGTTAACTGAACCGGCCCAAAATAGGACGTTCTCATCTAGACATTATACAGATTCGTCCTACGAAGGTACAATAAAATCTCTTCTTAAATACGACATGTAGACAGTGCTAAAGGTTTTCGAGCTTCGGGCCCGCGTAGCCTTCATGGTTGACCGATCGCGACCAAGAGGGGACGTTCTCATCTAGACGTTATACGGAGCCATCCTACCAAGTGACAAGGAAATCTCTTCATAAATACATGTAGACTGTGCTGAAGGTTTTCGGGTTTCGGGCTCGGGCAGACGTCGCGGTTGACCGATCGCGACCAGAAGGGGACGTTCTCATCTAGATATGACCTCGAACCTGCACATGGAATTTCATGATGATCGGACAAGAACTACGGGGTGCAGACTGCGCTAAAGAAAATATGAAACAGACTGACAGACTGACATACTTCCGCACGCGTGATGGCAACAGCTTAAGCTAACAACGACAGACTAACACATTTATTCGTGAAATGGCAATATGATAGCTTACTTCGTCTTTGTCAAGTTGAACTTATTGAACACCCTTGTTAAACCTACACAAATAATGGCAATGTTATCGCACTATCGTCACGAATTACCCAATCAGTTGAGGCGGACACTGCAGTTGTAAATAGTAACAGCTGAAATTTTTGCCGATTCGAAACCGATATGGAATTTTGGGAAGTAAAGGAGAAAACTCTAAAATCCAGATAGATGGAATTTCCAACTACTCATGACTTGCCCTCCGAATTTCCAACTATAGGAAATTATGGTCAAGGTTGGGGGGGACCCCCCCCCCCCCCCCCCCCACTCCCGCCCATTGCGACGTCCCTGGTTGTGCCTGCTGGTGATCCATTTTTTTTGTTCGCATTTTGTCTGTTATACAACCATATAACTCAACAGCAATAAGACAATGAACAAACAGAGCTCCGAAACTAAACGAAAGCCACAGAAGTCACAGAAAAGGAAAACTAATTGGGAGGCCGATAAAATATGAATTTCGCTGACGGCTTTTCGGAGAAAAATCTCCAGCTTCAGAAAATAGAGAGTTCGAAAGAGTAAAATTATCTCTACTATAGAAGAGGAGGACAGTAGTAGGAGAGCGACGAAACGGGCCTTATTGGATGGATCTCATGATAGATTTCATGTGACGTTACAGTCACCTGACCCTGTTACGTTATGTATAGTTGTTATAGTAGCCTACGTGAGCGGCCATGTTGTGATGTCATTCTCGTGGTCTCAGTGATTTCCAACTAAACCCTCGGTTTTTAGCTGTTCATTTTAGCTTGAATTTCTTGAGAGTCCTCCTTATAAATGCGAGACGTAGTTCTATAACGTATGTTCGAATTAAGCTAGGTTACTTTTGCTGGTTCGGATGTTTCCATAATCCATGGCTACTTCCTAGAATTACCACAAACAACCCAACACAATTCCTCCCAGACTTTCAAAATCTTGGGTTCTTACTTTTTACAGACCTTATTCTGACTATCCTTGCAGTCTATCTTAGCTATCTCTGGTGCCACCTTCAGATTGCTCCATATCCCACAATCTGTATGTAACTATACAGAATTATCTTTTTTGTGTACAACGAACACCTATACGATTCATAAGACCAAGAGTCAATCGACCAGGAACAGGTATTGCTGGAATGGCTCAAATCTTATCAAACAAATAAGACATCGAGTAACTGCTTGAAAGAGAGACTCCTTTTACGCTCCTCTGCGTATTCGATGATACCGTTGACATGTTGATGTAGTACCGCAGGATATCTTTTGAGATACCTTTCAGGGGATACTTATTGTAGGATATCTAGCCGATACTATTTATGGCTCCTAGAGTCTCTTCGGTTCCTTGCATCCGCGCCACTAATGCTGATATGTCCAATAGCGTCGTCGTCTGTCCTATCATTAACTTGCACTCTGTTCTGCTACTACTACTGGTCTATATCACTACTAGTGGCTATCACTCGTTGTACTGTGCTACAGGCTCCCTAACTACTGATCTGTATCACTACTTGTGACTATCCCTCCCTGTCCTGTGCTAGAGTTGTCCACCATTACTACCTACTACTGATCTGTATCACTACTAATTGGTGTCACTAGCTCCCTGTGCTAGACTCTCCCGAACTATTGGTCCGTATCACTACTACTGGCTATCACACTCTGTCCTGTGTTAGGGCCTCCCTAACTACTGGTCTGTATCACTACTAGTGGCCATCACTGGCTGTCCTGTGCTAAATTCTCCCTAACTAC
Source organism: Pictodentalium vernedei (assembly GCA_031216915.1). Taxonomy (NCBI): domain Eukaryota; kingdom Metazoa; phylum Mollusca; class Scaphopoda; order Dentaliida; family Dentaliidae; genus Pictodentalium; species Pictodentalium vernedei. Next base: position 519,702,047 of record CM062294.1, on the reverse strand, counting down.
TGGTCTGTGTCACTACTAGTGGCTATCACTGGGTGTCCTGTGCTAGAGTCTCCCTAACTACTGATCTGTATCACTACTAGTGGCTATCACTCGCTGTCCTGTGCTAGAGTCTCCCTAACTACTGGTCTGTATCACTACCAGTTGCTATCACTGGCTGTCCTGTGCTAGAGTCTCCCTAACTACTGTTCTATATCACTACTAGTGGCTATCACTTGCTGTCCAGTAGTAGAGTCTCCCTAACTACTGGTCTGTATCACTACTAGTGGCTATCACTCGCTGTCCTGTGCTAGAGTCTCCCACTATAACTACTTACTTCTGGTCTGTATCACTACTAGTGGCTATCACTCGCGGACCTGTGCTAGGATCTCCCAAACTACTGGTCTGCATAACTACTAGTGGCTATCACTAGCTGTGCTGTGCTAGAGTCTCCCTATCTACAGGTCCCTACTAGTGTCCATCACTCCCTGTCCTGTGCTAGAGTTACCCAACGTTGCTACTTTCTACTGGTCTGCATCACTACTTGAGGCTATCACTGGCTGTCCTGTGCTAGAGTTGTCCACCATTACTACCTACTACTGATCTGTATCACTACTAATTGGTGTCACTAGCTCCCCGTGCTAGACTCTCCCGAACTACTGTTCAGTATCACTACTAGTGGCTATCACACTCTGTCCTGTGTTAGGGCCTCCCTAACTACTGGTCTGTATCACTGCTAGTGGCTATCACTGGCTGTCCTGTGCTAGGGTCTCCCACCATAACTCCTTACTACTGGTCTGTATCACTACTGGTGGCTATCACTCGCCGACCTGTGCTAGGGTCTCCCAAACTGCTGGTCTGCATAACTACTAGGGGCTATCACTAGCTGTTGTGCTAGAGTCTCCCTAACTACACGTCCCTGCTAGTGCCTATCACTCCCTGCCCTGTGCTAGAGTTATCCAACATTACTACCTACAATTTGTCTGTATCACTACTAGTGCCTATCACTCCCTGCCCTGTGCTAGAGTTACTCAACATTACTACCTACTATTTGTCTGTATCACTACTAGTGGCCATCACTCGCTGTCTTGTGCTAGAGTTACTCAACATTACTACTGATCTGTATATCTGCTAGTGGCTATCACTCGCTGTCTTGTGCTAGAGTCTCCCACCATAACTCCTTACTACTGGTCTGTATCGCTACTGGTGGCTATCACTCGAGGACCTGTGCTAGGGTCTCCCAAACTGCTGGTCTGCATAACTACTAGTGGCTATCACTAGCTGTTCTGTGCTAGAGTCTCCCTAAATACAGGTCCCTGCTAGTGCCTATCACTCCCCTCCCTGTGCTAGAGTTATCCAACTTACTGCCTATTATTTGTCTGTATCACTACTAGTGCCTATCACTCCCTGCCCTGTGCTAGAGTTAGTCAACATTACTACCTACTATTTGTCTGTATCACTACTAGTGGCTATCACTCCCTGCCCTGTGCTAGAGTTACTCAACATTACTACCTACTATTTGTCTGTATCACTACTAGTGCCTATCACTCCCTGCCATGTGCTAGAGTTACTCAACATTACTACCTACTATTTGTCTGTATCACTACTAGTGGCTATCACTCGCTGTCTTGTGCTAGAGTTACTCAACATTACTACTGATCTGTATCTCTGCTAGTGGCTATCACTCGCTGTCTTGTGCTAGTCTCCCTAACTACTGATCTGTAGCACTACTAGCGGCTATCACTCGTTGTCTTGTGCTAGAGACTTCCACCATTTGTACTTACTACTGTTCTGTACAACTACTAGTGGCCATCGCTCGCTGTCCTCTGCTAGAGACCCTAATTACTTGTCGGTATCACAACTAGCGGCTATCACACGCTGCCCTGTGCGAGAGTCTCCCACCATTTATACTTACTACTAGCCTGTATCACTACTAGTGGCTATCACCCCCGGTCCTGTGCAGGTGTCACCCCAACTACTGGCCTGTACCACTACTAGTGGATATCACTCCCTGTCTGTCCTGTGCTAGAGTCACCCACCATTACTACTTACTACTGGTCGGTACCACTATGGGTGACTATCACTCGCTGTCCTATGCGAATATCCCTAACTACTAGTCTGCATCAGTACTAGTGGTTATCAATCGCTGTACTGTGCTAGAGTTTTCCACCATTTATACTTACTACTTGTCTGTACCACTATTAGTGGCTATCACTCGCTGTATTTTGCTAACTTCTGGTCTGTATCATTACTAGTGGCTATCACTCGCTATCCTGTGATAGCTGCAGTCTCCCTTACTACTGATCTGAAGCACTAGTATTGGCTATCACTCGCTCTCCTCTGCTAGAGTCTTATACCATTTATACTTACTACTTGTCTGTACCACTACTAGTGGCTATCTCTCGCTGTCCTCTGATAGAGTCTCCCTAATTACGGGTCTGTATCTCTCGCTGTCCTGTGCTAAATTTTCCCATCATTATTACTTACTACTGGTCTGTATCACTACTAGTGGCCATCGCTTGCTGTCCTGTGCTACAGTCTCGCTAACTACTGTTCTGTTTCGCTACCAGTGGCTACTAATCGCTGTCCTGTGCTACCGTCACAAACTATTGTTATTTACTACTGGTCTGTTTCACTACTAGTGGCTATCACTCGCTGTCCTATGCTAGGGTCTCCCACCATTACTACTTCCTACCAGTTTGTATCACTACCAGTGGCTATCACTCGCTGTCCTGTGCTGGAGTCTAATTACTGACCTGCTTCATTTCTAGTGGCTATCGCTTGATGTCCTGTGCTATAGTCTCCCATTATTATCTACTTATGGTCTGTATCACTGCTAGTAGCTATCACTCACTGTCTTGTGCTAGAGTCTCCTAATTACTGGTCTGTTTCACTATTAGTGGCTATCATTCGCTGTCCTGTGCTAGAGTCTCCCTAACTACCTATCTGTATCACTACTAGTGGCTAAACTATCTGTCCAGTGGTAGAGTCTCCCTAACTACTGGTCTGTATCACTACTAATGGCTATCATTCGCCGTCCTGTGCTAGAGTCTTCCTAACTTCTGGTCCGTATCACTACTAATGGCTATTACTAGCTATCCAGTCCTAGATTACTACTTACTACTGGTGTGTGCCACTACTAGTGCCTCTCACTCGCTGTCCTGTGCTAGAGTCTCCCACCATTACTACTTCCTACTGCTCCCTATCACTACTAATGGCTATTACTCGCTCTCCTCTGCTATTCTATCACCATTTATACTTACGGCTTTGTCTGTATCTCTACTAATGGCTATCACTCCCTGTCCGGTGCTAGATTCTCCTTAACTACTCATCTGTACCACTACTAGTGGCTATCACTCCTTGTTCAGTGCTAGAGTAGCCTTAACTACTCATCTGTAGCACTACTAGTGGCTATCACTCCCTGTTCAGTGCTAGAGTACCCTTAACTACTCACCTACTAGTGGCTATCACTGTTCAGTGCTGGAGTACCCCACTATTACTTCGTAATCATGGTCTGTATCACTACTAGTGGCTATCACTCCCTGTGCTGTACTAGAGTCGTCCACCATTTATTCTTACCACTGGGCTATATTACTACTAGTGGCTATCACTCGCTGTACTGTGCTAGAGTCTCCCACCATTACTACTTCCTACTGCTCCCTATCACTACTAATGTCTATTACTAGCTCTCCTCTGCTATTCTATCACCATTTATACTTACGGCTTTGTCTGTATCTCTACTAATGGCTATCACTTCCTGTCCGGTGCTAGATTCTCCTTAATTTCTCTTCTGTAGCACTACTAGTGGCTATCACTCCCTGTTCGGTGCTAGAGTATCCCACCATTACTTCTTAAACCTGGTCTGTATCACTACTAGTGGCTATCACTCCCCGTTCTGTACTACAGTTTTCCACCATTTATTCTTACCACTGGGCGATATCAGTGACAATCACTTGCTGTCCTGTGCTAGAGTCTCCCACCACTATTACTTACTACTGGTCTGTATCACTACTAGTGGCTATCACTCGCTGTCCTATACTAGAGTTTCTGGTCTCGCTGTTCAGTGCTATAGTCTCCCACCATTACTACTGGTCTATTTCAGTACGAGTGGCTATCACTCGCTGTCCTGTGCTACAGTCTCCCAGCATTATTACTTACTATTGGTCTGTATCGCTGTTAGTGGCTATCACTCGCTGTCCCGTGCTAGAGTCTCACTAACTTCTGGTCTGTTTCACTAATAATGGCTATCGCTCACTGTCCTGTGCTAGGGTATCCCACCATTATTACTTATTACCAGTCTGTCATCACTACTAATGACCATCACTCCCTGCCCTGTTCTAGAGTCTCCCTAGCTATTGGTCTGCTTCACTTCTAGTGTCTATCACTCGCTGTCCTGTACTAGAATCTTCCTAACTACCGATCTGTATCACTACTAGTGGCTATAATTATCTGTCCAGTGCTAGTCTCCCTAACTACTGGTCTGTATCACGACTAGTGGCTATCACTGGGTGTCCTGTGCTAGAGTCTCCCTAACTACTGGTCTGTGTCACTACTAATGGCTCTCACTCCCTCTCCTATGCTAGATTCTCCTACCATTACTACTTACTACTGGCCTGTATCACTACCAGTGGCTATCATTCTCTGCCCTGTGCTACAGTTAACCACCATTACTACTTTCTACTGGTCTGTATCACTACTAGTGGCTATCACTTGCCGTCCAGTGCTAGAGTCTCCCTAACTACTGGTCTGTATCACTACTAGTGGCTATCACTTGCTGTCCAGTGCTAGAGTCTCCCAAACTACTAGTCTGTATCACTACTAATGGCTATCACTCTCTGCCCTGTGCTAGAGTCTCCCTAACTATTGGTCTGTATCACTTCTTGTGACTATCATTTGCTGTCCCAGACCCAGAAAGTCGAAATTTCGACTTTTTATCACGAACTTTCTACTTTTTATCTCGAAATTTCGACTTGAAATCTCAAAATTTCGACTTTCTACTTTTTATCTTGAAATTTCGACTTTTTGTAGTACACTCGGTAGCCTGATCAGCTGTGACGGTGTTGCGTATTTATTGCTTATCAAAACAATGGCGCTTCTTCACTTTGCTTTTGTGGGATGTGTTCCATTTTGATCTTCATCTATTATGAGTGTTGATGCGCTGGGATTCGAAATGGAGAAACGCTGGGTGGGGTGGACGTTGAATTGGGGTGGAAGGCCATTATTTCCACGATTTTTTTTATTTTCTGCTGTACTTTTAGGGCACCACACTCTGTAAAGTCGCATAGCTTCATAAAGGTGAGCCACTCCAGTGATATTTACCTGGCAGCACTTTTCGAGAGGCGAGTAAGTGTGTGTGTGTGTGTGGGGGGGGGGGGGGGGGCAACTTCCGCAGCATTGCTCACTGGTGGGTGGAGGAAACATGCATGCACTGATATGTCGCTGTTTTTGAACGTTATAATGGCGAGAAGGGGAAGGCATCCGAAGTTGTGTGACGTCTTCATGGAGTCTCATGTATATTATAGAAGCACTCTTTTTACTTCAACGTGATTTAACCCTCTACCTCACGAATCGCCCGCATCCGCCCGCGTAATATGCAAATTGAGCAGTTGAAAAAATTATTTTTTTTCAAAATATTCAACAAAACCATATCACGTGACCCCTCATTGGAACGAGCTCATTGAGCTCGTTCCAATGAGGGGTCACATGATATGGTTTTGTTGAAATTTTTTGAAAAATTTAATAAAATTATATTTAAAATAATAAATTTTGATATCGTCTACGTTAGGTAAAGGGTTCGTGTGTTGTTAGGTATTATATTAGCATGTTTATTGGACATAACTTTGTGTGTGTGGAGGGGGGGGGCAATTGTTAAATTTGGAACAGCATTTGTCAAGTTGCATCCTTTGTAAATACGGTTTGGAATAGAGCGTCAGTTTATTTGATCATCAACTTTAGGCAGCTGGGCGGGGTTGGACTAAATTCTTCAGGTGGGGGCTCACCTGTATTCAATTCTGGATAAGACAGTTATAGGGTTGATATAGCCAGATAATTGTTGGTTGTTTCATCAGAGTATCGGTCACTATGACTGACAGAGTTGCATGTTGACCATCACTTGTGTTGGTGGCACTCTTCCATAGTTTATTTACACTGGCGCCCAACGTTTTAATGAAACTAACGCTAGAATGGTATTCCCAGGCCCAAGCTAAAATGGTGGGGAGAGGGGTTGCGTCCCATGACCCTGTCCGTGTTGGAATTTTTCAAGTTGTCTGTCGGAAAAATTGTTGGCCGCCAGCACAACAACGATGCCACAACTTTCATTGTGCAAATTTACCTTTAGGTTTCATATAACCTTTGTGTGTAAAAGCTTGTTCGTTTATTATTATTATTTTAAAGAGTTACTTTTGTGAAACGAAAGTAATTCTTGAAAATAGTAACAAACGAACGTCTTGGGCCAGTTTCGTTCTTTATTGTTTTAACCTTTTACCTAACAAGAAAAGCAGACGACACTTGCCAAAAAAAATTCTTGAATAACTATTATTTTCATTTTTTGTCTCAAAAACATAGGTTATGACCCCTCATTGGAACGAGCTCGATGAGCTCGTTCCAATGAGGGGTCATAACCTATGTTTTAGAGACAAAAAATGAAAAAAAGGATGAAAATTAATTGGCGATTTTTGTGAATAGCGATAGCCGGTTTTGACCGTTATGTTGGGTAAAGGGTTATGAAAGCATATCGAGTTAGGATTCAAGATCGTACCGACGGTCAACGATCCGGGAACACTGTCGGAATATTTACCTCTCGACCCACCACGCCTAGAAATGAATGGATCCTAACTCAGGTTTTGGCGTGGCAATGACTGCAAGCTTGACTTTTTTATTGCGGTTTAACGTCACTTACTGTCAGCAAGGATCTCCTCGTGCCAAACAGTTTTACGGGGGGGGGGGTGTGGAAGCATGAGAAAACCACAGAGCAGTGGCGAGCAACTGTCAGACTACCCAACGTACTAACTCTGCATAGAGCCAGCATTGACTGAAGACAAGTACGTCATGGCAAATACAGTGCACCTTAGTACACAGCGACACTGTGCCACCACGTGGGCAATCGGGATTAAGTGCCTTACCCAAGGGCACAATGTCGTTACCGCTAGTCATGATCAAACCGGGAACCTCTTGGTTTGAAGTTCAAAGCTCCAACCACTGGCAAGCTTGAATGGAACGCTCGGTTCATCCATAAGACGGCCCTTATCAGGGTCATCGAAATGTTTAAAAAGAACACTTGTTCACTAAACACATTGTCATCATCATTAACCCCCTCTCCCCCACACTACACATTAAACCCATTAATAAAGCTATTTCCACTCGATACGAGTAAACTTCCATTTGCCGAGATTCATATACAGAGGATATGGAATGAGTGTTTTTCTCATATAATATTTATGAAACGAGTCTAAGAATTCTCCGTTTTGGCGAACCTCTGGCGAGCCCAAACGGAACCTATGTTTTGGAAGCAAAAAGTGAAAATATAAAAAAAATGAATGGCGTTTTTCTTGTAGGTAAAAGATTAATACAATATACCCTAAATAGGACAGATAACGTAAATTCTCCCTACTGAAAATTAAGCAAATGTGACTCAGTTGTACTGTTTAGCCAATCAAATTGCCCAGTTTTGAAATTGACCAATGAAAGCTCCCAACTCTAATTATGCAAATTATGAAAATATGGCCCATTTGTATTTTGTTCAGCCAATCAAATTGTCTAGTTTTGAAATTGACCAATGAAATTGACGGAAGGCTTTATTTATCACTGATTAATATGAAAACAAAATATCAAATGTTTTAAAGTGAACAAAACGGACGAGTCATATGATAAAAGTGTATGCTAGATTTCGAGGAGTAAAAAAATCCATTATCCTAACCCCTTACAACATGTAATATAACAGGCCATTCCAACGCCACCCCTCCCCAGATGGGTAGAGCGATGGCGAAGTGTTTATAGCACTGGACTTAAACTGAAAGATCAACAGTTCGATCCTGATCAGCGGTAACTGCGTTGGGTAAAGACATTTAATCCCGCCATGTGGGGCACGAAGACGTTCTGTACAAAGGTGTGCGGCACGTCGATGATTCACTTGCTTTCAGCCGCAGCAAACTCTGGCTGTGCAGAGTTAGTAAGTTCGAGAGTCTGACAGTTGCTCGCCGCTGCACGATTGTTCTCCCCGGCTTCCTCTCGCCGTTAACTTGCCCGACACGATGTCACCCTGGCTGTTGAAAATGTGGTTGAACACAAACAAACTTCTCCCGAAAACAAACATCGATATCCAACCAGTTAAGCCCGCACGCCCAGGGGAAAAGACTAATTTTGAACACTGTAACCTCCTTACCAATATCTACATACATATACCTTTTCAAGTATGAAAATTTTTGGCTATATACCTTTTCTATGCCTGTCTTATCCAAAAATGAATACATGTGCGCCCACCCCACCACACAATGTGCTGATAATGCTATTAAGACGAGTATAGTAATCCCCCTATATATGCAGAGTGTATATAATGATACACCGACTTTCTGATTTCTTACCATTTCTCACCCTATTGAACGGACACAAATTCCACTTTCCCCACCCCCATTCCTTGAGGTTTCTAACTGGGTTTGGGGCGGTCATTGCCTTGTTTTTCAATCATCCATGACCCTTTCCTGTCTGATGGATGTGTCGTTAAACCCCAGTAAAAAAAAATCATGGCCCTCCAACCGGTATATTGTTTTTTTATCCGGAGAATACAACAGTCCACGTCCATAACATGTCCAGTTTTATGCATCGAATTTGCCAATCCGTTCTCTAACGGAGAATATAACAATAACATGATTTTGAAGGACATTACAGTGTATTAACGGCTCAACAGAAATGGTTAACAGACCAAGAGTTTATTAGCGGCCCGCGACGAAGTCGAGGGCCGCTAATAAGCTCAAGGGCTGTTAACCATTTCTGTTGAGCCGTTGATACACTGTAATGCCCGACAAAGTCGTGTTATTTCTATTACTGCCACTTTCGTACATCGGGTACATTACAATTAAATTATATGGGAAATAAGATAAATAAATGAAGTTTGACATTTTAGAATTAAAAAACAGCGACACTATCGTCTGATTTGTTGACAAACAAACCGGGTAACATGACTATCGTCTGATCAGTCTACGGCGAAATTTGGGAAGTTAGATGATGAAATATATCTTTGAAATGAGAAGTTTAGGCAAGGACTTTATTCATCAAAGATGTCATCACTTACTTTGTGCGTATCGCTTCCTATATTTGATACATTATCTATCCGTGACACAAAGGGAAACACTTGAAACAAATGTGTTAATTGTGTTTACAAATTAAAAAAATCCGAATTGAATTTCGATCCCAATGGAAATCTGGGAAAAATATTGTTGATCGGCTGAGAGATGTGACGTCATTGTCTATATTTAGACGTGTCGGGCTGTTATTGACGTGTTGGGCTGTTATTATACAATAACGTGTTTTCGAGGGCGTTACGCTCCATTATCGGACCGCCATTAGTGATTAGCAGCCCGGCAGTCCCTTAGAGGCCCGAGGCGATAGCCGAGGGCCGCTAATGACTGTAGGGCTGCTAATCACTAATGGAGGTCCGATAATGGAGCGATACGCCCGAGAAAATCACGTTATTATTATTATTATCAAGTACTGTATGAAAGACGACCCAAATATGTATTCCAAATTGCCAATCACTAATACAGTGATTGACAGACGGGCATATATCAAATAGACAGGCGGGCATATTCAAACTTTTCGAATGCCATAAGCTGTCGACCTCTTGGTGTTAATTGGTCTAGCATCCGCTTCCATTTGCTCTAAAACGCTCTCATCCATTTCTGATGATTGAGACATTTTATTTTGCTTTTAATTTACTCGATAGAAATCTATTTTTACGTCGTCTGCAATCAAAACAAATCAACCGGATGTTGAGTAAATGACGTCATGTAAGACGCTGGGCGATAATGGCCATTATCCGCCCCGGTTTTTCGTACCCACGGGCGGGTATGTTCCCTTATCGTCTATGTAAATTAATATTAATGTGTAGGTAACGCCCGGTAAATTGATAATAATAGTCAATAACGGCCCATCACGTCTCATGACTTGTACTTGTTGAGCATTACGAGGTTTCAACGCCCGGTAAAACATTGTTAATGTGCTAGGAACGCCCGCAAAAGTGGTAATACTAAGAATGTAATACACCTGTCTACACAGCTTCCTAAAGTTTACGGCAAAATACACTCAAATGATCTCAGTGCGTACATGATTCTCCCACCCTCGGAAAGTGTTGCCAAATAAATATCACTATAAATATCACTTTTACCCAATGCGTTCCTCAAAAATGCGTTCCTCCCCTTCCGACCCCCCCCCCCCCCTGACTACCACCACCATCAAGTTAAATTATAGAAGTGGACTGCCAGGAGTTTATTCTGTAAATTATTGAGGGGTGGGGGGGGTCGGAAGGGGAGGCGTATTTGCTCTTCATCCACACAATGACGCTTCACTTGACTTGGGTGGCATGCGTCTCGTTTTGATTCTCGTTTTTTATTCGTTCTTCTATAATATTTCGGCAGTGTACTCGGTGGTGGGGGGGGGGGGGGGGTCGGGCAGTAGAAAATTTGCAGATGTCATGTCTCATTTTTGGGTTTAGCCCTTTTTTTACATCCACCCACCACCTTGAGTAATTTTTCTATTGCCATTTTCAGACACCCACCCCCGCTTTCCCATTGAAATTACGAATTGCTTTGACAAACATCATAATAGGTATGGAAAGAAGTATAGTTTACTGATCAGTTTGATTCCATCCGTGATTCCAAGTACTTGTTACAATTTGTTATTACCCAGAAAGGTTAGTTTCACTTCCTGTTTGCAAAATGGGGCTTCGGGAATCTTAAAAAACTCATCCAGAACAGCTCAATGTTCATGAAAGTATGAATGATGGCCTAAGATATGCCCAACCCCCTTCCCCTGATTTGACGTAAATAAAAATGTTTAATATGCCCCTGATTTATACCATAGGAGTAAATAAAAATGACAAAAAATTCAATCCATTCTGATCCGTTTATTAATTTTTTACTTGATTCTGGCAGGAGTCGGCATGATTAATTCCACAAGTGACTCCAAATACTAGCCTTGTTAGTATCATTTATTATTATTATTTTTTTTTTTTTGGTTTATTTTTGCCAAATTCTCAATTAAAAATATTTTGAAAATGATATTTGTCAATTTTTCAAAATCTCAAGTTACCAATCACACATGTGGTAAAGTCTTAACACACAATAATAGCAAGTTAAACTTAGAGCTGTAGGTTTTTAAATTTCTTGTTCGGTTTCGGTTTTTCAGGTGGAGTAAAACCTCGGTTCGGTTCGGTTTTCGGTTTGTTCATGAGGCCAAGTAAAATTCAATGAAACTCATTCTTATGTCCGGAGTCATAACTGAATGGTAGTGAAATTGAGTGAAACTCAATGAATGCCCGAAATAAGCTATAATACATGAAGAATCAGGAAAGCCAATATAATAATTACCTAAATATAGAGAACTTTTATTGTGCTTGGCCATTTTTCGAGGTCTGACACCTACACGCAACTTGAGGAAAGCTGCAAACACAACTAAACTGAAATGTCGGAAATTCACAGAATGTAGCCTTCCCAGGGTAGTGAGCCTACCCAGACACTGCCATTGGCAGTGTCTGGGTACTCTCACTACTCTGGGATGGCTACATTCTGTAAATTTCTGCAGCAAGAGAGTATTTAATAAAAAAAAACGAAAAACCTAAGATTAGGGATGTCGACGGTTTCGGTTTCGGTCTTTAAAGAAAAACTAAACACCTCGGTTCGGTTTCGGTTAACCTACAGCTCCAGTTAAACTATACTGAATATTATATTGTCACTAGGTTATGCAACAATATTTGAAATTTGAAAGCATGTTGGAACTGTTAACCAAGTTGAAACAGAGCAGTTGTCACAATCAATTCACTAACACTCCTACTCTGTCATAATACTAAAGCAACGACAACGAGTAAACGTCAGAAAATATTCTCAAATATTCTTTTAAAATTGGAGTAAATAAGACATAGTGATGCCCTTGAAGTGAAAAGAATATTAGTTGATAATAGCACATTTTTACATTGATTCATGTTGTATCTGGTGCATTATAAAAGATTTTTCCAAAAAAAATTGTCCTGCATATTTTCTACACTGAGAACCAGACACCCACCCCTCCACCAACATGTCTTATTTGTGACATTTGCACAGATTTCACCTCATATTAACACTTATAAGGCTCCTTTTGTTGCAGTTTACCTATTGGGGTTGATTTACAGCATTATCTCAGCGGTTTGGAACATAAATAATGATTGCAGAAAATTATGAAAAATTGCATAATTTGAGAACGCACATTTTTAGCGCACCCGTGATACCCACCCCACCTCACACATAACGTCTCCTAAATTTGTGGTGCCCCCTCCCCTCTCCCCTGGCGTACTGGGTAAAAAGTAGGACCTTTTCGTAACGGAAAATACCCCAGTGAAATTTAATGGGCAGCATCTCTTCGTAAGGGTAGACTGCTCATTGTGATTCACCGTGAGTACCCCGGGAAGTGAAGTAGTGCTGAGTGCTCGTTTACTGTTGTAAACAAGCTCTGTTTTACTGTTAAAATAGCAATACACTTCACCCATATTGCCACGTGGGGGCACGGTGACGTTGTGTACTAAGGCGCACTTCACGTCGGTGGTGCACCTGTCTTCAAATTCAACCAAAGCTAACCCTGCCTCTGTGGAGTTAGTCTGTTGGGGAGCTGACAGTTGCTCGCCGTTGCTCAGTGGTTCTCTCTGGGTACTTCCTCCATCCGTAAACTGTCGTGGTCATGTTTCCGCCGTCCATTTTGTATACTGGAGGCGCCATCTTGGTTTCTATGGTAGCACATGGTTGCTATGTTACCCAAAGGCTTCTTATAGGATAGGGGTATGTTCGATGGGTATGTTCCTTTGTACAGGAGTAATTTCCCGATTCGCAGAATTACCCCCAAACAACCCGACAAGTTGTACTATTTCGATTTCTTTCAGAATTCTCTGCATCTATCTATGCAATAGTTTTCGTCTACCCGACCATGTTCGTTTTATCCTTCCGCGCTGGAACTTGAGTCATATCGATTACCATATTCACACGCGCGTGTCATTCTGTGCATGTCCCGAATCCAAAGGTGAAAACATTTTGAAAATCCGACCTCTGATGCTAGAGATATGACGTCCATACCAATGATACCACCAGCGTCAGCGAGTGCCCACTGCATTCCCTAGTCCCGAATAAAAAGGCGAAAACCATTTGAAAATCAGATCTCGAATGGCCCTCATGACCTCAAACGAAATGAGGCTAAGAGGGATAGTAAATTAGACCTCATTGAGGGTTTTTCTCATAGCCCTCTTGGCCTCATACGACTAAAAAGGGGTGCCGAAGCCAGATGTTCTCAAAAAAAGGGGCGCTGAAATTGGAGTGCCAACGAATATGGTTGTTAAATACCGAAATGAGGCTAAGCGGGATAGTAAATTAGACCTCATTGAGGGATTTTTTCATGGCCCTCATGGCTTCAAATGAAATGAGGCTAAGCGGGATAGTAACTTAGACCTCATTGAGGACTTTTCTCATAGACCCCATGGCCTCATGCGACTAAAAAGGGGTGCCGAAGGTCAGACGTTTTCCAAAAAGGGGTGCTAAAATTGGGGTACCACGGGATATGGCTGTTAAATACCGAGATGAGGCTAAGAGGGATAGTAAATTAGACCCCACTGAGGGTTTTTTTTTATGGCCCTCATGGCCTCAAACGAAATGAGGCTAAGAGGGATAGTAAATTATACCTCATTGGGGGCTTTTCTCATAGCCCTCATGGCCTCATACGACAAAAAGGTATTCTCCAGAAGGTATCCTCGATAGGTATTCTCAGATAATACAATGCCAGGTCATAGGTATCCTCAAATACCAAAATGAGACTAAGAGGAATAGTAAATTAGAAGGATTTTTCCATGGCCCTCATGGCCTCAATCGAAATGAGGTTAAGAGGGATAGTAAATTAGACCTCATTGAGGGATTTTCTCATAGCACTCATACGACTTAAAAGAGATTCCATAACCAGAGACCTTTCTCAAAAAGGGATTCCATGGGACGTGGCCATTTGATATAAAGGTGATGAGAATCGTATAGGACTTCGTTGTAATAAAGGGAGATAACTCTGCATAAAGATTACGGGGGATGAATCAATCTGATTGGTTAGTTAGCGCCAGTAAAGTGAACTGTATGGGTGATCTAGATAAATGAAACACCAAGAGTACTCGGAATAGGGTCAGAACTAACAAGAACAGACCAGAAAAGCTAAATATAGTAACAATAAGCGAAGCAAAGCTGTTCCAGCTGATAGGCTCTTCTACTCTACTTGAGTATGCTCCAAGACAAACGAAAATCGCCGGGTAGACGAAAAAACTATTGCATAGATAGATAAAAGCAGAGAATTCTGAAAGAATTCGAAATAGTACAACTTGTCGGGTTGTTTGTGGTAATTATACGAATCGGGAAATTTCTCCTGTACAAAGGAACATACCCCTATCCTATAAGAAGCATTTGGGTAACATAGCAACCACTTGCTACCATAGAAACGAAGATGGCGGCCTCCAGTATACAAAATGGACGACGGAAACACGTATCACCCTAACAACCAAACATGGCGCCACCAGGTCACGTGACTATGACGTCACATATGAGATCTCCCATGTGATCCCCTCAACCGGGCACGGTCGGGTACATGCTATACTACTTATACATTTTGCACTCTTTTTCATCGTCTTTCTCAATTTTTTACCGAGCTCCAGCAACCGCGACCTCAGCTTAAACAGCAGTGACACACACCCCCCCCCCCCTCCCCTCGAAGGTGCCATCAAGGTACTCTTCAAAACCTGCTTTCTCTTTATCACGCAGCCCATCCAAACACCTATTTGCTTTGACCCCCATCCCACTTTGTCAATTTCGGTCATAATCCTTCTCTGGTGTAGCTTGTCCCCATTTCTAAGTCAGAGGCCTCGACTGAATAGTTCTCTGTGAACTCTCTTACCTGCTCAATTCACCCTGTCTTTGTATTTAAATTCCAAATATTTTGGAACATTAGTTTACACCATCGGCTGTCGCGGCTATACCGAATAGTTAAGATAACAGAGTTTCATTAAATCTATCCAGTCCTTGAGCCTCATCCACCGAAGCTCGCCCAATGCTTTCTTCTGGTGCTGGGTCATTTACTTGTTACATGTTAGCCATTTGAACATGTTAGCCATCGGCCTAACACCATTCTGCAGAGTTTCCAAGCTCTTTACAACCGTTTGGTTTACAATTATCAATTCCGTACCATATGTTACTAGGTTCACCCACCATTTCCAAAATGGTTGCCCTCGTCACGAAAACCTTATTGAAGCTGTTTCTCCCTAAATGTGTCATTTGATTACGAATTCGCTTCCCCTTCACAGTTAGTATATTCGTGTAGCTTCGGTGGGTGCGTCTTCCGTGATATTTACATTTATCCCCAAATACAGGTAGTCAACTGTTTTCCGCATACTAAGAGCTTTGCTGCTAGCTTCAGAAATACAGAAGTCTCTCACTCTCTACAGTAGAGTAGGTTCGGCTCCACTTTACGATCAACGGGTATAACCTTGCATTCGTTTTCATTTCGCCCATTATACAGTGGCGGCGCCAGAGTTACAAAAGTGAGGGGGTACAGTTGGGGATTGTGCAGCGCTGAGCTGGGGTGGGTTTCGGGGGTGGGGGGGGGGGGGGGTTCTCTCCCTAAGTTGAGAAAATGTTTAACTGTTTTGCAACAAAATCATGCGAATATGGATATCATTGGAACCGGCTGAACAAGCCGGTTCCAGTGATATTCATATTTGCATGATTTCATTAAGTTATACCTTTGAGAATTTTTCTAAAATATTAAATTTTATTTATTTTTTAAAATTGCTGTAGGCTGAATTCCAAACGGATGCCTTGCACGCTCTCGATTCTAGCATTCGTCGAATACTCTTAAGCACTATGTTTCAGTCCGTTCAAACGCGGCATGCCTTGTTGCATTTGGACCCTCGACTCTTGTTTGTTGTTTTGCAGCTAGCGTGTGTGTGTGTGTGGGGGGGGGGGGGGGGGGGGGGGTAGGGGGTGGATGGGGGGGGGGGAAACATAATTTCAAAACTTCTCTGATTTAATGCACTTGGGAATATGGGATTAAGCATACCGACCATTACACCGCAACGTTCAATACAACAAAAATTAAAATGATAGTATTGTTTTACTACGCTTGGCGAAAAAAGTGGAGGGGTAAGTACCCCCACATACCCCTCCATGGCGCCGCCACTGCTCCCATAACTCACAACAATGCAGCATTTACTCTAGCCTCTCTTTATTTTCTAACACGAGTGCCATTCCACCTGCGAAAAATAGCCCTGGGATCTTCAGGTCCACAACGGCCACTCCTCGTCGATATGTAGAAGTTCATCTCCTAAATTATTGATGTACAATGCAAAAAGAAGTGGCGAAAGAATACACTTCCCTTTCTTTTACAGTATTAGTGCTTTAGGCCTATCTCTATAGGCACCCATTATTTTGGTATGTTACACGTACAATCCCTATATCCCGATAAATTCTGTCTTTTGATTGGTCAGAAGGCTTGGACAAATCGCCATGGCTAAGGGTGAACCCAACACCCAAGGTATATGAGAGCGTGCAACGTCCAGGGTATAAGCACGTGGGTCATTCATTCACACTTCTGACTTCAGTGTGAGAACACCTTACCACCTTGAACACTAATCATGGACACACTGGATTTACCATCAAGACTCGTTAAAACCATCTCAGCTCTGGGCGTCTCTTGCCCTGTCACCTGGACTGTCCGGGAGACAGGCAAGAGAGTCCATCTGAGCTTGGAGTTCATCGTCGAAGAGAACAACACCACCACACCTTCTTCGGGGAGAGGTAGCACCTTTTGTGAGAGGAACCCTTCTCACACTGGTCCTCACCCGAAGAAGTCTGGACCTGGCCCTGAAAAGAAGAAGAGCAAGAAGAAGAAGAGTCCGTCCACCAAGCGGAAAAAGATTGGGACAGAAATGGGAAAGATCTGGGCATTTTAACGTACACAACAGCACTCCCTACCGAAAAACGTCTTTCTTCTACTCCACTTGATCCGCCATTTTAAAATGGCTGGAGCTGATAGCAGACCTCTAGGTGAATACCTCGTGGGGTGCGCAGGAGACTATCTCCCTGCTTCTGCGTTTGTGAAAACAAAAAAGTTATTCAGGATTACGATTACGGAGCGCGAGAAACGCGTCCACAAATTTTTCTCCGCTATGTTTCTATTGTGTTTCAGACGGGACAAAAACGTTATCTCCGTCAACATGTATGGTACATGGAGATTTAATTCCTGGATGTCTCATTTAAACACCTCGCCTGCGGCTCGGCGTTTAAAAACCGACATCCAGGTCAATGGCGGATACAGAGGGGGGGCGGTGAGGAGGTCGCCCCACCCCCTTTAGCTCGTGTTTGTCTCGTATGTAGGGCGTAGCCAGGATTTTCATTTGGGGACAATACATGAATTGAAGTAAAAACATACAACGACATTTATTTCATCCATCACCATTCGCTATGGAAAACAAATATACCGTTGAAATTATGCAAAATATATCTACTGGTCGCCTCCATTTATAGCGTCACCGACACAGCATGATTTTGTGGTGTTACATGCCCCTAGCCTCAGGTACCCCATGGCTATGCCAGTTATGGGTCAGGATCTTAATTGGCATAGTCATGGCGTACCTAAGCCTAGAGGGCTGACTGCTGAAAACTTTCAAACGCTGGCAGATCGCAATGTTCTCCTGAGGTTAAGTCAGTTATGACTGTAAACAGTGTGTCCAAAATACAGTATTATGGTAAACGGATCTGAAGAGCATATTTTCAAATTTTCTAATTCTGTCTTGAACGTATGACAGAATTTGAAATTCTGAAACATGCTGTTTAAAAAGTGTTAATTAGCCGTTCAAAAATTCAAGAGGATTTCCACCCCAGAAACCACCAGAATGCCCCATTGGGTCGCTCATTTCCAAAAAATTTCTGGGGGGAGAATTCTCCCCCCCCCCCCCCAGACCCCCCTACAAAAGCTCGTGCCTTCGGCACTCGCCGCAGATGCCTTCGGCATCTGCACGATCCGCCCCCCCCCCCCCCTTTGAGAATTCCTGTATCCACCACTGATCCAGGTATTTAATCTCCATATACCATACATGTTGGCGAAGATAACTTATAATAGTGTTTTCATAATTCCAACAAAGAAGCTCACCTTTATGCTTTCGTCCCATACCCTTCCCACATACTCTATCAAATGCCTTTTTACACCCAGAAACGCATAAATATTCTTTTCCTTTTAGCTTTCGCAAATTCTATCATTTGAGATAGTGTGAATGGACGTTCAGTGACTCTCCATCCCTTCCTGAAACCATTCTGGATCTCTTCCAAACAACCCCTTCTCTACGATCACATCCTCTAATCTCCCATATCGGACCCTACAGAAAACTTTTCCAATGTTGCTACTGGCCGAGATCCACCGTTAATTATCCAATACTTCCTTATCCTTGTTTTGTGTAAAAAGATGACATTACTTTCTCTTGGACCGTCTTGTTTTTCTACGGCTAAGTTGGGCGTTAGACCTTTACATGGTTGCTCTCCTCTATTTTTAGGAACTCATCGGGAATTTCATCCGCCCCTCCACCTTTTCCGTTCCTTAATTTTGAGACCACTTTTCGGACCGTCTATTTTTATTTCCCTGCAGACGAAGTTTCATAAATTTTCCTCAACCTCATTTGCCAAACCGGTGAGTTTCTCATGTCCCATCGTTTATCATTTACCTTTTCTCAGTGATTGACAACTTCCGATGCGATTTGCAGGGACGTGGCGACAGGGGGAGTGTATGGGGATGTTACTCCCCAATTCTGGCCAAAATTTCCTATAATTTGGAGGGCAGGTCATGAGAAGTTGGAAATTCCATCTATCTGGATTTTAGAGCTTCTTTGCTGATGCTGATGCCTCCTTTACTATCCAAAATTCCAACTCAGTTTCAAATCAGCAAAAATTCCAACTGTTACTATTTACATCTACAGTGTACGCAATATCGAGCGATGATGTCAATCGGTACGAGATTTCTATAGTACGTTCACTTATAGCAATAATAAAAAAATCCTCGAAACGCACATCAAGAAAATTACATTATGTAAAATCGTTATCCTGAGTTAATTCCATCATTCACAGTTATAAAATGATGAAACATCGAAAATTGATCATTCCTGCATAAGATCTGATTTAATGTTAGGACAGTGTAAAAAATGTTTGAAACGTAGTGGGTTCTTTTCTTTTTGAAAACATTTGTCCAGTATATTTTTCCCATGAGATATCGACATGATGGGCTGTGAAGTGTGAAAAGCTTTGTTTCCAGGCAGCTGTAATTTATAAACTGCAGAGCACTATCTTGCAAGTAAAAATTCGGTATCAATTTTAATTTTAGCTATCATTACACATCCATTACACACGTGTGTCTGGTGAATAGTAACTACTCAATGCATTAATTGTTGATCATCACAGCTCTTTCCATTCACTACCAACATGCCCGTACTTAACATCCATGCAATGTGAATAAAGAAGAAGTTAGTAATGTCAGAGAGGTCCTCGGTTCGAATCCCACCTGCAGCAACCGCGTTGTGTCCTTTGGCAAGGCACTTCATCTCCATTGCCCGCGTGGCGGTACGGTGGCGTTGTGTACTAAGGCGTACTGCACGTCGATGGTGCACTTGTCTTCAACCAATGCTAACCCTGCTTGTGTGGAGTTAGTATGTTGGGGAGCTGACAGTTGCTCGCCGTTGCTCGGTGGTTCTCTCCGGGCACTCCGGCTTCCTCCACCCGTAAAACTCACGGTCATGATTAGTCATTGTGCATAAACATGTGACCTTAAACACAAATAAATAAATAAATAAATAAATAAATAAATAAATAAATAAATAAATAAATAATGTCCGAGAAGAGGTAGTAAATGTGGGAAAAGATAGAAATCCTTCCTTCTGAGCAGTGAATTGGGTTGGGCAGTCCTGGAAAAGAGGCGGGTGCGGGTGCAATGGCTCCCGTCAGCACCCGTGTTTTTCTATTTTACGGGAGCTAAAAAGTGCACTCGTTGAAAAAGTACTGATATGTTGTGAGGGTATATAAATGTGTGTGGTTTTTGAGAAAGCAGCACTCTGTGGCTAGTGATAAGTTACTGTCATAAGTCAGCAATTTCTTATACATTTAACCCTTTGAACACTAGTGGTATCTGCCATGCCAGTTCAATGGCAGCAATTAGAAGAGTCCATATTCATTATTTGGGGTAGACCAATCAATATTTTTCAACTTGCAGCCTCAGGGCTGCACGTTGAAAATACTGATTGGTCTACGCCACACATTTACTAAACAGCCATCCTATTTAATGACGTTATGACGTATCAGATTAGATTAGATTAGATTTATTGCAAAAAACACCTTCCATGAGGCAGATTGCACACAAGTAAGTTATGAATAAATTTGTAACTGAAATTACAATACAATCTTTGTACCTTCATACAAATGTGAAGAGTGTTGGAAATGAAACGGAAATTTCAAGAAATATATACAAATACAAATATTTACAGAGAACACAATACTATCTGCGTGAAAATATGCCTCCACAACATGTAAACATATGTAGCTTGATAATTATGCTCTTAGTCAGGACTGAATGCTTGCCTATGAATTGAACCCCGAGCTTAAAATGATATTGTATTCATGGATTCATGTATTCATGTTCATGGATATTCTAATTACTGATTAAAAAGTTACGCTTTATAAAGAACAACTGGATTATGTTACAGACGGCAGCACATGTTGAGGGATTGTCATTTTTCATGATCACTTGAAATTTGTCTAAGCTGTTCAAGGCATAGAACTCCGGCCGGGCATTCGATACAATATCAAACAGTTGCTTTCTCTCTGATTCGTATGCTGGACAGTCAATGAGGAAGTGTTTTTCACTTTCAACATCTCCCGTTGAGCAAACGCGACATAATCTTTCACTCAGTGGTATGTGTCGTCCTCTCTCTATAGCGAGATTGTGACTGCTAATTCTCAGTTTCGTGAAATTAATTCTTGCTTCATGTGATTTTGTATGAATGAGAAATAGTTCTATAGCGTAATCACTCTTAAATGTTCGATAGGTTCGAAGTTTGTTTTTACCCGTTCGTTTATTATCATTAAAAATTTCTTCTTTAAAAGAATTCAAATATTCGTTCCTGAGTTTTTCGGTGAAGTGTTTCAGTGTTTTGCCCAAATAGGTGATTTCCTCCACTTTCGGTACCCCATAACGGTTAAGCATTTCTGACAGTATTTTGAAATCGGCATATAATTTACATTCTGTGGAAGCGTGGTGAAGAAGCATATTTGATTCATTGTTCTGCAGTTTGGCAATATATTTTAAACGACGGACTGAAGCGTCAATAGTAACTGGATACCTACCAAGTTCGGCCTTCACTGCATGATTAGATGCGTTTTTATTGACATGAAGTATCATCTTACAACATCTTGTATGAACTGCCTCGCATGGCATCTTTTCAAGTTTGTATAACGGATTTTGCACACCCCACAGTTCACTGCCATATAGTATAACGGGTTTTATCAATTTATCAAAAAGTTTTGAGAGGATTTCTAGCGACGGCAAATGTTTTCCTGTAAAGGAATTTACCAGGCAATGTAGTGCTTTGTTCCCTTTGAGACATAAAGCTTTTTGGGCTTCATTTAGTTTACAATTATCTGAAAACATTATTCCAAGGTACGTGTAATTATTACAAAATTCTAGAGCTCTGTTTCCCAGATTGAACGTTGACAAAGTCTTCGTTTTTCTGTGAGAAAATATTAGACATTTGGTTTTGTCAACATTAACTGTAAGGTCATTTCGTGAAGTAAATTCTTCTAATTTGTTAAGACTATTTTGAAGTCCCGAAGCGGAGTGAGAAAACATGACAAGATCATCTGCAAATAAAAGGTGATTAATTTTCATGTCTTGTAAGGAAATGGGACCGCAACTATCATCAAAAAATGTTTTTATATCATCAATAAAGATTTTAAATAACGTGGGTGATAAGACGCAGCCTTGTCTCGCGCCTATTGTAGATAGCTGAGGTGGACCCAGTCCTGAACTTGTTTTTGTTCGATAATAACTCGACGCATAGAGGGATTGCATGATGTTTGATACCGCGCCATGAACACCAACATTTTGCGAAATAAAAGTGAACGGTTGACTGTATCGAAAGCTTTTTGAAAATCTACAAACACTGCATAGAGAGGTTTCTTAGAAAATTTACATTTATCAATTATGGTTTTGAGAACAAAAGCACTGTCTATTGTACTAATGTGTTCTCGAAATCCAAACTGTTTATCACCAATTAGCTTGTTACTTTCCAAGTAGTGATTGAGTCTGGCGTTAATTATTTTATTAAACAGCTTACCCACAGCCGAACTGACGGCTATCGCTCAATAATTATTAGGATCATGTCTGTTACCTTTTTTGTAGATAGTAGTGAGGAATGATTGACTCCAGTCGAGCGGATAATGTCCCGATTCGAAAATGTGATTGAAAACTTTGATTATAGCATCAATCATGTACGGTACTATCGCTTTTAACAGTTTGTTAGAGACATTATCCGGTCCTGATGAAGTTTTATTTTTCATAAGTTTCAGCGCAGCAAATATTTCATCCGCAGTAATCGGATCATTGTTTAAAGGGAATTTGTGAGTTTTTACAGTGTCAGTGTGTTCAGTGTTCTCGATGGGTGATATGTCGCGACATAACAACTGGTTGAAAAACTCTACAGTTGTATCAGGATCAAGGCTGTTATTATCAGGCTCTTTAGATCTGAGCTGGTTAATAATCTTCCGGTAGCATTCGGGATCAGATGATTCTAGTGACTCCAACTTATCACACATGTTTTTATAGTACATTTTACGTTTCCACTTAGTTTCCTTTTTGTACGCTTTTTTCGCCGCGAAGTATTTACCGAGAAGTGACTTATCGAAAGGTTTATCTTTCATTTCCCGTATAACTTTTTCCATCACAGACTTTAAATGCTTGCACTCAGTATCAAACCATTGTCTTTTAGGTGTTTTCTTAAATTTGTTGAGTGGAGATCGTTTGCAAACTAATACATTTATTGAGTTAATTACCTGCATTAAGTCCCCGGCGCGGTTTCAGATCCCTGGCTATCCATTGTAAATACTTTCATTTGAAATTGTTGAAGATCATTTCTCGTCCTCGGGTTTTGCATAATTTCTTTGGCTTTTTCCTCACTGTCCTCAACCCAGCGGAAAGTGAATTTTTGTTTTGTGTAATCAAACTTATTTTTCAGTTTTGTATCAAGAAAAGAATATTCTAAGTGAACAACGAGCTGGCAATGATCGGAAAACACCGTTGGTGACTTGATGCAGAAATAGTCGACATCCGATAGATATTTGTCCGACATAATTATATAATCAACTATGCTAGCGCCGTTATATTGAAAAGAAGTAAAATTTCCCAAACTGTCCCCGGTGCAACGACCGTTAAGAATTCTCAACTTTGCTTTCTGGCAAAGAGACAAGAGCTATCTGCCGAACACATTTGTTTGTTTGTCTAAACTTTGTCTGCTTTTGCAGTTGTCAATAGTGTAATTTGTTGGGAGAGGAATGTGCATATCACTGTCATCTGTAACATAATCCGGTTGTCCACCCGTACGAGAGTTGAAATCGCCACCTATAATGAGCATATCGGATGGGGCAGTTGCTAGAATTTGGGTTTCTAGATCCTGATAAACTGACGCGTTCATTAATCGAGACTGTCGCCAAACAGTGGAGTTATGGGGTGGAATATACACCGACACAAAAATTATTTTACCTGGAAGATTAAACATCCGGCCGTCAAATTCCACCCATAAGGCCAATTCTCCAATCCGTTTTATGTTTGTAATGAAACGATCGTATTTAGTATTGAAACAGAAACATATCCCACCCTGTCGACATGGGGATTTTTTCGACGTAAATCAACACAGGTGTAACCCGGTATTTCAATACATGATTTGTCTGAATGCCACGATTCTGTTAATGTTATAAATTCATGACGCAATAGTTGTTGGCGGAAGCAGCTCTCGGAAATTTTATTTTTCAACCCTTGAACGTTCCAAGCAGTGTAACCAACCAATCATGTTCCTGGCTTGGGTTTAAAGGGTTAAGGTTTCTGGTGTTTGGTGACAGTATTCCCTCGAAAATTCATATACTTACATTTTACGGGTGCAATTTACTCTCGTCTCTGATTTCGCGGGAGCTTAAAACTGCACCTATCAATTTTGTTCATTTCCAGCACTGGTGGGGGTATCTTCCACAAACTGCCGGGGACACACTACAAAGTGTAGCCTGAGCCCGAGCCCGAGCATTCTATGTAAACACACCCTTTGCATCGACGGGACTTCTATCACTTGTTGATTAATTAAGTCTCCTTATTTTGGTGTCTTTCCTCTAGACCAGTTCCCTTTAGACCAATTCCCTTTTGGTCAATTCCCTTTTGGCCAATTCCCCTTAGACTAACTACCTACTGTTATTGATTAAGGGTTGATTAAGGATAATTAAGAAAACATTTATTTACTGATAAGCAATGATTTGATAAAAAAAATATTTTATCAAATCATTGCTTATCAGTAAATAAATGTTGATAAAAAAATATTTATACACATAACATACAAAAAATATAGGTTTATAACATTTCAGTTTATAAAATATCAACAACCCAGAAAATAAGCAGACTATCATCTGAAAAAATGAGGTCCCCAGAGGGTGAATTTGGTGATGCTACCCTGCACAGCAGGGTAGCATCACTAAATTTACCCTCTGGGAACCTCAATCTGAATTAAGGTCTCAAGCATAAACATAAAGAGGTACCCAGAGGATAGCATCAGCAAATTCACCTTCTGGGGACCTCATTCTGCAAATGACAGACTGCTTATTTTCATTTTTGAATATCAATAATATTAAATACATTTATAAATATTTATAAATATATCAAATTATTAATATAGAATTATTTTAAAAGTAGGTCTAATGGGAATTGGTCTTTTGGGAATTGGCCTCGTGGGAATTGGTCTAAAGGGAATTGGTCTAGTGGGAATGAACCCTTATTTTTTTATATAATTTATAACCGTCACCAATAATTTCATATTTATTCACTGAAAAAGTTCCACTTGGGCTTTTTCAACGAACAAACGCATAAATATTATATTTTTTATCAGATTTAATATAATTTAATACATTGCTAGATAAGTCTAACCTTATTTTTTATATATCTTGTCATCAATAATTTTCGTGGTTATCCCTTTACCAAACATGAAAAGAAGACGACACTTGCAAACAAAATTCTTGAATAACTAATTTTTTTCATCTTTTATCTCAAAAACATAGGTTATGACCCCTCATTGGAACGAGCTCGACGAGTCAGCTCGGGCTACACTTTTTAGTGTGTCTCAACAGCCGTGTCTTCCTTCACTGGGATATGTCAGCACAGCAAATAGGGCGATCAGCAGCAAAACCCAATATAGGCTTAGCTGTGGGTCTCAGTAAAACACCAATAGCTGCTGCCTCACTGAGACGACTCTGATTAAGTGCCAATAGGCCAGCACCCTCAACTTCTGGTGTACAGAAAAGTTCAAATACGGTCCTATCCAAAATCGTAGAATTGAATGAAAGCTATATGAAAACGATTAGAATTAATTGAAAAACAGAAAATTGCAGGAAGCAAAAATCCAAATATTATAAATTTACAGGCAGATGGCCTTTATAACAACAATCTATACTCCGGGGTTGGAAAAACTCCATTTCAGCCTGCAACGCAGGTTATATATACAGTAGCTGAAAATGTGACATCAAATCATGATGTGATTGGCTTAGTGGTACATAATGTGACATCAAATCATGATGTGATTGGCTTAGTGTTACATAATGTGACATCAAATCATGATGTGATTGGCTTAGTGTTACATAATGTGACATCAAATCATGATGTGATTGGCTTAGTGTTACATAATGTGACATCAAATCATGATGTGATTGGCTTAGTGTTACATAATGTGGCATCAAATCATGATGTGATTGGCTTAGTGTTACATAATAAACTCTGCCGTAAAGACAAGCATCTGAAGTGGGGTCATCAGTGCAGCTCTGAGAAGTGTTTTGCAACTATTCCATTTCAGAAAAACATAGGAGATGAGCGAACATGGGAAAGAGTGGACTGTTAGACTTGAAGGGTGAAAGTGATATAGAAGCAGAACATATAACTACTGACACTGGCAGTGCAGCTTATTGGGAGCGCGGTGGCTCAGCAGGTAGAGGTGCAGGCTGCAAGCCGAGAGGTCCTCGGTTCGAATCCCACCTGCGGCAACCGCGTTGTGTCCTTGGGCAAGACACTTCACCTCCACTGCCCGCGTGGGGGCACGGTGGCGTTGTGTACTAAGGCGTGCTGCACGTCGATGGTGCATTTGTCCTCAACCAATGCTAACCCTGCATGTGTGGAGTTAGTATGTTGGGGGCTGACAGTTGCTCGCCGTTGCTCGGTGGTTCTCTCCGGGTACTCCGGCTTCCTCCACCCGTAAAACTGTCACGGTCATGATTAGCCATAGTGCATAAATATGTGACCTTAAACACCAATAAATAATAATAATAATAGTGCAGCTTATTTAGCCGCTTAAGATTTGTTTGATGAAAAAGTTACTCAGACTCGCCCAGTTCACCAGCTTGACACTGCACATGTTTCTCACAGGACGTTTTTAAAGAACCATACAAAATTATCGGGTTTGATTGAAGGTCGTACAGCAGCTATAAGAAAAAAAATTAAAAATAATCTAGCATTAGATATAGCTGAGAGATGCAAATGTGAAATAAAAAGGGCATCAGACCTGTACCGAGGAGATATTCTCACAATAAAAAAATAAAATATCATATGCAGTGGATACAATAGTAAACTACTCATTTTGTAAAAAAAACCCATTCGTTTGTATGTAAAGGTGGAGAGAAAAAAAACCCGGTTATATAAATCAGCCTACTTGGGGGAAAATGAGTTTTCTTTGAAAAATGTAGACGGCATATCTGAAATTCTGAGAACCTGTGTAAATTATAGGCTTGGCCTTTCAATGCTCGAAAAAGCCAAGTTAAATTTCAACACACAAAAAGTAGAAGCATTTAATAGAGTACTAAGAATATCGCTTCCCCAAAATGTTACCTTTTCAAGGAATGCTTCTGGAAGAGCACATTCTATGTGTCACTCTGTTAAAAAGGGGCAGGTAACTCTATCAGAAATTGTGTAATCATCTGAGAAGTACAGTACATGGAGAGTGGATTGTAACTAAATCACCCAGAGAGTAGAGTTATCACCCGAAGTATCACTTTCAAATTCTGTGCACGTGGACAAAAAACACAAGCAATGTTTCAGCCAATGGATCTCCGGGTATAACCCGGAGGTCCATTGGCTGGAACTTTACTTGTGCTTGTTTTGCTTTGCAACAAATTTGCAATTATTGCTTGGGTGGAATCTCAACTCTGCGGGTGATTTAGTGATAATGCACTCTCCACGTACAGTACATCCACCTAAACAGTAAAGTTGACAAAGCATTGGAACATCTTCAAAGTTAGGAAAAACTGTTCAAATCATACAAGAAAAGGAAAAAAATATAACAGCTCGAATTAATAGCGCGCGCAAAAGCAGCCCGAAGGGCTGCTTTGAAGCAAGCCCAATAGACAACGTGTACGTGAAATTGGAAAAAACAAGGGAATGCTATGCCATCCAATCTAAACCGGAAACCGGAAGTAAAAACATGGGGAACCCCAGCTCTCGTTTTCAGAAGCGAACAAATCGAATGACGCCCCCTAAAAAGCGAACGGTGTAACGCGAGATTTCTCCTTAGATCATTGCATGCAGACTGTGAATAATTTATTGAACATGTTTTTCAAAATTAAAGTTTTTCCAAACAAACTCAACTGTCGTTTGCTTTGCTGACTAAATGACAGAAATTGTCGAAAAGCTAAATGTTCCCATATATGCACATTGGATTTCATCGTCTGCTGGCTGGCTGTTGGGATCCCGCTGTTGTTCGATTCTGCGGAGTATTCTGTCACGTGATTTATCTGTTTTGCATTTGCAAAACGCTGTTCACTTCAAACCAACACTGCGTGTTATTGGAACAAAGTGAACCGGAAACAGACAGGTCAATGGTGTCGTCGCATGACTTCCCTAGCAACCACATCGCTCCTTAGCAACCGGCTAACTAGTGGTCCGATTGTGACCAAAATCGGTATACGAACCCAAAATGCATTGCAAATAAAAACAGACATATCAATGTTGACGTCTCGTGACTTCCCTAGCAACCAGAGCGCGTCCTTAGCAACCGGCTAACTACTGGGCCGATTTGGACCAAATTTGGTATACGGATCCAGAATGCATTGCAAATGAAAACAGATACATCAATAATGACGTCACGTGACTTCCCTAGCAACCAGAACGCCCGTTAGCAACGGACTAACCACTGGTCCGATTTTGACCAAATTCGGTACACGAACCCAAAATTCATTGCAAATAAAAACAGACATATCAATGTTGACGTCTCGTGATTTCCCTAGCAACCAGAGGGCGCCCTTAGCAACGGGTTAACTACTGGGCCGATTTGGACCAAATTCGGTATAACGGACCTAGAATGCATTGCAAATGAAAACAGATAGATCAATGATGACGTCACTGACTTCCCTAGCAACCAGAGCGTCCCCTTAGCAACGGACTAACTACTGGGCCGATTTTGACCAACTTCGGTATACGGACCCAAAATGCATTGCAAACGAAACAGACAGGTCAATGGTGTCGTCGCGTGACCTCCCTAGCAACCAGAGCGCCCCCTTAGCAACGGGCTAACTACTGGTCCGATTTTGACCAAATTCGGTATACGGACCCAAAATGCATTGCAAATAAAAACAGACATATCAATGTTGACGTCTCGTGACTTCCTTAGCAACCAGAGCGCGTCCTTAGCAACCGGCTAACTACTGGGCCGATTTGGACCAAATTCGGTATACGGATCCAGAATGCATAGCAAATGAAAACAGATAAATCAATGATGACGTCACGTGACTCCCTAGCAACCAGAGCGCCCCCTTAGTAACGGAATAACTACTGGGCCGATTTTGACCAAATTCGGTATATGGACCCAAAATGCATTGCAAACGAAACAGACAGGCCAATGGTGTCGTCGCGTGACTTCCCTAGCAACCATAGCGCCCCCTTAGCTACGAGCTAACTACTGGTCCGATTTTGACCAAATTCGGTATACGGACCCAAGATGCATTGCAAATAAAAATACATATCAATGTTGATGTCTCGGGACTTCCCTCGCAACCACAGCGCGCAATGGGCAACGGGCTAACTACTGGGCCGATTTGGACCAAATTCGGTATACGGTCCCAGAATGCTTTGAAAATGAAAACAGATAGATCAGTGATGACGTCACGTGATTTCCATAGCAACCAGAGCGCCCACTTAGCAACGGGCTAACTACTGGGCCGATTTTGACCAAATTCGGTATACGGGCCCAAAATGCATTGCAAATGAAAACAGACAGATCGAAGTTTACGTCTTTTGATTTCCCTAGCAACCAGAGTGCCCCCTAAGCAACGGGCTAACTAATGGGCCGATTTTGACCAAATTCGGAATACGGATCTAAAATGCATTGCAAATGAAAACAGATAGGTCAATGTTGACGCCACGTGACGTCATTAGCAACCTGGGCTCCCCCTTAGCAACGGGCTAACTACTGGGCCGATTTTGACCAAATTCGGTATGCGGACCCAAAATGTATTGCAAAAATCCAGAAGCACAGGATTAGCAGTTTCATAATTACTCTCAGAATTATCTGTTGTGATAACTACAAACAATTCCGGTACGTCGCTATTTTTTTCAGTGAAATTAATGAAAACGGCTTATTGAAATTGGCACATAAAGCTCTCGGCCTATTTATTTCAAACAACAAGTCTGTGCTGTCTTGTGAAGTGTGTATGTCTGTGCTGGCTTGTGTAGTTTGTGTGTCTGTTGGGCAAATCGCCCAGAGACCTGGTCCAAATCGTCCACAAACATGGACCGAATCATCCAATAGTCTGGTCCGAATCGGCCAGAAATATGGTCAGAATCGTCCATAGATCTGGGTGCGAAACGTCCTATATAAAAATCTGGTCCGAATCATGAAACTACATTTGTGATACTCAGTCTTATTATTTTAAAGATGGCCTTTTCAGTAAAATTGCATTGGAATATTATCATCGTCCTTTTTTTGCACAGCACTGCTGTATTTTCTTGTAGTGGCTACTTAACGTTGGTAATAGTAACAATAATGCTACACGCTATTTGTGAAAAAATAAAAATGAACGCAGCAATTTCCGTAATTCATCGGATAAATTGCGGAAAACAACGACGCCATAAATATATCTTCCAATTAAAGCAATGATAAAATTATCTTTCAATCAGAGGATTGGAAAATATCTTCCAATTAAAACGCAGATAAAAGTAGTTATCTCGAAATTTGGTTGGTCCCCTATTCTTTACCAGTAAATGTAGGCCTGCAGCACATTAGGCCTAATGCATCACTTTCGCTCGCTTTTAGGTTTGTCTAAATTTCATATTATATTGTAGGTCTGATATGTTTTTAGGGGGAAATAAATCTACAAGACAGCATGTACATGCATTAGTTCACAACGCAAAATGTTTTGTTGGACGACCCCTTAAACACTGTTTTAAATTTTGTTAAGTTTATGTCATTATAATTTGAAAAAACGCTGTGAGTTGCGCGCGCTTCTTGGTTTTACCAAAGTTCATATTATAAGAAAGAAGCTTTATGCTCTGTATGACAAATATCAGGAAGAACCACAATATAAAAAAAGATATAGTTTTCTCCCCCCCCCCCCCTCCCCAATGCATGTGTAACATACGTGTGTCCCGGGTGAGATAGCAGGGAGAGACAGATGCATCCCACCCACCACGTGACGTTATACATTTATAACGTTATGATGACGTTATGCATATCGTATCAGTTTCTTGCTACCAACTAATTCATACTGACGTCATCAGAATGCCGTGTGATCAAAGTTTGATGCTCTAAAACTCTTTAAACCCCAAGATGCCACCGTTCCTAATTGATTTCGTGGTATATACCTTTCGTAAATACATAACTTTTGCATGCTCTTTCCGATGGTGTCATTAGTTTTTCAAAACAACGAATACCAAATGAGTTCATTATATCAGCACGTGACCGCCGATTACCTCTGGCTAACGTAACCGCTGTATGGTAGGGGAGAAAAATAATCCCTGATGGGTACGGGTGTGAGATGGGAAAATCTCACCCTCGGGACAAGATATGTGGTCCAGACACTCGGCAAGCCTCGTGTCTGGCCCAAATATCTTGCCCTCGGGTAAGATTTTCCTATCCCACACCCGTACCCATCAGGGATTATAATATTCCCACCCCGATTGAATCCTAAAATTAAAGAACACGCCTACACTGGAGAATCAAAAGCGAAAAGGGTTCAAGTTCGAGGTTTTTCGTTTTTTTTTTATTACATACTCTCTTGCTACAGAAATTCACAGAATGTAGCCATCCCAGAGTAGTGAGAGTACCCAGACACTGCCAATGGCAGTGTCTGGGTACTCTCACTACCCTGGGAAGGCTACATTCTGTGAATTTCCGACATTTCAGTTTAGTTGTGTTTGCAGCTTTCCTCAAGTTGCGTGTTGGTGTCAGACCTCGAAAAATGGCCAAGCACAATAAAAGTTCTGTATATTTACATGTAGGTAATTATTATATTGGCCTTCCTGATTCTTCATGTATTATAGCTTATTTCGGGCATTCATTGAGTTTCACTCAATTTCACCACCATTCAGTTATGACTCCGGACATAAGAATGAGTTTTATTGAATTTTACTTGGCCTCATGAACAAACTGAAAACCGAACCGAACCGAGGTTTTACTCCACCTGAAAAACCAAAACCGAACAAGAAATTTAAAAACCTACAGCTCTACCACTTAGTTTATCACCTCTTGAAAAAAATACACGTGAAAATAAATAAAAGTCGCCATGTGACTGTTGCCTTCAAATTTGGTCATTCCTTTCCAACTGTCCAGTTTCGTACTGAATAAAATAGACATACATCTACTTGCCTCCACACAATTTTTATTTTCTCTCATACGTTTTTGAAGACAGTTATCACCAACATTTTATACTTTTCTCGAAAATGGCAATTTAACACTTTATTCACATTTAGAAGGTCTGTTGATTTTGCACCAACTGGATAAATCGGGCGACTTTCATCTTCCATAAAATGGTGTGCAAACCGCAAAAGACGCTTTTTGCAACATGTAATGTATTGTTACGTGGACGCTGTGTCACATCAAACGCTCAGCCTAACGTTGTATCCGCCATGCAGTGTTCAAGTGCCTCCGATTTCAGGGTCCAAATGAAAGGGAAACGAACAACACCATGCGAAAAAGCTCTCACATGCGTACTCCCAGCGTAAGGCAAGCTCTCACTTGCGTACTCCCAGCGTAAGACAAGAACAAAATCTTATTCCAGAATCGTATTCATTTTATGACTACCGTAAATAGCTGGAAACGCAGTGGCTCTGTGGTTCGACTAATGGACTAAAATCCGAAAGGTCGACGGTTCGATCTGAGCAGCGGTAACTGCTTTGTGTCTTTGGGAAAGACAAGAACTCCCTATTCCTCACGTGGAGGGGGGGGGGGGGCTGCTGTGTACAGTACCAGGCCTGAAAATAAGCAGCCTGACATGTGCAGAATGAGGTCCCCAGGGGTGAATTTGATGATGCTATCCCATACAGAGGGCCAGTGTATTCCCTGGGTGCATATTTCTGTTTAATCTGCTCGTAATAAAACCGAGATGATTCATAACCTTCCCATCGACGATGATCTGGATTTAACGTTCATCACCGAAACCTGGCTTAGGCCATCCGGAGACGAGGTTCTTATTAAGGAAATGACACCTCCAGGTTACAAGTTTCGGTCTTCCCCTCGCAAATCTGGGGGTGGCGGTGGCATAGCCCTTCTCTACAGTGACACACTCAGAGTGACACAAAAAACTATTACTGATTACAAATCCTTTGAATCGACTGAATTCACTGTTACTTCCTCTGGACGAACGGCTGTTTTCTTGTGCATTTATAAACCACCACCTAGTAAGAAGAACAAACTAACTTTCTCGATGTTCTTTGAAGATCTCTCCGATCTTATCAGTAGATACGTTGCTGACCAACACAAATTACTAATACTTGGTGATTTCAACATACACTACGAACACAAGGACAGCAAGGATGTCAATAATATCAAAACGCTATTGAATGATTCATCCTTACACCAAGTGATCACCAAACCTACACATCGCTTAGGGGGAATTCTCGACTGGGTTATTGTGCGTGAGGATGTATCACTGGTTAGAGATGTTGATGTTAAATACCGCATATCGGATCACCACCTCATCAAATTTCGTTTTAACTTAGCCAAGCCCCCACCCAGTATTCCGACTGTAACAACTAGTAATTTGAAAGCAATCGGCCACGAACAATTCGCTAACGATATTCTCAACGACATCGATGTATCTTCGATGCATATTGATGCTATCATCGACCCAGTCACTGCTTTGATGAATTTTTCGCTGTCTTCTGGCATTGTCCCGACATGCTTTAAAAGGGCTGTTGTTGTGCCTTTTTTAAAAAGCCTTCGTTGGACCCTGAAACTCTAAAGAACTACAGGCCAGTGTCCAATCTCCCTTTCCTTTCCAAAATCCTTGAAAAGCTCGTTCTTGCCCAACTGAAAGAACACCTGGAATATCATTCGTTAATGGAAAAGTGCCAGTCTGCTTACCGCAAAGGGCACAGTACTGAAACTGCACTGATCCGAATAACGTCTGACCTTCTGGCCGCGTCTGATGAAGGAAAAGTGTCCCTGCTAACGCTCCTCGATTTATCGGCGGCGTTTGATACATTGGACCATACAATTTTAATTCGTAGACTCGAAACTACTTTTGGCATCCGTGGATGCCTCATATCTATCCTACCAGTTCCAACAAATTCAAGTCGGAAACTCGCTTTCAGATGAACGTGCGCTGAAATTTGGAGTCCCACAAGGTTCAGTACTCGGCCCTATGCTATATCTCCTGTATACACAACCACTTGGTGACATTATCAGGAGCCACAGAGTTGAGTGCCACATGTACGCAGACGACACACAGTTATATGACCATGATACAGTTAACCGATCCGCCCAGCTTGTTTCAAACGTCGAGGAATGTTTGTCATCGGTGAAGTCTTGGATGTTGGCAAACCAACTAAAACTCAACGATGACAAAACCGAAGCGATGTGGTGCGCAAAACAATCCGTCGCAAATTCCATCACAATTCAGCACATTTCCGTAGGCGAGAACTTGATCCATTTCACCGATAGAGCGAAAAATCTTGGAGTTCATTTGGACACCACTCTTTCAATGTCCTATCAAATATCAAACATATGTAAGTCAGTATATTTTGAAATTAGAAGGCTAGGTCATATCCGAAAATATTTAAGTTGATTTCATCATTCATCTTGAGTCGAACAGACTACTGTAATGCACTGCTTTTCGACGTCCCGGACAACCAGCTCCAACGTTTACAGAGGCTGATCAACGTTGCTGCTAGGGTTGCTCTACGGACGAAGAAAAGGGAACACATCTCACCCGCCCTTGCCAAGCTGCACTACATCCCAGTTAAAGACCGCATAACATATAAACTAGCAATACTCACCTACCAGAGAAATTCGGCTGACTTACCAGGCTACCTAAGCGGACTCCTCATACCATACAAGCCGCAGCGATCATTGCGATCCCGCGACGAAGGGCTTTTAACTCAGTTCGCGGGGAATTTGAAGACTGTAGGTGACAGGGCTTTCAGGATCAGCGCGCCCCGTGTGTGGAACTCGTTACCCAAAACCTTACGAAATGCACCATCTCTTGAAAGTTTTAAAAAGGGACTAAAAACCTACTTATACCAGAGGAACTTCCCAGGCTATCCCTTCGCTGACACACAAACCGGGTGACTTTATTGATCTTTATCTATCTTATTCGTGATTTCTTTTGTAAAGCGCTTAGGGCTTTTATTGGGATAGGCGCTATATAAGTGATATATTATTATTATTAGTTTTGAGACCCCGATTCAGACGGAGATTCACATAGGGTAAATTCAGTGATGCTACCCTGCTATGCAGGGTAGCATCACTAAATTCACTCTCTGGGGACCTCATGTTGCAGAGGACAGTCTACTTATTTTCTGTCTTGTACTGTACACCCAGGGTGCACTTGCCTTCAGCCTATGTTGACTCTATTTATGAGGCGCTAGTAAGTTATATTGTCTGGCAGTTTCCCGCTGCTGCTCGGTGATTCTCTCCGGGGTCTCCGACTTTCATCACACTGTGTGACACGGTGTGACCTTGGCTGTTGAAATGTCATTACAATACAAGAAAACAAAACAATAAAGCCACAAATAGCTCCTCCGGCAATACTACTGTCGAGACGCATCAAATCTGTCTCATTGAAAAACGAGTCTCATCTTTTAGAAATTCATGTCACGCCAGTCTCAAATTCATATCACGTTTCTGTGGCAGCAGTGGGGGAGGGGGGGGGGGGGGGTTAAAGTAATTTTGTTTCAGGGCTCATCTATTTATACTCCGGGTTTTCTGGTTTTTCCAGATTTATGTATTTATATAACTACAGCTTTTATAATATCTCATTTCAAGTACTATTAACTTAGAACACAGAAGGTTAAAACATTCTCTCTTTACTTTCAGATTTCCACTTATTTTATTTTAGCTTAGTACACAGAAGGTTAAAATATTTCCTTGCTCTTCAGCTTTTTTACTTCTCACTTGGTTTCATAATTCATAACAGGTTGCTTTTCTAATAAGCATACAATGAGTTGCCATCAACTCATGGATCATTGGTCAGTTATTTGAATCTGCCCTACATGTATAAAGGCTTTGCAGTGATTAAAAATTATTGATTTTTCTTGTTGTGATATTCTGACCAGTGCTTTAAATAATTGATTCTGTAAATTCATACTGAAGTTGTTTAGACGCATATATTAAAAGTACAAGTTAAGGTAAAAAAAAGAAAATATATGTGAAAATAAGAGTTAAATATTCTGGGACACTTTCTGGGACCTGTTGGGACTGGATCTCATGGAACTTAAGGTACAGTAAAAGTTTATTATATAAACAGCAGCAGTTTTAGTTTTACAGAGTGTGTATTGGAGTTGAAGAATTATTCTATTATATATATATTGTGATAGTCGGGTGGCCTGCGTGGTGTTACATGGTAATGGCACCAGGGATGTGGCTGGAGGGTTTCAGCTGGGAGGGGGGGGGGGGGGGGGGCACCGGTGTAAATTCCAACTGTGAGTAGTTTCGATAGGTGGTTGCACTGCAGCGCTGGGTGATATCTTTTAACCCTTTAACCAACGAATCGCTCGCATCCGCCCGCATAATATGCAAATACAGCTGCTGAACAAATATTATTTTTCGAAAAATGTCAGCAAAAACATATCATGTGACCCCTCTTTGGAACGAGCTCGTCGGGCTCGTTCAAAGAGGGGTCACATGATATGGTTTTGTTGAAATTTTTTTTTTTTAAAAAATTAAAAAATGATATTTAAAAAATTCCAGCAAAAGGATCACAGATCCAGAAGTCGAGTTTTGACATTAAATTCTGAAGAAATAAGTTATTTATAGTAACAGTGACCTTGACCTTGGAGTCCCAGACTCCGAAATCAATAGGTGTCTTCCCTTCCTATAAGGTAACCTCTGGTATAAGTTTGGTAAAGGTGCGTCAAATAGAACTAATGTTATTGCCCGGAAACCAATTTGTCACAAAATATTCTGTTGACAGTGACAGTGACTTTGGGGCCCCAGTCTCCGAAATCGATAGGTGTCTTCCCTTCCTATAGGGTAACCTGTGGTATAAGTTTGGTGAAGATACACGGAATAGAACTAAAGTTATTGTCCGGAAACCAATTTGTCACAAAATATTCTATTTATAGTAACAGTGACCTTGACCTTGGAATCCCAGACTCCGAAATCA
The DNA here is from genome assembly GCA_031216915.1 of Pictodentalium vernedei. NCBI lineage: Eukaryota > Metazoa > Mollusca > Scaphopoda > Dentaliida > Dentaliidae > Pictodentalium > Pictodentalium vernedei. The sequence goes on along the minus strand of CM062294.1, from coordinate 519,664,737 downwards.
ATAGGGTCTGGCCACTGTGACTATCACTAGGTCCTGTTGTGCAGAGTTATGTAATTATTAATTTCTACAGTTGGAAATGTTAATTAACCGCTTAACGCTGTGAACTCCAGATTATTGTTTAATACAGTACGTGGAGAATGTATTATCACTAAAACACCCACAGAGTGGAGATTCCACCCAAGCCATAATTGAAAATTTGTTGCAAAGCATAACATGCACAAGCAAAGTTTCAGCCAATGGACCTCCGGGTTAAGCCCGGAGGTCCATTGGATGAAACATTGCTTGTGTATTATGTCCACATGTACAGAATTTGAAAGTGATACTTTGGGTGATGCCTCCACCCCATGGGTGATTTAGTTACAATCCACTCTCCACGTACTGTGTGTTTAAATTGATAATCAGCAATTTCACTAGTTGAATTACCCTTCATGTGTGGGAACTTTTAAAGTGTACTTTGTATTAGAGTATTAAGGTACTAGTATGTATGTATCCATAGTATCCAATATTTTACATGTACAAACATTGTTCACTGTGAGTGGACGATCCAGCTCATTCTGCTTATATGCAAAATGTGCTTGGGCATACACCACTGTGAATAGTGTCATGGATACAAGATTTATTTAACCCATTTCATACCGCCTTACTTAGTAAATATTTTATTCCATGCAGGTCCAAGATTCACTGCTGCCCTGAAAGTGCCTTTATTTATGTACAGGAACTCGTCACACCACTGAGGATATGAATGTAATATATTTATTACTTATTTAACCCATTATGAAATATAAAATATACAGTTTGGATAGTTTAAATTATCCCCTCTGGACAATACTTCTTTACTTTCGCTCTTAATCTGGGGTTTATTCTCGGCTTAATTCACTGTTATTCAACCGAGTGAAAACAAAAGTGTTTTCATTTGTAACTGATTAGTGTAGAATGAATATCAGTGATAGTCTACACGAAATATATCAGACAGAGAGTGTAAAAGGTATGATAATTTTATTCTCTGGTGTCATACTTATTCAGTAATATATATATGTGTGTAACAGGAGGAGAGATAAGTGATCGGCATGTCAAGAAGACAACAACTATCAAGCAAAATTCACTGAGCACCGCTACTGAAAAGGACTCGGTGGTCACACCAAGAAATGGGGCTCTGTTAACGTAACAGAGTCTACATCACCAGAAATAGTGAATGCGACGGCGACAGATAGCCCAACCGATAGCGCGACGTACGCCGATAAAATAAAAGCCAAAACGCCCCCTAAGGTGGCCAATAAAACCAACAAGACACAGGGCCATCCGCAACCAAACCCCTGTGTCGTAATCACACGCGTCCACCCAGAAACGGAAAAAAGACTCGATTGATAAAGCCCTTCCAGGATGCTCGTGGGAGAGACTAATCTCCAAAGCCACGGGCAACCATACTTGGAAAATAAAAGTAAAATGCCCTAATAGAGCAACGAAATTAAATCTGATAAGCAAAGGGGTAATTATCAACGGCGAAAAATACGAAACCGAGGAATATCGTGTTCTTCCGCAACCCGTTCAGTGTCACAAGAGTCAGAAATTTGGGCACGTGTCACACAAATGCAACGGGGAGCAACGATGTATGAAATACATACAAACACATCGCGAAGGCATGTAGTGCTAAAACTCTGAAATGCACCAATTGCGGTGGTTAACACCCCAGCAACTACCAGGGGTGTAGCCACTTCAAAAAAGTTAAAACAAACATCCAGCTTAAAGCTCTAAATGTAAGTAATGTCGAGAACTCATCTTCCCTTATTCCACGTGTACTCTAATGGCTGGCTCTATTTTCAGCATAATGAAGAAACACTTGGACACCAGTCTTTCGGACGTTTGCAAAGAGATAAGTAAAACAGCCTCTAAGTTATATAATACTCAAATATTTCACACGCTATTAGAAGCGGCCCTCAATAGAATATAATTATGTAACAATATTACAAATAGTAATTACACTTAAATAAACTTAGTACAGTTATTCCTAAACCATTCATGGATACACTAAAAATAGTCCAGTGGAACGCTCGAAGCGTTAATCAGAAAATTTTGCAAATGTCACATTATTTTCAAAATACGGACGTAATTGGAATTAGCGAAACATGGCTTAAACCAAACAAGAAATTCTCGTTATGTGGTTTTGATATTATTAGAAGAGATCGCCCCGCCCAAAAAGGTGGCAGTGTCGCTCTGCTAATAAGGCAGGAGATTAAATACAAATCAATACTATGCGACCACCTCAATGCTGAAGTGATTGCAGCTGAAATTGAACTTGACCACAAACACGTGGCCATCATATCATATTATAACAAGCCGCAAGCAACAGTAGACAGTAAAGTATTTGAATTTTTCACCAAAAAGTACAAGCACTGCATATTCTTGGGTGATTTCAATTCCAAACACCAGGTATTCGGTTGTCATAAGACTGAGCCTAATAGTGATGCCCTTTTCTACATCATCGAAGAACTTGGTCTATTCGTGGTAAATAACGATCAAGACGTAACATACATAAGCAACAACCCACTCCATCAATCAGATATCCTAGACTTGATTATCAGCAGCAAATCACTAACCAGGCAAATGCAAGACATATTTGTAGGGGATGGTGAGCTAGGCAGTGATCACCTGCCGGTTCACGCCACTTTGAAATGTAATACTGGTCCCGTAAGGTATCCTCCCGTGAATAGGAGGAACCTATCAAAAATTGACTGGAACCTCTTCAGAAACATTATCGAAGTAAAAATAAAGGTAAATGACCCCTTAAATGCTCATGAGCTAGAAAAAGCCTGCACCCATCTTAACGAGGTTATCAACAGTACACTAGATGAAATTTGTCCCAAGCAAACAGTAAACACGCGGATAAACAGAATAACCCAAACAACTCTTCAAATAATCAAACCAAAAAGAAAAGCCTTCCGGGCTTACCAATCAGAGAATGATCAAATGAAAAGAGCAGAACTTAAAACCGCGTATAATCGCCTACATGGAGAAGTAAAAAAGGCCATAGCTAACGACAATCGCGTGAGATGGGAAAAAGCAACAGAAAACCTAAATGGGCTGAGAGAACCTAAGAGGTTCTGGGATACATTTAAAACTCTTACTGGCCAAAAGAGCAAAATTGCCAATAATAATGCGCTGAAGACTAGCGACGGAACTATGGCCATGGGCGACAAGGCAAAGGCCAGTGCTTTTGCCGAACTTCTAAAGAAGGCGCATCGTCCACAAGAAGGGAACAGATATGACAACGATTTTAAGGTAAAAGTAAATAAATTTGTCCAAGACAACAACTCAATTTTCAATGAACCAAACTTCGACCAAAGGCGTGAAGACGGGGACGACCATGAATTAACCGAACCAATAAGCGTAGAAGAGGTCATGGGTATAATCAGAAAATGCAAGTCATCTTCGTCCCCAGGAGAAGACAAAATCTCTTACAAAATAATGAAGCAGTGTCCCAACATCTTCTACTGCAGACTTACCAAACTCCTAAACTGCTGTCTCTCCTGTGGGAACTTCCCAAAATGCTGGAAAGTAGCCACAGGAGTCATGATACCTAAACCCGACAAAGACCTTACCAACCCTTCTAACTACCGCCCAATCAGCTTGCTTAGCTGTGTTGGAAAAATATTTGAGCGGATTCTCACTACGAGACTTCGAAGCTATCTCGAATCAATCAACTTTTTCAACAAATGGCAAAGAGCATATAGGAGTCAGAAAGAGGGAATCGAAAACGTATATAGACTGGTTGATTATATGAAAACAGCATTTAGTCAGAACGAAATCGGAACAGCGCCTTTCTTGGATGTAGAAAAAGCGTTCGACTCGGTATGGCACAATGGCGTGAGATATAAACTAGCGAAAATGGGATTACCCACTAAAATTCTGAGGATCATATCATCGTTTCTAACTGACCGAAAAATCAAGGTGTGGGTAAATCGCTAGGTGTCAGAGGAAGTTATACTCGAAGCGGGAACACCACAAGGGTCGGTTCTAAGTCCGCTTCTTTTCATAATATATGTGAATGATATAGAAAAAGTAGGGAAAAACTGTGTTGAACTATCTCAGTTCTCTGACGACAAAGGCATTTGGATGGCCAGCAAGTCCAGAAACATAATTAAAAATCGTCTACAGGATACCATTCGCGATCTTGAGAGCTGGTGCGCCCTGTCGTGCATCAAACTCAATGCCGCCAAAACTCAAAAAGTTATGTTCTTCAAAAAGCAAAGGAAAAAACAGTCCCCGGTATCGATCTCCAGTTATGCGATCACAAACAAGAAGCAAACAAAGAGGCCAAATTTTTGGGATTTATCCTAGATAGCAATATCAGTCTAAACTCCATTACGGTTAGAGCTACTAAACGTATCAATTTTCTGAAGATGATCTGAGGTAGAAATTGGGGAGCAAACAAAGATGTTCTTCTCAAGCTCAACAAAACATTTATACGTCCTGTACTAGAATATGGTGCCATAATAACAAGTGACCTGAGCAAAACCAACATTCAGAAGCTACAGAGGGTTCAAAATTATGCCCTGCGAGTGGCACTATGCAAACCGAAATGGACACCGATAAAGGAACTTCACGAGCTTGCAAATATAGAAACTATTGATACGCGATTAAAAGACCTACAAAACAAAACCCTCAACAGACTCCAAGATAGTGAATTAATGGTTGAGCTGAACGAAAACCGACCCCTTAACAGAAAAACAAAATAAGTTTCTGAAAAAAAAAATAATATAAAATAAAATAAAATAAAAATTAAACAATATAACTAAATCGCGTGGAGACAGTGAGAATTGCCTCGCTACTCATTGAGAATTTTAGGATAGTGTCTGTGAAGACTGCCTCGCAACTCTGCTGAAGCGCGATTGAAATGCGTTTAATAAGATCTATATAACCAAACCCTCCACATACTCCAGGATAGTGAATCAATTGTGAAGCCGAACGAACACCAAACCCTTAACAGAAAAACAAAATAATCCACAGTAAATTAAAAGTACTCAACAGAATTAAACTGCGTGGAGTCAGTGAGGATTGCATCGCTACTCACTGAGATCTTTAGGATTGAGTCTGTGAGGATTGCCTCGCAACTGTGCGTGTGGGAAGTGGGCTCCGACGAAACACACCCCTTACCCCATCCATAGCAACAATCACACAACAGGCACAATATGCAATAGTGGATACCTATCTTTTTCTCTACCTATAACTTTTCTAAGTGAACATTCTCAAATTTTCTTGCAACACTCTTATAAAGAAGACGCATGGAAAGGGTAGACAAAGCGTAGGAGGAATTGGTGCAACCTACTTTTCTGCAACATACGCAAGAAACCACCAACCACTAGGCAAGGACTGAAACAAGCTTGTCTGGCTGGGGACGAGTGTACATTTTATATAAATAAACATTGGAAAAAAGATTTAACAGCCTTTTTAAGGGCTTGAGGGTGTGTGTCTGTGAGAGGGTTTGTTTTTTTTTTTTTGTTTTTTTTTTTTGGGGGGGGGGGGGGTAAGGTGGAGAAGGTCATTTGTGTAATAGGGTTCATTTCTGCGGGTCCATTAATATAAGAATTCAGTGATCCAGTTTAGCAATTTATTCAATCCACATCACTTTTTTTACAAATATAAAAATATACCCTGAAAATATATAAAACGACACTAAGCTATTTATAAGGTAAAATAAATAAGTACTTACACAATAAAACTTCATAACATACTCCACAGAACCATTTCTCCTAGTGATTCACCCACTGGTATTTCATCAGTGTGAACGAAATACTTCTACAAATATACTCATGTGGCTTAAGGTATATGCACCGATGAACTTGGAATAAAAGGAGTATATGATGTTAAAGATATGTTGAAGGCTGACCTGGGGTAGTCATTCAAAATTAATGGTAGCGCAATGGAAATAATAGTTCACTGCAGCCCAGTCGAAATGCGAAGAAGAGCAATGTCACATTATCAAATTACGAAGTCATGTATTGTGAATCATCCACAACCTGATTACTATGCCATTACCCTCCCATTACTTCCTAATAGTTACAGTTACAAACAATTATGAAGAGAACTGTATTAAATTAAAATATTATTTCAGCATGGTAATGGTTCGGCTGGCTTATTATATTCAATCTCAAGCACTTTCAATAAATTATATTCAAGTAAATATGAATTACTTAGAATTAGCCATTCTACCATTGCGGAGTAGCACTATCCTACTTTATCAAACTAGTATAATAAACACACAATATTCTGCTAGTGGAATAGTACCTGCATACTTTTCAGTGCTTTTACAGTGAAGAATATAAGAAAAGCATACCCTATCGAGTTGACAGATGTTTCTCTAGCTCCGTCACCAACTGTACCAATACGATCCAAATTATCTGCAACACAAATTAAAATGTGGTCATACTGTTGTAAGGAATAAAATGAAATCAAGTTGGATAATTAAATGAGCCACTCGGGTTATATAGCAGCATTACATAATAATTCTAATTTACTTTTGGCCATTACTGTACTCAGAAACATTTGTCAGTTATTCACACTCAACTGTTTCTATGTTGGAAACTGGCCTCTTTAAATTCAAAATGTAATGCACATACAATATATGAAAATGTATGTGCCTCCTTAAATCAAAATATAGAATCAAATGGAAAAAGCCTCTTTACAATAATCGAGTTAAACACAAGTGAGCGATCCTCCTTAATACATGTAATATCGGACAGTGAATAGCCAATCTGAGTGACAGATCAAACAAAGTAAATCCAGCTGTCGGAACTATAATTTACAGGATTTTAATGCTGATCAAAGATAATTATGAAAATATATTGATGAAGAATATTCTATCTCACCTATAAAGTCAGAATGTAATCGCAGATTAGATTCATAAACATGGAATAAGAATTTTGTGACTCGATCTGTTGACAACAAAGCGGAATGTCCGAACAAAGGATTTTGCGGGAGATTGTTTTCTTAATTACCCGGATTAACGAACCTGATAGATAGAGGGCGTTGGCAATTAAACCAGGATTGCAGGCCATCAATTCAGTCCTATCTTACATACAGTTGTGCTTGAAACTTTCATCAGTCATACATTTGAACGCAGCGCATTCAGTGCAGTGAGACTAACTGTCAGTAAAACCATGCAAGTAATATATGGCATAAAATACAACTGAAATCCTATGTATATTCATATATAAATAATACGGTCAGTGTGAAAATTCTGACTCTTCCACATTTGGAATTCCCGAAGGATAACCAGACACCTCATAATCACATACGGCATCCTATCTCCCAGAAGGCTTGATGGAGGACTCCCGGTTTTTCAAAACTGAACTGTTGGAGCTTTCTCCACTCCTTTTTTGTAACCGCTATGGTCATATACCGGGGCCGCTACCAAACCGGCGTTGCTGTTTGGTTTTCTTTTCTCTTCTTCCCTTAAATTTGCCATAGCACAACATTGCATTCTGGCTCGCCACCTTGGTGGGACTCAAACCTCTACCATCGCCGAGCTGGAACCGAATAGAGCCCACTCTCTAATAGTTTTAATAGCGTTGAGGGATTGAGTATTGACAATCTAACACTCCAACGTAAACTGCCGGGAATTCTAACTGCGTGCATACCCCCCTCAGACTCCATTTGAGGCAATAGGAAAGCTAGGCCTGTGTGACCCAAGTGAAATAAAATAAGGTTAACCGGGTCGCAAAGGATTTGTAAATCCCACATCGTCCCTGCGCGCCTTCGGCGCGCTAAAACCTTTCATTCTTTCATAAGTGAGGGAGCCGGGGTTCGAACCGTCGACATCCAGCACACAAAGCGACCGATTTACCACGAGACTAAGAGATCCGGACCAACCAGGCTGGTTGGTAAATGGTCTTTATACCTCGACCGCCACACCACTCTCCCCTTCTTTTGAGATTCACCACATGTGAATCTCACCCAAGTTCCTCCTCAGAGCGGTCGAAACACCCGCAGTGCCACTTACTGCTGAAGATCGGACGAGTCCCCAATGTAACAGGAGGAGAGATAAGTGCGGGAGCCGGGATTCGAACCGTCGACCTCTAGCACACAAAGCGACCGATTTACGACGAGACCAAGAGATCCGGACCAACCAGGCTGGTTGGTAAATGTCCTTTATACCTCAACCGCTACACTTCTCTCCCCTTCTTTTGAGATTCACCCACCGCGAATCTCACCCCAGATTCCCCTCAGAGCGGTCGAAACACCAACCACGCTTCTCCACAGCGTCCACAACGCCACCAATTGCTGAGGTTCGGACGAGCCCCCAAATGTAATAGGAGGAGAGATAAGTGCGGGAGCCGGGGTTCGTACCGTCGACCTCAAGCATTAGAGCTGTAGGTTAACCGAAACCGAACCGAGGTTTTTAGTTTTTCTTTAAAAACCGAAACCGAAACAATCGACATCCGGTAATCTTAGGTTTTTCTTTTTTTATTAAATAGTCTCTTGCTGCAGAAATTCACAGAATGTAGCCATTCCAGAGTAGTGAGAGTACCCAGACACTGCCAATGGCAGTGTCTGGGTACTCTCACTACCCTGGGAATGCTACATTCTGTGAATTTCCGACATTTCAGTTTAGTTGTGTTTGCAGCTTTCCTCAAGTTGCGTGTAGGTGTCAGACCTCGAAAAATGGCCAAGCACAATAAAAGTTCTGTATAATTAGGTAATTATTATATTGGCCTTCCTGATTCTTCATGTATTACAGCTTATTTCGGGCATTCATTGAGTTTCACTCAATTTCACTACCATTGAGTTATGACTCCGGACATAAGAATGAGTTTTATTGAATTTTACTTGGCCTCATGAACAAACTGAAAACCGAACCGAACCGAGGTTTTACTCCACCTGAAAAACCAAAACCGAAACCGAACAAGAAATTTAAAAACCTACAGCTCTATCAAGCACACGAAGTGACCGATTTTTTTTTTTTTTTTTATTTTTTATCAATTAAAATCATTTTAAAAATATATACAAAGTAATTGTAATTACTATTCATCATACATATAACACCTTAAGTTTGATGTGAAATTCCCGTGATAATCTGTTAAATACTAAAATTGACCAAGATCCTCAATTGTAGTTGAGGATCTTGTTCAATTTTAGTATTTAATTTTGCACATAAATAAAGGCACTTTCAGGGCAGCAGTGGATCTTGGACCTGCATGGAATAAAATATTTACTAAGTAAGGCGGTATGAAATGGGTTAAATAAATCTTGTATCCATGACACTGTCCACAGTGGTGTACGACCAAGCACATTTTGAATATAAGCAGAATGAGCTGGATCGTCCACTCACAGTGAACAATGTATGTACATATAAAATATTGGATACTATGGATACATACATACTAGTACCTTAATACTCTAATACAAAGTACACTTTAAAAGTTCCCACACATGAAGGGTAATTCAACTAGTGAAATTGCTGATTATCAATTTAAACATACAGTACGTGGAGAGTGGATTGTAACTAAATTACCCGTGGGGTGGAGGCATCACCCAAAGTATCACTTTCAAATTCTGTACATGTGGACATAATACACAAGCAATGTTTCACCCAATGGACCTCCGGGTTAAACCCGGAGGTCCATTGGCTGAAACTTTGCTTGTGCATGTTATGCGTTGCAGCAAATTTTCAATTATGGCTTGGGTGGAATCTCCACTCTGTGGGTGTTTTAGTGATAATACACTCTCCACGTTAAACCCGGAGGTCCATTGGCTGAAACTTTGCTTGTGCATGTTATGCGTTGCAGCAAATTTTCAATTATGGCTTGGGTGGAATCTCCACTCTGTGGGTGTTTTAGTGATAATACACTCTCCACGTTAAACCCGGAGGTCCATTGGCTGAAACTTTACTTGTGCATGTTATGCTTTGCAACAAATTTTCAATTATGGCTTGGGTGGAATCTCCACTCTGTGGGTGTTTTAGTGATAATACATTCTCCACGTACTGTATTAAACAATAATCTGGAGTACACAGCGTTAAACGGTTAATTAACATTTCCAACTGTAGAAATTAATAATTACATAACTCTGCACAACAGGACCTAGTGATAGCCATAGTGGCCAGACCAGTGTGCCATTCAGGGATGTGGCGACAGGGGTGTTTGTGGGTGTGTCTCACCCCCCCACCCCAGCTAGGAGTATTTTTTCAATAGTTGGAAATTCCGAGGTCAAAAATAATGAGCTGTTATTAATAAATGAAGAAAAAAGAGAAAAAAAGGATTTTTATCTCCCCCACCCCCTCACTAATCCACCAATGTTCACTTGATAATTAAGCAATTGCTTGAAAATAATACTTAACCTTTGTTTTACACTACATATTACATGTGTCTATTTAAGGAATAGTGCATGGCTTGGAGTTGACTACGCCCATATAGTGCCCAGTGAGGTGGTGTAGTTCCCTCCGCGAAGCGGAGGGAACTACACCACCTCACTGGGCACTATATGGGCGTAGTCAACGACAAGACATGCACTAATCCTTATATTATATCGAGCACCCATCAAGAAAAACATCTGTCCGATTTGTTAATCTATTACCAAGGTAGCAGCCCTACCAACCAGCGTTATATAGAAAAAAATACCATGTAGTTTTTAAAAAACATTTTCTTCTTCCAAAACACGGCTAACATGGATTATTGATATGAGCAGAAGACAGATTTTGAATCGGTCGGCAAGGGTAAACAAAACATTTCCCCCAAACGGAACTGTGTATTCTAGAATCATTAAATAATTAAATAGCGAAATAATATGAGCAGCGAAACAAACGATTTTTCATATCCGGACGCGTTCTCATGAACGTTGGACCCAGGTATGGATCATTCTCTTCGAAACGAGATATGGATCATCTTCTCAAGGAATAAAATGAACGCCTCGGAAAATGTGACTTCAACAATGGAAAATCGATACATTTTTTCACAAAGATTTCTTTCCGGGTCGTCTTGTGGATGTTGTGCCTGAGTGAATCGATTTTTAAATTTAACCTGATCAGTTTTATTCGCCCAGTATGAAAAGAAAAATGATATAGTAGTGTGCTAAAAATAGAAAACGTGTAGTGCCTGGGTGTAGTGCCTGGTCAGTTCTGTGGATGCAAACTACACGAAATAGAGTATCATCTTTCAGCCAATCAGAATGCAAGAAAGTCACGTGAGATATAATATTCGTTCATAATGATCTTAAAACTTTTTGTGAAAGATAATTTGACCATTATCAATATTCAAAATAGAGTTATTTCTGATAACTTTGTCTGCAAACATGTGATAACTATTACTGTTCTCACAGTAATGCTTAAATTCTTCAACATGAGTTTGTAATAATAATTCAAATATCGGAATGACCTTAATGAATTTTCCTTCATGCAATAAGTAGTTCCGTCTTCGGTATACAGCCATTCTGTAGCAACTTAATAACAAGTTGACAAAATGAAAATTAACATTTTGAAAAGTTTGAGATAGGCCAAATAATAATAATAATAATAATAATAATAATAATAATAATAATAATAATAATAATAATAACACTTTGGCCAGCCGCTGATTTGTCGCGGTTCTCGAATGAGAAGGCCTTTGTTATCCTCCCAACACTCGTAGACGAACTGCTTGATGACATCCCTTTCCCCATTCTTCCCAATCTCTCCGATTAGCATATTAACCCTCACCTTTGAGTCTCCTCCTAACCACATGTCCTTCATTCTCCCATCCCACTTCCCCATTACACTCCCAGTGAATCTCATTCTGGAAGAAAGTGTTCCAGGTTCTCCACCATGCCCAAGTGACACATCTCGCACTCCCTTTCACCGTCTTTCCCAATTTTTCCCTCACGAGGATCGCCGCGACCTCAGCTTGAACAACAGTGACCCCCCAAAGGTGCCATCAAGGTAGTCTTAAAAACCTGGCTTGTCTTTATCACGCAGGCCACCCAAAGACCTCTTTGATTTGACCCCCTCTCGCCAATTACGGTTACAATCCTCCATGACCCTTTCTCTGACGATTTTTTTACCCTGGTTTGCCCCAACGTCCAGGTCTGAGATCTCCAATGAGTAGTTTTCTACTTGCTCCCTCACTTGGACCATCCACCCCGTTTTGATATCTGAGTTGAAAATTCTCAGGAACATTACTTTACACCATCGGCTGTCGGGGAGATTTACCAAATAATTAAGATAACCGAGTTTCAACTGGTCTATCCTGTCCTTGATCCTCATCCACCCGAGCTCACCCCTGATTGCTTCTAGCGCTGCGGCATTACTCGACCCCGTTATCCATCGGCCTGCAGGATTTCCAAGCTCTTTACGGCCGTCTGGTTTAGGGGTACCACTTCTATATCGTATGTTATACTTGGCAGCCCCACCATTTCCCAAATGGTTTTCTCCACGAACATCTTATTGAAACTGTTTCTCCCGAAAATTTCATTTGGTTAAGGATTCGCTTCCCCTTCAGAATCAATTTATTTGTGTGGTTTCGGTAGATGCCTCTTCCTGTAATGTTTAGATTTACCCCCAAATACTCGTAATCATCTGTCTGTCCTACACTGAGAAGTTTGCTGCTCCCTTCCGGAATGCAGGACTCACCCACTCTCCACCTTCGAGTGGGGTCCACTTTGCGGACCACGGGTATAACTTTGCTCTTGCTTTCATTAAGTTCGAGTCTCCATTTGCTCCCATATTTCCCAAAAATTCCCAGCATTTTCGTTAGCCAATCTTCGCTTTCTGACACTAGAACCATATCGTCTGCAAAAAATAGCCCTGGCATCTTCAAGTCCCCAACTGCTACCCCCTCGTCGCTACGCAGGAGTTCATCTCCTAGACCTTTGATGTACAGTGCAAACAGGATTGGCGAAAGGATACACCCCTGTTTTAGGCCTATCTCCATAGGCACACGTTTTGTTATAATGTTTCCCAGGCTAAGATCACTCTATATAATGCTTTCATAATTCCAACAAACTCGCTCCCAAAGCCCAGAGCCTCCAGCTTGCGCCACATACCCGCCCTCCATACTCTAGTCTATCATATGCCTTTTTGACATCCAAACAACAGCATCAGTTTGAATTGTTTTTCTGAGATACTTTGTTTTGATTGTACAAAGAGATATCTAAAAGTTTTAGGCAATAATTTTGTATATTTTGTAAATATGGACAGTGAATAAATAAATGCCAAATATCTTCTGTGTATTGTTTACATGGAATACATAAATCAGAAACTTGTTTTCCTATTAAAAATTGTTTTTCCATTGTATACACAATGTTGTGAAAAATTTTAAAATCTAAATCACACATTTCATTTGATTTAATAGAGAGGTGTACTAATTTCCAAATTAATTTAAATGAGGCATCCTGTAAAAAATCTTGCCATCTCACTTCGCCGGTGGCCAGTTTGTATTTATGATTTCTAAAAACTTTGTTTGCATTTTTGGTGCTTAGCTGATCAACTGGTGTCAAGAATCCATACTCATTAACATAGAAAAGGGTGTTATCATTATTTTTTGATCTCATATCATCTGAGATGGAAGCATCTATTAAAGAAATGTTGACTGCATCTCGGATGGTACGAAATCTAAAATCCATTGATGCTGTTTGTGAATTCTCAAGCATTTACAATAAGGGTTGTTACATAGAATTTCATGAATAACATTTTCTGGTAGGAACCCTGGAACGAACTCGTATATAATATCTTTGATTTTTGTTATTCCTTCCTGCACAAAATTAGGAAAATTAAATGTTTTGTTATCTTTAAGGATCAAAGGGTTATTATCAAAAAGTGATTGTTCTTTAGTTGTTATTTTGGATCCCACCAAATGAATATTTCCCATACACACTAAAAACTAAAGTGTTAAAACTGACACTATCAAGGTGTTAAACCCATTCTAACTCTCAGGGTTTGATTTTAACACTCAAAGTGCAATGCTTTAAGCACTTTGACATTACAATCGTCAGACATCTGAAACTTGAATCGACGGCACTTCCCATGTGTCTAGCATTGGTGGTTCTTCCAGAATTGTCCATAATTTGATTTGCGCTTTGTGGGTACATAATTAAAAGGACACAACGCAGATGACGCGGATCAGGCTCGATAGTTCGAGCCTGATCCGCGTCATCTGCGTTGTTTCCTTTTAAGTGTCGCGACATTACACTTGTCAAGTGGAATTATTGTTACACCTGTCAAGTTCTGGGATATCTACACTTGAACAAAGTGCAAGTTCAGCACTTAGTAAGTGTTAAATACAGCACTTCAAATGTAGTTTTTAACACTTTAGTTTTTAGCGTGTATTTAGTACCTTCCAAGCATTTAAAATTTCATTACAGAATCTCGGAAGTAATCCGAGGTATTTTTCCTGAACTTCAACTCCAAAAATTCCAGTTGATAATCTCAAATTTTTATATCTGTTTAAATAATGTTGCATGAAGTATTTCCATGGGAATATACTTGTTAAGCCTTTTCTAATAAGTTTGCATCTAAATGACCACTTTTTTAAAGTGATGTCTGATATATTCAACCCTCCTTTCCAAAAATAGCCAATAATGGTGTCATATTTAATAATATGAAACGAATTTTTCCACAGGAAATTTAAACATAATGATTTAATCTTCTTTTCATCTAATTCTGGCATTGAAACACAATTGAGAGTGTACCAAAGAGCTGACATTAACAAAGTGTGAATGACCACAGATCTGCCCTTAAGTGTAAGATTTCTATCTTTCCAAAAGTAAAGAATGGAATGCAATTTCTGAATTTTTTTCCCCAATTGAGATGTTCACATTTTCAGTATCCCCTTCCACGTAAATTCCCAGTATTTCTATGTAACCACTTGCTTTTTGTAAGGGTAACTGAGTGGCATCTATACTTTTTCAATTACCTAAAAGCATCATTTCAGATTTGTTATAATTGATTTGAACCCCACTAGCTTCTGAAAAAATATGGAAACAATTCATACTTTGTTTAACTGAGTTCAAATCAGACACCACTACTTTATTGTCATCTGCATGTTGAAATAACTTATATTCAATTTCTGAACCTGGAATATTTATGCCACGAATATTAGAATTTCTGTCTGTCAACTTAGCCAGTGGTTCTGAACAAAGTACAAAAAAAAGAGTTGATAGGGGGCACCCTTGCATAACTGAAGACCGAATATTGAAAAAAGAGGAGGTGTGTCCATTCATTTTAATATAGTTTTGGCATCTGCATACAAAATTTTAATCCATTTACAGAAATTTTCTCCAAATCTTATTTTTTTTAAAACTGCAAACATGTACCCATGATTAATCCTGTCAAAGGCCTTGTTAAATCAACTTTAAGCACAAATCCCTCTCGGTTTATTAGATCACGAATTGACATTACGTTTCACTGAAGTCCCTTCCAGGAATGCTACGCGTCTGAAAGGGCGAAACTACCCCATTCAAGATTCCCTTTAAACGATTGGCAAGGATTTTGGCGACTAACTTTCTGTCCACACCCAGAAGAGATAAACCCAGTTTGATAAATCTCTTTTGTCTCCCTTTTTCTTGTAAATTAACCCTTTACCTAACATGAAAAGCAAACGACACTTGCAAAAATAATTCTTGAATAACTTTTTTTTTTCATTTTTTGTCTCAAAGACATAGGTTATGACCCCTCATTGGAACGAGCTCGTTCCAATGAGGGGTCATAACCTATGTTTTTGAGACAAAAAATGAAAAAATAATTAAAATTAATAGGCGATTTTTGAGAATAGCGCTGGCCGGTTTTGGCCGTTACGTTGGGTAAAGGGTTAAAACAATAACACGTTTTGTCATCGAGCTGGGTAGTTGGTTTTCTTGAAATATTATGGAGTATAGATTTGTCATTATTGGGCCTAATTTGTGCCAGAATTGTATGTAGAATTCTTTTGATAGGCCATCTAGGCCAGGTGATTTTGAAGGACTCGTTGAATTCAGGGCTGCAAATAGCTCATCGGCTGTAATGATTTGCTCACAGCAGTGTATGTTTTCCTCAGTAATCGAATCTTCTAAAGATTCCAATACTTTGTTTATTTTACAAATTTCTATTTTCTGATCCTTATATAAATCTGCATAAAAATCTTTTTGACGACTTGCAAGATATCAAACACATTTTCCACGGTATCTCCCGAAGGGTTAAAACCGCGGAAAAGCTGTTTGACTCTTGCCTAAATTTCTCCAAGTTTAAGAAATATTTGGTAGACCGGTCCGATTCTAAGTGATATTTAGATTTAGACCTAATAATGGCGCCTTTACATCTTTCATGTTCCATAATTGACAGCTCATTCTTAAGTTGTTCAATTTTGCCAATATTCATGTGTTTCCTGTCTCTGCTACATTCCAGTGCTAGAGGTTTTTGAATATTAATCTCTTTTCCCGTTTTTGCCTGCTTAAATCTTTGGAGAACCAAACACTAAATTGTTTAACTTTAAATTTGAAATTATCCCACTAAATAAAGGGTTCACTTTTGAATAGGGGGCAAGTAAGTTCTTCATCAATCAGGTCACATATTCCCCTTTATTACTGAGTAATGAATTGTTGAGAGCCCAGACTCCAGGGCCTTTTTTTCTATTTTGGCCAAATTGAACTGAGCATTTACTACAGAATGATCGCTAAATGATGTGAAATTCATCCGGGCATAACTATTTAAGGAAATAAGATTTCTCGTGCATAGTATATAATCTATACGACTTTGCTGCAAGATACCATCTGTCAACAGAAACCAGCTGTAATGATTTTTCTCGGGATTTTCGTGATGCCAAACATCTATTAACATTTGATTTTCAATGAAATTTTGAAAAGATCTACTGAAATCATCCAGGAAACCATTTGGTCTATCGTTTCTAGAATAGCAACAATTAAAATCACCCAAAATAAATAAATTTTCACATTTGTTAATAACTGACTCCAAATATGAGAAGAAAGATATTCTTTCTTTACAAATATTCGGAGCATATACACAGCAAAAATTAAAATTGATTCCCTCGATATTTATCTCAACGATAACAATACGTCCCTCCGTATCGCTAAAGGTAACCTTAGCTTTATCCTTGAGGTTCTTATTCACTAAAATTGCAACCCCCCCTACTATTAGCATGGAAGCTTGATTCAAAAATAGCCCCCTTCCACATTTGCCTTAAGTCTGTTAAAAATCCTCGATCCCATAAGTTTCCTGTAAAGCTATGATATCTAACCCCTTTTCTTCAAATAATCTGAACGTGTTATTTAATTTCTTCACGTCTCTCAAACCACTGGCATTAACTCTTTACCCAACGTAACGGTCAAAACCGGCCAGCGCTATTCTCAAAAATCGTCAATTAATTTTCATTATTTTTTTTCATTTTTTGTCTCAAAAACATAGGTTATGACCCCTCGTTGGAACGAGCTCGTCGAGCTCGTTCCAACGATGGGTCATAACCTATATTTTTGAGACAAAAAATGAAAAAAAATAGTTATTCAAGAATTATTTTTGCAAGTGTCGTCTTTTTTTCAGGTTAATTATCATTGATTTGTACTTGTGAGGATTCTAAATTGTTTTTCTTGCCCACTTTTACACTAGATTTTGTTTCAGTTTTTGATCTTCGTATACGTGATATAGACGTATCAATGATCATGTTACAGTCGTCATCTTGAGAAAAAGTATCAGTATTTTTCTCTTCATGGCAGGGCTCAAAATAAGCGGTGTCGCGTCGCTTTTTTGCTATGCAAAACTTGCAAAAAGCTACACAATGTTCAATTATGTATAGCATTTTGCGATACAAGATAATCAACTGCAGCCTACTAGGCTGCAGTTGATTATCTTGTATCGCAAAATGTAAATGAAAATTTGCAAACAAATTTGAAAACTAGTTCACTGATGCTTTACCACTGATTGTGGAACATTCCAGGTATAACTCAGATTAACTCTCCATCAAGCATCATTAGCAACTTCATATGTAAGATGAATTCTATTGGTTTAAATTCTTCCTGTTTTTACAACATTTTGCATAAAATGTCCATTAAAAATAACTTCAAGCCCATCATATTAAAAATCCCAACTTCCATTTTGAGAACTCTATTGAACAACCAAGACGCCCTTTGAAATATCCAAGTCCATGCAACCCTTAAAGGCAGTTCAGTTAAAAAAAACATAGTAAATGTTTCATGTGTTGAAGATCATTTGGAAGTGCCCAGAAATGGATGGAAACTATTCCATCTACTTAGAAGAATTCAATACAAAGCAGCATAACATAACTCCGGTATACAAAAATAGCTATGGAATTTTTACAAAATGCTATTCATTTTTTGGAAATGTGTAGCATTTTGCTACGCAAAGAAAAAAAGTTATTTTGAGCACTGCTTCATGGCACTCACTGTCTTCCATATCACAGTTTTTATTGCCTTTATTCACGGTCGTAGTTAAAGTTTCATCCTCAGATTCAATATCTGTATTATTTTTGTTAACAATACTAACATCTGAATGTGTGTCAACATTTTCATCGTCGGCAAATTTCGAAGAAGAAAAAAATCTGAAGTTTCACAGTCTCACCTGTTAACCTCCCAAAATGATTCCATGTTAATGAAACTTTTGCTATCTAACTGTTCATTTGATGAGTCTCGGAGGAGAACCTATCCAATCGTGTATGTAGCGAAATAACGGCAGAAGAAGTGCGGAACGTGGTCTCGAAATTAAAAAATGGTAAAGCGGGAGGGACTGATGAAATTCCGAACGAATTCCTCAAAAATGGAGGGGAGGGACTTATTGAAGTCCTGACAAACCTTTTCAACCTGGCTCTGCGAAAGCAAAAGGTCCCCAGAGAGTGGAGGGAAAGTATGGTGTCGTTCATACACAAAAAGGGGGATAAGGAAGTTCTAGATAACTATAGGGGGATATCAGTTAGTAGTAACATCGGAAAAGTATTCTGTAAGGTCATATACGGTAGACTTGAGGAAGTTATTGAAGAGAAAGGTTTTTTAGGAGAAATTCAAAATGGTTTCAGGAAAGGTCGAAGAGTCACTGATCACCTATTTACACTCACCCAACTGATAGAATCAACAAAGGCTGAAAAGAAAAAGATGTTTCTGGCATTTCTAGATGTGAAAAAAGCGTACGACCGAGTGTGGAGGGAAGGTATGTGGCGAAAGCTCGAGGGCATCGGACTGGGGGTGACTTTGTGGGAATCATGAAAGCACTGTATACAGATGTGCAAAGCCAACTCAGTCTAGGGAGTATCACTACAAAACGAGTCCCTATGGATATAGGCCTCAAGCAGGGGTGTATCTTTTCACCGATTTTGTTTGCATTGTATGTTAAAGATTTAGGGGACGAACTAATTCAGAGTGCGGAGGGGGTAAATGTTGGAGACATAAAGGTACCAGGCTTATTCTTTGCGGACGACATGGTGTTAATGTCTAGAACTGAACAGGGGCTAGAGAAATTGTTGGTAGATATGGGAACACTTGGCGTCTCGAACTAAATGAAAATAAAAGCAAGGTAATACCCGTTGGACGCAAGGTAGATATGACGAAGAGATGGAGAGTGGGGGAGTTCTCAATCCCCGAAGGGGAAAGCAAACAAATCACTGTAGGAGAAACGGGAGAGTATGAGTATCTAGGGGTAAGCATAACGGGAAGAGGGGTGTACAGAAATTACTCAGCCAAACTGATTCTGAAGGGGAAAAGAATTCTGAACCAACTAAAACTTTTAGGGAAAAATAGTTTCAACAAGGTCTTTGTGGGGAAAACACTGTGGGAGAGGGTGGGTTTACCAAGTATAACGTATGGCACGGACGTGATTCCATTAAACCAAACCGTTATTAAGAAGTTGGAAAGTACTCAGAATGATGCCGGCAGATGGATAACAGGGTCGAGTAATGCTGCAGCTTTGGAAGCAGTAAGGGGGGAGCTTGGGTGGATGAAAATCAAGGACAGGGTAGATTTGGGAAAACTGTGTTACTTTAACTACTTGAGAAACCTGCCTGACAACCGGTGGTGCAAATTGATGCTCGATACCATTTGGAATTCTAATATAGATACGGGGTGGTCAAAACATGTGAGGGAACTAATGGACAATTACTCTATAGAGGTCACAAACATAGAAGTAGGAATGAAAGAAGGCAAAAGGTTTGTCAAAGAGAGAGTCATGGAAGATTGCAATCGAAACTGGCGAGCAGGGGTTAGCGTGAAAAGATCACTGCAGGGGTTACAATATAAAAGAAAAGCCAGCTTTTGAGAAGTACCTAGATGGCACCTTTGGAGGGTCACTGCTGTTCAAACTGAGATCAAGATCACTGGAGCTTCGGGGAAAAATTGGGAGAGATGAAGAAAAGGGATGCCAAATGTGCCACTCTGGAGTAGTGGAGACCCTGGAACATTTTCTCTTGGAATGCCCACAGTATATACCTCATAGAATAAAATTTACTGGAAGAATAATGCAGAAGTGGGGTGAAGAAACAAAGGATAGATGGCTGAAGGGGGACACGAGGGAGAGGGTAGGAATGCTTATTGAAGAAGTTGAAAAAGAGGAAGTGAGGGATACTATTAAGCAGTTTATATCTGAATGCTGGGAGGAGAGGAGGGGAAGAGGGGGTGGGGTGCAGGGGGAATGATGGCCTTCTCTTATGAGGACCGCGACAAATCAGCGGCTGGCCAAAGAGTTATTATTATTATAACCTCCCAAAATGATTCCATGTTAATGAAACTTTTGCTATCTAACTGTTCATTTGATGAGTCTCGTGTAACTGAAATGTCACTGAACTGACCTTTTAACCGTTAGCGTTGGATGAACCAGACTCAAATCAGCGGCCGGCCGAAGCATTATTATTATACAATCAACAGATTAGCATGTTTGACAGAAGTTTTTCGAGCAATTTCGACTGAGGTGTCCGGGAGATTGGCATCGAAAGTAAACAAATTTAGGACAGTCCTTAATTAGGTGATTTGGTGACAAACATTTTGAGCATACTTTTATTTGGTTGTTGTGAATAACTCTGAAATATCCCATTCCGCTTGCTGTTTCAAACCTTACAGAATAAGGTAATGATTTTACACCTTCAGGGAAACGAACTCTTACATAACGTGTCCCATCGACCACATTAGTACCGGGGTAACATCTCCTGTGTATCGGCGATAATCAGTGGCGGCGCCATGGAGGGGTTTGTGGGGGTACTTACCCCTCCACTGGTTTCGCCAAGCGTAGTAAAATACTATCATTTTAATTTTTGTTGTATTGAACGTTGCGGTGTAATGGTCGGTATGCTTGAGCCCATATTCCGAAGTGCACTAAATCAGAGAAGTTTTGAAATTATGTTTGCCACCCCCCCCCCCCCCCCCCCCCCCCATAACCGTGACAGTTTTACGGGTGGAGAGAACCACCGAGCAACGACGAGCAGCTGTCAGCTCCCCAACATCGTAACTGCGCACAGGCAGGGTTAGATTGGTTGAAGACATGCGTACCATCGACGCACAGTACGCCTTAGTACACGGCGGCATCGTGCCCCCACGCGGGCAATGGAGATGAAGTGTCTTGCCCAAGGACACAACGCGGTTGCCGCAGGTGTGATTCGAACCGAGGACCTCTCGGCTTGCAGCCTGCACCTCTACCTACTGAGCCACCGCGCTCCCCGTTATTTCTGATAACTTTGTCTGTAAACATGTGATAACTATTACTGTTCTCAGAGTAATTCTTAAATTCTTCAACACGAGTTTGTAACAATAATTCAAATATCGGAATGACCTTAATGAATTTTCCTTGCAATAAGTAGTTCCGTCTTCGGTATACAGCCATTCTGTAGCAACTTAATAACAAGTTGATAAAATGAAAATTAACATTTTGAAAAGTTTGAGATAGGCCAAATGATAATAACAATAATAATAACGCTTTGGCCAGCTGCTGATTTGTCGCGGTTCTCGAATGAGAAGGCCTTGGTTACTCCTGTACTCCCAACTGCCTCCCTATTCCCACGCTTCTCGTCTCCTCCCAACACTCGGAGACGAACTGCTTGATGACATCCCTTTCCCCATTCTTCCCAATCTCTCCGATTAGCATATTAACCCTCTCCTTTGAGTCTCCCCCTAACCACATGTCCTTCATTCTCCCATCCCACTTCCCCATCATACTCCCAGTGAATCTCATTCTAGAAGAAAGTGTTCCAGGGTCTCCACCATGCCCAAGTGACACATCTGGCACTCCCTTTCACCGTGTTTCCCAATTTTTCTCCTCAGCTCCAGGGATCGCGACCTCAGCTTGAACAACAGTGACTCCCCCCCCCCCCCCCCCCCCCAACGTCGCCATCAAGGTACTCTTCAAAACCTGGCTTCTCTTTATCACGCAGGCCACTCAAAGACCTCTTTGATTTAACCCCCTCTCGCCAATTACGGTTACAATCCTCCATGACCCTTTCTCTGACGATTTTTAACCCTGGTTTGCCCCAACGTCCAGGTCTGAGATTTCCAATGAGTAGTTCTCTACTAACTCCCTCACTTGGACCATCCACCCCGTTTTGATATTTGAGCTGAAAATTCTCAGGAACATTACTTTACACCATCGGCTGTCGGGGAGATTTACCAAATAATTAAGATAACCGAGTTTTAACAGGTCTATCCTGTCCTTGATCCTCATCCACCCGAGCTCACCCCCGATTGCTTCTAGCTCTGTGGTATTACTCGACCCCGTTATCCATCGGCCTGCATCGTTCTGCAGGATTTCCAAGCTCTTTACGGCCGTCTGGTTTATGGGTACCACTTCCGTACCGTATGTTATACTTGGCAGACCCACCATTTCCCAAATGGTTTTCCCCACGAACACCTTATTGAAACTGTTTCATTTGGTTGAGGATTCGCTTCCCCTTCAGAATCAATTTATTTGTGTGGTTTCAGTAGATGCCTCTTCCTGTAATGTTTATATTTACCCCCAAATACTCGTAATCACCTGTCTCTCCTACACTGAGAAGTTTGCTGCTCCCTTCCGGAATGCAGAACTCACCCACTCTCCACCTTCGAGTGGGGTCCACTTTGCGGCCCACGGGCATAACTTTGCTCTTGCTTTCATTAAGTTCGAGTCTCCATTTGCTCCCGTATTTCCCAACAATTCTCAGCATTTTCGTTACCCCTTCTTCGCTTTCTGACACTAGAACCATATCGTCTGCAAAAAATAGCCCTGGGATCTTCAAGTCCCCAACTGCTACCCCCTCGACGCTACGCGGGAGTTCATCTCCTTTACCTTTCATGTACAGTGCAAACAGGATTGGCGAAAGGATACACCCCTGTTTTAGGTCTATCTCCATAGGCACACGTTTTGTTGTAATGTTTCCCAGGCTTAATCCACAGCTACGTCACTTTTCCTTTGTTCTGTTGATGTTTTATCGTACAAATATATCGGCATAATGTACTGTAAAAGGTGATTAGCCCAGATATTTGTATCGTTTCAGATATTTGGACGGTACAAATATCTGGACAAAAGACCATTGTTTGTTGAGTTAAGTGAGATTGATTAACACAGAAAGACATTGTCGCGAGTGTTGCAAACATTGAAGAGAGGAAACTCTTCCAGTCCTGTTTATATCGCTTTATCGTTAATTTTCACACATTCAGAAAATATTTGATTCGCTCGGTTATGGGAGTGTGCGTGTGGTGGGGTGGGGGGGGGGGGTAGATGGGGGTGGGAGGGGAGTGATTGTTTACAACAGGTGTATAAGAAGCATTGTGCACTCGGAGGAACGGCCACAGAAGGGAACTAGCACACTGATATTTGTTATTGGTGGCCTACGAACCTCCGCGTCTGACATGGTGCCCAAAGCTATTTTTGGAACTAAAACATTCTACTCTGAGAAAGAAAACGCATTGTTTGCTACTTTTCTGACCAATTCACCAAACAGGTGAAGATTGTTTCGTCCCGGTGAAGAAACATGTTAACTCTTTACCCAACTTAACGCCAAACACCACACAGCGCTATATCCATTACATCTTCATTAAACTGTTATTATGTTTTGAATTGTTGTCTTAGAAATATAGATTATGGTCCATCATTCGAACGACCTTGTTGAGCTCGTTCCAATGAGGGGCAATAAGTTATGTTTTTAATATCATTTTCCGAAACAGACTGACCAAATCGCTCATTTGAACCCTCTTAAAATTCAATGCACTCTACTTCGTCGGAAATCGGTTTAATGTCACGAATAAAGTCCTCAACACTGTCAACTATGTTAAAATTGGGTGTGGTCAAATGTAACGAATGATCTTCTAAATTGTAAATCGACATTGTCTGCGATAATGGAATGTCTTTTAAATCTGGCAATTGTTGAACTTGTAATAACACTTCAACGGCCGCTGATTTGTCGCGGTAAAGTGTTAAATCGTCTATTTCATCGGTATGCCAAATTGTTTTGTTTTCAGCATCTTCTACTGCCTGACTCAATAAAAAATCTTCCCCGTCATCACCATTCCACATGATTCCACTCTTCAGATATCGAATATTTGTTAAAAATATGGGTTTAGAAATAGATACTTTAAAATCTGTGTGTACACAGTCGTTAACTCGCGAATATTATTAAATTTGCAATTGGGATATCACATTGCTCACACAATCACTCGCACGGATGACGATGTGATGCGTGTTCAGTTTATATCAATCGTACTGTCACACTTACACTTAACATATCTATTGTATATTCAGTGGACGTTTCAGATAAGTAACAATGAGATATATCCATTTAATTTTGGGGGGCGATAAGTAATTGTAAAACGCATTTTGACCATATTTTCACTTAAAATAAATGAAGCCAATTTTTTTTTTGTTGACATTCCTTAATAGGAAAGGGCTGTGGATCAAAATAGATATACCACACTTTTTGTGATGTATGGCGAGATAATTGTACAGTTTGCAGGTGTCCTGTGGTATTGGACGAGGCCTACGGCCTACGGCCTCGTCCAATACCACAGGACACCTGCAAACTGTACAATTATCTCGCCATACATCACAAAAAGTGTGGTATATCTTTTACTAAGTTCACTCTGTACATCTTTATAAAATGCTTTCATAATTTCAACAAACTCGCCTCCTAAGCCCGGAGCCTCCAGCTTGCGCCACATACCCGCCCTCCATACTCTATCGTATGCCTTTTTGACATCCAAACAACAGCATCAGTTTGAATTGTTTTTCTGAGATACTTTGTTTTGATTGTACAAAGAGATATCTAAAAGTTTTAGGCAATAATTTTGTATATTTTGTAAATATGGACAATGAATAAATAAATGCCAAATATCTTCTGTGTATTGTTTACATAGAATACATAAATCAGAAACTTGTTTTCCTATTAAAAATTGTTTTTCCATTGTATATACAATGTTGTGAAAAATTTAAAATCTAAATCACACATTTCATTTGATTTAATAGAGAGGTGTACTAATTTCCAAATTAATTTAAATGAGGCATCCTGTAAAAAATCTTGCCATCTCACTTCGCCGGTGGCCAGTTTGTATTTATGATTTCTAAAAACTTTGTTTGCTTTTTTGGTGCTTAGCTGATCAACTGGTGTCAAGAATCCATACTCATTAACATAGAAAAGGGTGTTATCATTATTTTTTGATCTCATATCATCTGAGATGGAAGCATCTATTAAAGAAATGTTGACTGCATCTCGGGTTGTTTGAAATCTAAAATCCATTGATGCTGTTGGTGAATTCTCAAGCATTTACAATAAGGGTTGTTACATAGAATTTCATGAATAGCATTTTCTGGTAGGAACCCTGGAACAAACTCGTATATAATATCTTTGATTTTTGTTAGTCCTTCCTATACAAAATTTGGAAAATGAAATGTTTTGTTATCTTTAAGGATCAAAGGGTTATCAAAACGTGATTGTTCTTTAGTTGTTATTTTGGATCTTACCAAATGAATATTTCCCATACTTACTAAAAACTAAAGTGTTAAAACTGACACTTTCAAGGTGTTAAACCCATTCTAACTCTTAGGGTTTGATTTTAACACTCAAAGTGCAATGCTTTAAGCACTTAGACATTACAGTCGTCAGACATCTGAAACTTGAATGGATAGCACTTCCCATGTGTCTAGCATTGGTGGTTCTTCCAGAATCGTCCATAATTTGATTTGCGCTTGGTGGGTACATAATTAAAAGGACACAACGCAGATGACGCGGATCAGGCTCGACAGTTCGAGCCTGATCCGCGTCATCTGGGTTGTTTCCTTTTAAGTGTCGCGACATTACACTTGTCAAGTGGTGTTATTGTAACACCTGTCAAGTTCTGGGATATCTACACTTGAACAAAGTGCAAGTTCAGCACTTAGTAAGTGTTAAATACAGCACTTCAAATGTAGTTTTTAACACTTTAGTTTTTAGCGTGTATTTAGTACCTTCCAAGCATTTAAAATTTCATTATAGAATCTCGGAAGTAATCCGAGGTATTTTTCCTGAACTTCAACTCCAAAAATTCCAGTTGATAATCGTAAATTTTTATATCTGTTTAAATAATGTTGCATGAAGTATTTCCATGGGAATACACTTGTTAAGCCTTTTCTAATAAGTTTGCATCTAAATGACCACTTTTTTAAAGTGATGTCTGATATATTCAACCCTCCTTTCCAAAAATAGCCAATAATGGTGTCATATTTAATAATATGCAATGAATTTTTCCACAGGAAATTTAAACATAATGATTTAATCTTTTTTTCATATAATTCTGGCATTGAAACACAAATGAGAGTATACCAAAGAGTTGACATTAACAAAGTGTGAATGACCACAGATCTGCCCTTAAGTGTAAGATTTCTATCTTTCCAAAAGTAAAGAATGGAATGCAATTTCTGAATTTTTTTCCCCAATTGAGATGTTCACATTTTCAGTATCCCCTTCCACGTAAATTCCCAGTATTTCTATGTAACCACTTGCTTTTTGTAAGGGTAACTGAGTGGCATCTATACTTTTTCAATTACCTAAAGGCATCATTTCAGATTTGTTATAATTGATTTGAACCCCACTAGCTTCTGAAAAAATATGGAAACAATTCATACTTTGTTTAACTGAGTTCAAATCAGACACCACTACTTTATTGTCATCTGCATGTTGAAATAACTTATATTCAATTTCTGAACCTGGAATATTTATGCCACGAATATTAGAATTTCTGTCTGTCAACTTCGCCAGTGGTTCTGAACAAAGTACAAATAAAAGAGTTGATAGGGGGCACCCTTGCATAACTGAAGACCGAATATTGAAAAAAGAGGAGGTGTGTCCATTAATTTTAATACAGCTTTTGGCATCTGCATACAAAATTTTAATCCATTTACAGAAATTTTCTCCAAATCTTATTTTTTTTAAAACTGCGAACATATACCCATGATTAATCCTGTCAAAGGCCTTGTTAAATCAACTTTAAGCACAAATCCCTCTCGGTTTTCATTTTCAACATGGTATATTAGATCACGTATTGACATTACTGTTTCACTGAAGTCCCTTCCAGGAATGCTACGCGTCTGAAAGGGCGAAACTACCCCATTCAAGATTTCCTTTAAACGACTGGCAAGGATTTTGGCGACTAACTTTCTGTCCACACCCAGAAGAGATAAACCCAGTTTGATAAATCTCTTTTGTCTCCCTTTTTCTTGTAAATTAACCCTTTACCTAACATGAAAAGCAGACGACACTTGAAAAAATAATTCTTGAATAACTATTTTTTTTTTCAATTTTTGTCTCAAAAACATAGGTTATGACCCCTCACTGGAACGAGCTCCACGAGCTCGTTCCAATGAGGGGTCATAACCTATGTTTTTGAGACAAAAAATGAAAAAATAATTAAAATTAATAGGCGATTTTTGAGAATAGCGCTGACCGGTTTTTGCACGTTACGTTGGGTAAAGGGTTAAAACAATAACACGTTTTGTCATCGAGCTGGGTAGTTGGTTTTCTTGAAATATTATGGAGTATAGATTTGTCATTATTGGGCCTAATTTGTGCCAGAATTGTATGTAGAATTCTTTTGATAGGCCATCTAGGCCAGGTGATTTTGAAGGACTCGTTGAATTCAGGGTTGCAAATAGCTCATCGGCTGTAATGATTTGCTCACAGCAGTATATGTTTTCCTCAGTAATCGAATCTTCTAAAGATTCCAATACTTTGTTTATTTTACAAATTTCTATTTTCTGATCCTTATATAAATCTGCATAAAAATCTTTTTGGCGACTTGCAAGATATCAAACACATTTTCCACGGTATCTCCCGAAGGGTTAAAACCGCGGAAAAGCTGTTTGACTCTCGCCTAAATTTCTCCAAGTTTAAGAAATATTTGGTAGACCGGTCCGATTCTAAGTGATATTTAGATTTAGACCTAATAATGGCGCCTTTACATCTTTCATGTTCCATAATTGACAGCTCATTCTTAAGTTGTTCAATTTTGCCAATATTCATGTGTTTCCTGTCTCTGCTACATTCCAGTGCTAGAGGTTTTTGAATATTAATCTCTTTTCCCGTTTTTGCCTGCTTAAATCATTGGAGAACCAAACACTAAATTGTTTAACTTTAAATGTGAAAATATCCCACCAAATAAAGGGTTCACTTTTGAATAGGGGGCAAGTAAGTTCTTCATCAATCAGATCACATATTTCCTCGCAGTAGCTTTTATTACTGAGTAATGAATTGTTGAGAGCCCAGACTCCAGGGCCTT
Source organism: Pictodentalium vernedei (assembly GCA_031216915.1). Lineage (NCBI taxonomy): Eukaryota > Metazoa > Mollusca > Scaphopoda > Dentaliida > Dentaliidae > Pictodentalium > Pictodentalium vernedei. The sequence goes on along the minus strand of CM062294.1, from coordinate 519,636,084 downwards.
TTTCTATTTTGGCCACATTGAACTTAGCAATTACTAGAGAATGATCGCTAAACGATGTGAAATTCATCCAGGCATAACTATTTAAGGAAATTCAATTTTCAATTCACCTGTATTCACAGTATATCAATTACATATAAAGTACAGTAGGTAAACTAAACAATTCATTTTAACATATTTTGATATACTGCAAGGAAGCGACATAGCAATGTTAGCTGTCTTCTTGTCGCCCCTTGTAAAAATAGAAGAATTTCTCGACAGCAGATCGTGCATTCGAAAACAGTTTTTAAGTTGAGCAATTTTGCATTATTAACAAAATGACCGAGCATATAAGGATCACAGTTATTGAAGAAACATTGGATATACCGAGAATACCTGATTATAGCGACTTGACTGTGTATCATACAAAGCATAGTTCCACGACGTACTGAGTCAAAGAATGTTATATATGGAACATACGACCACCATCTATTCCAAAAGTTTTTAAATGTAGCCAGGTCTGAAAGCCAAGATGCTCTTTGAAGAGATCTCGGGTTTCGGGCCCTGTCTTACACATGTTGTTGTAACTGGTCTTAATTTAGTATTCATGTACACCAAAGAACAAAAATTAACTGAAACAGCAAGGAGTAAGTGGGGAACACTCCATGATAGCATCGGCAATTGATCACGTCGCTTGGCTGCACTTAGAGGATAAAGAGGCTGCTCCAGAGAGAGTGAAGTGTTTATGTTAATTTTAAGCACTGTACTGGGCTGAACTGAACCGAAATAAAGTAAAGTAAAGGGGAACGGGATCATGGCATCAACAGACATAATTTTTATTTTATATTTTATATTTTTATTTTCTTATCTGGTAATTAAACGCAGTCGGGACAGTTTCGAAAGTCACAGGGCACAATATCTGAATATCTGTCGAGGGATAAGGCAGTCAGTTTCTTTTTAAACTGCGGCCTTGTTAAGTTCTGTGTATTCTGGTCGATTGTATTCCATAATCTGGGGAACGTATGGAAAGGGATATCTGATGAAAACTTTGTCCTCGGCTTAGAAAGTTGCAATTTACCGGTCTGCCTGGTCATCATGCCTGTTGGATTTATATATTGCTGGAACATGTTATTAAATGATACAGGTAATCTGTTATTCTGCCAGTCATGCATAAACAACAGAACTTGGGTTTTGTTGAGGTCATCAAATTTAAGAACTTTGAGGGTTTTAAAAAGAAGATTTCTGGGGCATAGTATATAATCTATACGACTTTGCTGCAAGATACCATCTGTCAACCGAAACCAGCTGTAATGATTTTTCTCGGGATTTTCGTGATGCCAAACATCTATTAACATTTGATTTTCAATGAAATTTTGAAAAGATCTACTGGAATCATCCAGGAAACCATTTGGTCTATCGTTTCTAGAATAGCAACAATTAAAATCACCCAAAATAAATAAATGTGTCACATTTGTTAATAACTGACTCTAAATATGAGAAGATATTCTTTCTTTACAAATATTCTGAGCATATACACAGCAAAAATTATAATTGATTCCCTCGATATTTATCTCAACGATAATAATATGTCCCTCCATATCGCTAAAGGTAACCTTAGCTTTATCCTTGAGGTTCTTATTCACTACAATTGCAACCCCCCCTACTATTAGCATGGAAGCTTGATTCAAAAATAGCCCCCTTCCACATTTGCCTTAAGTCTGTTAAAAATCCTCGATCCCATGAGTTTCCTGTAAAGCTATGATATCTAACCCCTTTTCTTCAAATAATCTGAACGTGTTATTTAATTTCTTCACGTCTCTCAAACCACTGGCATTAACCCTTTACCTAACGTAACGGTCAAAACCGGCCAGCGCTATTCTCAAAAATCGTCAATTAATTTTCATTATTTTTTTTCATTTTTTGTCTCAAAAACATAGGTTATGACCCCTCGTTGGAACGAGCTCGTCGAGCTCGTTCCAACGATGGGTTATAACCTATGTTTTTGAGACAAAAAATGAAAAAAATTACTTATTCAAGAATTATTTTTGCAAGTGTCGTCTGCTTTTCGGGTTAATTATCATTGATTTGTACTTGTGAGGATTCTAAATGGTTTTTCTTACCCACTTTTACACAAGATTTTATTTCAGTTTTTGATCTTCGTATACGTGATATAGACGTATCAATGATCATGTTACAGTCGTCATCTTGAGAAAAAGTATCAGTATTTTCTCTTCATGGCAGGGTTCAAAATAAGCGGTGTCGCGTCGCTTTTTGCTATGCAAAACTTACAAAAAGCTATACAATGTTCAATTATGTATAGCATTTTGCGATGCAGTTGATTACCTTGTATCGCAAAATGTAAATGAAAATGTGCAAACAAATTAGAAAACTAGTTCACTGATGCTTTACTTCTGATTGTGGAACGTTCCAGGCATACCTCAGATTAACTCTCCATCAAGTATCATTAGCAACTTCATATGTAAGATGAATTCTATTGGTTTAAATTCTTCCTGTTTTTACAACATTTTGCATAAAATGTCCATTAAAACTAACTTCAAGCCCATCAAATTAAAAATCCCAACTTCCATTTTGAGAACTCTATTGAACAACCAAGACGCCCTTTGAAATATCCAAGTTCATGCAACCCTTAAAGGCATTTCAGTTAAAAAAAACATAGTAAATGTTTCATGTGTTGAAGATCATTTCGAAATGCCCAGAAATGGATGGAAACTATTCCATCTACTTAGAAGAATTCAATACAAAGCAGCATAACATAACTCAACTAACTTGGTATACAAAAATAGTTATGGAATTTTTACAAAATGCTATTCATTTTTTGGAAATGTGTAGCATATTGCTACGCAAAGAAAAAAAAGTTATTTTGAGCACTGCTTCATGGCACTCACTGTCTTCCATATCACAGTTTTTATTGTCTTTATTCACGGTCGTAGTTAAAGTTTCGTCCTCAGATTCAATATCTGTATTATTTTTGTTAACAATACTAACATCTGAATGTGTGTCAACATTTTCATCGTCGGCAAATTTCGAAGAAGAAAAAAATCTGAAGTTTCACAGTCTCACCTGTTAACCTCCCAAAATGATTCCATGTTAATGAAACTTTTGCTATCTAACTGTTCATTTGATGAGTCTCGTGTAACTGAAGTGTCACTTTTACCGTTAGCGTTGGATGAACCAGACTCAAATCAGCGGCCGGCCGAAGCATTATTATTATACAATCAACAGATTAGCATGTTTGACAGAAGTTTTTCGAGCAATTTCGACTGAGGTGTCCGGGAGATTGGCATCGAAAGCAAACAAATTTAGGACAGTCCTTAATTAGGTGATTTGGTGACAAACATTTTGAGCATACTTTTATTTGGTTGTTGTGAATAACTCTGAAATATCCCATTCCGCTTGCTGTTTCAAACCTTACAGAATAAGGTAATGATTTTACACCTTCAGGGAAACGAACTCTTACATAACGTGTCCCATCGACCACATTAGTACCGGGGTAACATCTCCTGTGTATCGGCGATAATCAGTGGCGGCGCCATGGAGGGGTTTGTGGGGGTACTTACCCCTCCACTGGTTTCGCCAAGCGTAGTAAAATACTATCATTTTAATTTTTGTTGTATTGAACGTTGCGGTGTAATGGTCGGTATGCTTGAGCCCATATTCCGAAGTGCACTAAATCAGAGAAGTTTTGAAATTATGTTTGCCCCCCCCCCCCCCCCCCAAACAGTTAAAAGTATCTCAACTTATATAGGGAGAGGACCAAACAACACCACCACCCGAAATCCACCCCAGCTCGGCGCTGCACAATCCCCAACTGTACCCCCTCACTTTTGTAACTCTGGCGCCGCCACTGGCTATAATAACCGTAATTTATACTCATCAGTTCATTTCGTTTCAACAGCTTCATCAGTCAGATACGCTGGTAAATGTAGAAAAGACACAACTACTGAATCCCATACAACTTTTGAACAAGTCACTTTTTGTTTGCCAATCATGAAGCCTTCAGTTAATAATTCTGTAGAGCTAGAGTCTGCATCTTTTAATGTAACTTCGTAGAGATCCCCACTTACAGGAACACAGGCTAAGCACGAGTCAGCCCCCACATACCTTTTCTACTGATCTTATTACTTCAACTGCTTTTATTTTGGAATTATCTTCAACATTCAATCTTACAGTTAATTCCTTCTTAAAACACTCACCACGATTCTCACGTTGTCTGTCTTTTTATGCTCCCAATTGTTTAGACTTGATTACCACAGAGGCACCGCCTGTAGATGTTGACTCAGCCATCATTTTCAATCAGAAATAATCACCTTCTTATCACAAAAATCTCAAATGAAAATCCTCAATATTCACAAAAAAAAATTTATATAACAACCAAAAGCAAGATATCCAGGGAAAAAAAATCCCAAAGCCATCAAACACATTCGATGGCAAAGATTATGTTTTGAAAATTCACCCCAACAAAAAACAGCTTCCACCATCAGCTCAGGGGCAGACAACTCAGCGACCGATTTACCACGAGACTAAGAGATCCGGACCAACCAGGCTGGTTGGTAAATGGCCTTTGTACCTCGACCGCTACATACATATGCTTGTAATTATATACAAGTAATTATAAAGTTTTACATGTAGTGTTCTAGATGGATAGAACCCTAACTTAATAATGTATGTTCTACATCAGTCAATGTTTTAATTAGCTCATTCCAGTTGAGTAAAGTTGTGTGAATGAGGTATTTTAGATTGCTGGACATTTATTTATTATGTAAAGCTATGAATGAATTCATTGGTGAAATGTCTTGAGCATTGTTTGCTGTGCCTCATTGGAAGGAGCTTGTTGAGCTTATTCTGGTGGGGTATAGCAATCAGGGCTCTTTACCACACCTGATATTTTACTTCTTACATGTTTATGAATGTTATGAATATGTCCAGCGTGTGCAAGTCAATACTAAAAACTAAAGTGTTAAAACTGACACTTTCAAGGTGTTAAACCCATTCTAACTCTTAGGGTTTGATTTTAACACTCAAAGTGCAATGCTTTAAGCACTTAGACATTACAATCGTCAGACATCTGAAACTTGAATGGATGGCACTTCCCATGTGTCTAGCATTGGTGGTTCATCCAGAATCGTCCATAATTTGATTTGCGCTTGGTGGGTACATAATTAAAAGGACACAACGCAGATGACGCGGATCAGGCTCGAGAGTTCGAGCCTGATCCGCGTCATCTGCGTTGTTTCCTTTTAAGTGTCGCAACATTCCACTTGTCAAGTGGTATTATTGTAACACCTGTCAAGTTCTGGGATATCTACACTTGAACAAAGTGCTAGTTCAGCACTTAGTAAGTATTAAATACAGCACTTCAAGTGTAGTTTTTAACACTTTAGTTTTTAGCGTGTAAATACAGTTCCACGAAATTATAGAATAAATGAACTCATGTATTTAAACTTTATCCGCCTCCTTTTTATCTGTTGTGGATGTTGCGATTACATTGCAGTTTTACTGAGGCGAAGATTTACAAATGCATAATTATTTATTTAATTATTGGTGTTTAGAGTCACATATTTATGCACAATGGCTAACCGTGACCGTTGACAGTTTTACGGGGGGAGAAAGCCGGAGTACCTGGAGAGAACCAGCAAGCAACGGCGAGCAACTGTCAGCTCCCCAACATACTAACTCCACACAAGCAGGGTTAGCATTGGTTGAAGACAAGTGCACCATCGACGTGCAGTACGCCTTAGTACACAACGCCACCGTGTCCCCACGCGGGCAATGGAGATGAAGTGTCTTGCCCAAGGACACAAAGCGGTTGCCGTTGGTGGGATTCGAACCGAGGGCTTCTCGGTTTGCAGCCTGCACCTCTACCTACCGTGCCACCGCGCTCCCACAAATGCATAATAAAGACTCATGTGCATTTGTGCAGAACATTGTGGATAAACATCTCATACAGGCTTTCAGAATAAGGGTTCATTTTAGGAATTCATAGGGCTATTTGGACCCAAATAAAATAGGGATAAAATTTTAAAATTATAACCAGCAAAATAGGTAATGTACTGACCTTTAACTGGTTGGGTGTTGGATGCCCATATTTGGGCTTTAATCTTAAGTTCAGGTTCTGTGTAACTGAGAGGCTTCAAACTCTGTGGGTGCCCTTCATATTATCTTTCAATCTAGATTATCTGGTCTGTATGGATTTTCCTTGTTTCAATTTATGGGAGAGTGCCGACACTCTCCCATAAATTGTAACAAGGCAAAGACTTGTGAACAAATTTTGATTGCTTTAAAATAATTTAACACTCTTTCAGTTCAAGAGAACAAATAAAAAAATTGTTGTTACCAACCAAGAAGATCAGCTCAATGGCCATCAACAGTTATATGCAGCAATTGAACTGCAGCATTCGCTAATACTAAGACTCGATTTGAAACAAAATATTATTTATTTATTAATTTATTTATTGGTGTTTAAGGTCACATACTTGTGCACAATGGCTAATCGTGACCGAGACAGTTTTACGGGCGGAGAAAGCTGGAGTACCCGGAGAGCACCACCGAGCATCGCCGAGCAACTACATGTTAGCACCTCAACAATCAATTCTAACTTTGTTCAAGCTCCGCTGAAGCAGGGTTGCAGCGATTGTAGACATGTGCAGAATAAAATATTTCTTTGCTATGTATACATGAGCAGTAAGGCTAACATTGTTTTGTTTTTTTTTAATTTTTAGTTTCACAGAAGAGCCTACCCAATGATTTTCCAATCATATTTTAAAATTTAGAATTTTTCTAAAAAAAGAAGGTTTTTTTTAGGATTTTAAAGCATTTATAAGGAAAATAAGGGGTGCTTAAAAAAGAAGGAAAATTAGGAAAATAAGAGCCGCTTGAAAGCCTTCTCATAATTTCTTCTTTTTTTTTATTCACATTTCTGGTGTCATATTCAGTTTTTTAATATCCACTGTCATATAATGGACAATTTATTACAAGTAGTCAATCAGTCTAGAACGTGGTATTTATATCGCTAGTGAGAGCAAGCCGGTCGGATCAAACACGACGCCTCCGGCGTCTTGTTTGATCTGACCGACCTGATCTCGTCAGCACTGCAAAATAGGACCACCCAGATCAACTGACTGTGATAATAATCACTGTTTGTAACATTTCAGTCATATTAAAAAGGACTCGCGACCTCAGAAATCACCTTATAATGATTATAGGATGTGTCAAACTAATTTCTTTTATTACATATTTTATTACTAAATCATTACATTATCTATTTTTTATTAGGGGAGCGCGGTGGCTCAGTAGGTAGAGGTGCAGGCTGCAAGCCGAGAGGTCCTCGGTTCGAATCCCACCTGCGGCAACCGCGTTGTGTCCTTGGGCAAGACACTTCATCAACCATTGTCCGCGTGGGGGCACGATGACGCCGTGTACTAAGGCGTACTGCACGTCGATGGTCCGCATGTCTTCAACCAATCTAACCCTGTCTGTGCTGCAGTGCGGAGTTACGATGTTGGGGAGCTGGCAGTTGCTCGTCGTTGCTCAGTGGTTCCCTCCGGGTACTCCGGCTTCCTCCACCCGTAAAACTGTCACGGTCATGATTAGCCATTGTGCATAAATATGTGACCTTAAACATCAATAAATAAAATAATAATAAATATTTTTTATTATCACATCACTGCCATGAAAGTAGCATTGGAGTTGCAGAAGCACGTGTCCATGTCTGGAGGTGACGAGATATGATTTCTGAAAATTTCATCTTAGTATCGCATGTCAGTGATGTTGCCAAGAACAACAATTAAATCACGCCTGTGAAAAAATGGAAATGTAGGTTGTCTCGATAGATGGTGAAGGGATTGGATACTCCTTGTCGTCGATATACGCGGCAGCGACCGCAACAAATGTCCAACTTGACTCTAAACTTACATCAAAGTTGCCTGTTCATCGATTCTCCAACGATATTATCGCTGGCATCTAACTCGGGCGTGGCTCCCTTTGAAAAGTGGCATCTGGGAGGGCGTCGGATCAGGCCTTCAGATTACCCGATATTCAAGGCGGCAAAAGCTGTGCCCAAAATGGGAAATACGCTGAAATATTAAATGGAGATCTGGTGTTCACTCAAAACACTAGATTTTCTTTTTATTATACGCTTTTTATAAGAATCTGATAATTCCACTCGTTTTATTTATTCATTTATCTATTTATTTATTTACTTATTCATTTATTCATTCATTTATTGGTGTTTAAGGTCACATACTTATGCACCTCTCAGCCTTGTGTACTTCGATGCTGTGAATACCTTCCTGTTCAGACAGCCGTGGTGTTTTTGTGATAATCCGAAACCCCGCCTCTCAGGACACTATTGCTGTTTGTGATGAAGTATGTGTTATAGAAAAATTATTGGCAACGTCACCTTCGACATAAAAACTAATACCGCTGCCTTTCAGGGGAAGACGTTACCTGAACCGTTGCTCCAAAGTGTGCATCTGAATGTGCACTAATTCCGAACTACTAACTTGGGGGTTCGTGCAGTTCTGGCGCTAAGATTTCAAAGACATGGGGGCTTGCGCTCCCTGACAGGGACGTTGAGTATTTCCCGACAGTGTTCGAAAAGCAGCATGCACGCTGAAAAAATGTAGGTTATTTTTCATCTTTGCAGGTAGTTTTCGCTCTGGACATGCACTGAAATGTGTTGGTTGAAAAAAATAAAAATCTGCTAACAGCCGACCGTTTTCGCCGACTGTCAACATCAATAAAAAAATCTCCATGCTTCTGTGGGAATCGCCACAGAATTTTTTATATCAACGATTTGTATACACACGCCGACAGCCTACCAGAGGACACATTAGGAAATTTGTGGGATTTGTTAAATACAACGTGGCTGTTTATTGGTTGTCTTGTCAATAAAATTTGCCACCCATTCAGATGTGAGCGCAACCGACAAGTTTGAACGAACGTTTATTTTTTAAGAAACCGCTATTGACAGTACCGTTCAGAATCATCAACATTAACTGGCCGGTATGTGTCCATGGTGAACTTAAACAATATTCGCTGTTCGAAGTGCGATATTTGTTTACAAAATAAAACGTACCGCTACAAGCATATCTGAAAAACCCTTACATAAATTTACTGCCATTACCACTTGAAAAGAGTTTACAAAGCACTTTTAAATGTTCGATAAATCACTTTTATTTTGATGAGTAAACTATAAAGAAAATGCTCGCTTCAGCATAAAAAAGTCGATGGACAAAACTCGGTAGAGAGTCGTAAAAACAACAATGAAGTTTTTGGACAACAACTAATATTTTCTGTCCATTTTTTTAAATATTTAATGTCTTAAATCAATAAATACGATACCTTGAAAATATTTTTTTGGTACTTAAATTCTCTTATTTTGTTTTAGTTTCAAAACTTGAAAATTCGAAGCGAGTGGAAATGCATCAATTTTATAAAAATAGTAATGGCTCCTACTCACCTGACAGCAAATGATATCAGGTAATATCAGGTGAATTATCTGATACGTCGGAACCCTGAGATGGTATTCCAGCGTTCTGATGGACAAATTGACTTTGAGGCATAATAATATATAATCCGTAACACCCTTGGAGAGATTTCATTATACTCTGACCTGCCTAATAATAGTGATGGCTGAATAATAGTGATGGTCAGGTCAGGATATTTGATTGGTAATAATAATAGTAATGGTATTTTCCTCTATTTCTACTGCCAAATAAGGTAGGTTACATGGCGTGTAGCTGGCTGATACATTTCTATACAAGGCGATGAAAGTTCATATCAGGTGAGGCTTCAACTCTCAGAGCTTTGTATGGAAACGTATCAGTCAGCAAAACGCCGTGTAACAATATTTATTATCTCGAAAGTCCATGTAACTCAAGGGATTAATAAATTTTCACGAGAAACAAAGAACGACCGGATGTTTATTTTTTAGAAAATACTATTGACAGCACGGCGCAGGATCATCAACAGTAACTAGCACCGGTATGTATCCATGGTGACATTAAACAATCTTCGCTATTCAACCCTTTACCCAACGAATCGGCCGCACCCGCCCGCGTAATTTGCAAATTCAGCAGTTGGAAAAATATTATTTTTCAAAAAATTTCAACAAAACTATATCATGTGACCCCTCGTTGGAACGAGCTCGTCGAGCTCGTTCCAACGAGGGGTCACATGATATGGTTTTGTTGTAATTTTTTGAAAAATTTGAAAAAAAATGATATTTAAAATAATAAATTTTGATATCGTCTGCGTTGGGTAAAGGGTTAAAGTGCGATATTTGTTTACAAAATAAAATGTATAGCTATAAGCATATGTGAAATGCCCTTACATACATTTATTGTCAGTACCCCCTGATACCTAATATTTTCTGTCTTTTTTAAAATATTTAATGTTTTAAATCAATAAATTTATTTTAGTTTTACGGGTGGAGGAAGCCGGAGTACCCGGAGAGAACCACCGAGCAACGACGAGCAGCTGCCAGCTCCCCAACATCGTAACTCCGCACTGCAGCACAGGCAGGGTTAGATTGGTTGAAGACATGCGTACCATCGACGTCCAGTACGCCTTAGTACACGGCGTCATCGTGCCCCCACGCGGGCAATGGAGGTGAAGTGTCTTGCCCAAGGACACAACGCGGTTGCCGCAGGTGGGATTCGAACAGAGGACCTCTCAGCGTGCAGCCTGCACCTCTACCTACTGAGCTACCGTGCTCCCCCAATCAATAAATACGGTACCTTGAAAATATTTTTAGGAAATAAATTCACTTATTTTGTTTTAATTTCAAATTTTGAAAATTCGAAGCAATTGGAAATGCATCAATTTGATAAAAATGGTAATTTCTGCTACTCACCTGATATCAAATAATATCAGGTGAGTTACCTGATACGGTGGAACCCTTAGGTAGTATTCCAGCGTTCTGATTGGACAAACTAACTTTGAGGCATAATAATAGTAATTGCTGAGATTTTTTCTCTCGAATTAATAATGCCGTCAACACTATTATTGGGCAGGTGAGAGTATGAGGGCTGAACAGTTACTCCAATAATATATCGAATGTGTAAAACTTGTCTTGCATATCAAACAATAACTCCTTTTAGGCTTTGTGGTGTCCCAGTGGGCATCAATGCTTTGACAATCTGTGTGAAAATCCCCAAAGAACCATTATCAATGTAGATTTTTGATCGAAATTCCTTGGGATAATACTTGGGCCTTAAAATTCGTCCCAATTTGCGAGAATTGGTCTTGATTCTCGTGAACTCCTGCCATGAAAATCAATTTTCAGTTCTCACTTTAAAATTTGAGAGTACGGTTATACCTTTGTACTGAGCGCAAACAGTTTAAAATCTCTAATAAACAAGCCAAGACCAATAGCGGGTCAGGACCTGCATCGCTGCATGCAATTGATCTGAAAATTAGATACACGATACAACTCATCATCATGAAGAAGCAGACCAAATATAAAATCATTCCCTTTCATAGAAGCCAAGAAAACTTTGACGGAGGAAGTGTTTCGGACGGACTGACAGACGGACTGACGGACGGACGGAGTCGAGCGGTTACTAGACCTGCTCTGCCGCTGGCGACACAGGTAAAAACAAACGTCATTTTCTTAAGGACCTAGTTCCAATTTTGTGAGTTTTCTTGTCTTGTTAAAACATGTAGAACACATGTTCAAACACTCAGGCCTTTGGTGGTCTTGTTTATGGAAGTTACATACCTTGACAATGGCGTCTAGTGAAGTCATGGCTGCCTGTAAAGGCAGCCATGACGTCACTAGACATCATTGCCAAATCAAGGGTGTTGTCTTATTACGAAAGAGAAAACGATAAGTAGAATTCTCCAGGCCTTTAATGAGACATAAGAATCTGATGAGAATCAAATTCACATTCTGCGAGAATCAAAGTTGACTCTCATTGTTTTCCTTGCGGGAATCATTTGCGAGAATCGATTTTGATTCTCGCACGCATTTTACGCCATGTTAATAAGTTACAGCTATCGCTGTATTCCCGAAAATGGGATTCAAAGTCTTTCAACACAGAATGTTTTAAGTTTTTCTCTCTCATTGTAGATGTATATAAGATCATATTCAGTGTTTGTCTGAATCTCATTCAAAGATATGCTACCCGCCTTACTTATTTCCATAGCCGAGTAAATTACAACTATCATATCGTCCCTTGGGTGGAAAAAAATTGCCAACTACAATTCTTAAACACTGCAGTTGGTGGGACCTTTTTATTCCCATGGGGCGATGTGGAAGAAGGGTTAATGACGTTCGAGGGATGAATTTGGATTTTATTACCCGATGTAATTAGCAGCAAAACAAAACAAATAAAAAATCGATATAATTGATCGATCGTGATTACTCTGTAGGACATTTGCGGCATAGCGGATTTTACCATTAAACAAAACAGTGTTGTAAGCTGCTGGCAATGTGCTGAATAAATGGATCACTTGGGGAATGAAAGGTTAACAATTCAAGACATAAATGTTTCAAAGACAATGAATATATCAAGAAATTGTTTACCTTGATGCGATTCTCTATAACATTACCTCCCCTTAATATGGTAAAGCTGTTCAGGCATTTAACACTGAGAGAGATGGGAACTTCATATAAAAACTTATTTTTTTTAATATTCGTGTATTTTATCATCGATGTGCGCATCATTTCACAAACTACAGTTCTTTTCCTGTGGCGTAGTATAAGCAAATAAAAGCTATCTTGTTACACTTTTTCCCAATCAATTTGAACATTGGACTATTGTTCCCAGTAGAAACCCATTTAAAAAAATAGAAAACTGCCTTTTCAGACCCTTTTGGTGATCTATAACTTATTTTATATTCATTGTATCAAAAGTGTGCGCATCGCTGCATAAAATACAGACATTGTTCTTTTTAATTATCTAAAAGTCTGTCAGATGTGGTTTTCCAATTTTTTTCCTCTGATGAATTAAAACTTCCAAATTGCTATGAAAACACATTCTCGGACTGTACAATAATGCAGAGATGGATGAGAAATTACATAGTAATTGCTTTTATTGATGTCGCTATTTCACACCTCATTGTCATTCATCCACGCACATCAAGTCTCAGAAAGTTCACACCTCACCACCCACATTCACTGCCTTCTTAATTGGATTTCGTCTCGCAAGTTCAATAACCTCAAGGGAGATAATTTTCGCGTAAGATATTATTTTAATCAATATTGTTGGGTATGGAATATATCAAGAAAACAAAATAAATGAATGAATGAAAAATGAATGAATGAGTAGAGAGCCGAATAGGACGGTAAGCTGAGGGGGCACTGGCAACTGCCGAACGACAATCTCAGCTCTGGAAGGTGTAACTATTCATTTATTTATCTATTAGGGTTTAACGACTCTTCGATAGCCGGGGTCACCTCGGTTTTACGGGCGGTAAAAGCCGGAGAACCCAGAGAGACCCATCGAGAAACAGCAAGCAACTGTCAAGACTCCCCAATGTACTAACTCGGACTAGGGCTGAAACGGTTGGCTCATTTTCACAACCGACTAACCGAGAGCTATAACCGGTTAATATCCGGTTATCCGTAGCCATTATTTCACCGAATCTGGGATGAAAACTTTTGGAATTGGAAAGCTGTATTGTCAGAAACTATTCCGTAGTGTGTATACAAACGAACGTGGTCGAGTAGTACTCGACCACGTTCGTTTGTATACACATTACGGAATAGTTTCTGCGGTTACTCAATACTCACTGAAATTGCCGATCATTAACGAAGTCTTGAAGCCAAATTTGATTATTTCTCAATATCTTCAACGCGGCTTCGAGGTGTAATCTATCCCGAAGGTATGGAGCCCGGGAAGTGACAGGCTTCTCTCTTTTAATTAATTATTTCGTTATTTCGAAATATTATTTCGTTAAAACGAAATATTATTTCGTTATTTCGAAATATTATTTCGTTAAGACGAATTAATTATTTCGTTAAAACGAAATATTATTTCGTTATTTCGAATTAATTATTTCGTTATTTCGAAATATTATTTCGTTATTTCGAAATATTATTTCGTTATTTCGAAATATTATTTCGTTAAAACGCATTAATTATTTCGTTATTTCGAAATATTATTTCGTTTAAGCGAAATAATATTTCGTTATTTCGAAATATTATTTCGTTAAAACGAAATAAAAAAAAGAGAGAAGCCTGTCACTTCCCGGGCTCCATACGAAGGAGAAGCGGCAGATTTACTACGTTTTTACCGTGGAATTACGATCACTATCTATATTTCGGATAACCAGTTGACGTTTTTTTCAAATCGGTTAGGTAGGTAACCGGTTTCAAACCGGTTATCCGGTTAACCATTTCAGTACTACTAACTCCACATAAGCGGGGATAGCATAGATTGAAGACAAGTGCACCATCGACGTGCAGTATGCCTTAGTACACATCGGCACCGTGCCCACAAGTGGGCAATTGGGATTTAGTGTCTTGCCCAAGGACACAACGCGGCTGCCTAAGTTGGATTCGATCCCAGTACATTTCGGCTTGCAGCCTGCATCTCCACCTACTGAGTCACCGCGCTTCCGCAAGGTGTAACGTTTCTTCGGTTAATTTAAAGCAACATGGTATTGCTATCTTCATTAAATTGATCGTCGACTCATCCGTTCATTCACCACATCTATCCACACACCTATCCAATGAGTGGAAAGACGAATACAATAGGCTATTTTTACATAGCGCCATCTTACATCCGGGACTCAATTTGCCCCGACAAACCGGCTTTATTTATCAACATTGGACACACTTGTACTGAGCTGCTGATCGGCATTGAACGCTTCATTTTTCGGCTCTGTTTTATCAATTAAAATTCAACAATACCTAATTTGCGTTTGTTCTATTTATTTATTTATTGGTGTTTAAGGTCACATATTTCTGCACAATGGCTAACCATGACCATGACAGTTTTACGGGTGGAGGAAGCCTGAGTACCCGGAGAGAACCACCGAGCAACGGCGAGCAACTGTCAGCTCCACAACATACCAACTCCACACAAGCAGGGTTAGCATTGGTTGAAGACAGGTGCACTATTGACGTGTAGTACGCCTTAGTACACAGCGTCACCGTGCCCCCACGTAGGCAATGGGGGGGGGGGGGGGTGTCTTGCCCAAGGACACAACGCGGTTGCCGCTGGTGGGATTCGAACCGAGGACATCTCGGTTTGCAGTCTGCACCTCTACCAACTGAACCACCGCGCCCCCTGCGTTTGTTCTCTTCCCCGAAGAGAACAATGGCTGGGTGTTAGAAATTTGTGTATTTTGCGTTGTTATTTCCATACTTATCATTTTCGTGTTACAAATCATTCACTTACGTTCCAACGTTCATCACAACTCTCAACTACAATATACCTTCGCCTTCTTTGAAGCTAAAATGTTTCGTTCGAAGAACGGCAGGCAAGCATACAATCGAATTGTGTTTCAAGAGAACGACGGCAAGGACAAAAATATTTATCAAGCGGAAAAAAACGATAACAATACAGCGATGAGTACAGTACAGCAGACGTGGGTGTCATTTTCAGAAACAAATCTGAATGGCTGGTTTCGAGGGGGCATATCGAGTCCCGGATGTAAGATGGCGCTATGTAAAAATGGTCTATTATAAATCGTGAGGTCATGCATCCAGTGACTGAATTGGAAAGTATGTAAACGTGTCACTCAGCTCCGCGGAGAATTGCTTTCTTAATCAAATTAAAACATTGTGGCATCGCTCAGTTTCCATTTATCACACTCGTCAATGCACCTCTCATACAACAATATTGAATGAATGATTCGAGTGACTGAAAGTTGTAAAAGACTCAAGTGTGGAACCAACTGACGCTATACCAACTAAGGAGCTATTGGGTCAGGCGAATGAGTTGGTAAGCAGGGAGACTTTTTAGATGAAGACATTTAGAGCAACAAACATTTCGAGTTTTCATCAACTCAACCATATATCAGTAGTTGGGATGCGCTTTTCGATGTGGATTGACCGGAGGAGGAGCCGTTCCTCCTCCGGCAATGGGAGTCGAAAGAGTTTTTTTTTTTGTTTTTTTTTTGGGGGGGGGGGGGGGGGGGGCAAAGGAGACAAGAGTGCGGCCATATTTTTAAAAAATTAAATTTTTTAATAATTTTAATTGCTATGACGTAGCATATTTTAAAATAATTTTAACTGCTATGACGTAGCATATTTTTTATTTTAATTTTAATTGTTGTGACGTCATACCCCCGCCCCCTCTTAAATTTAAATTGTTACCACACAGTAACCCCTCTCCCCTCTTTTAAATTTAATTGCTATGATGTAGTCCCCCTAACAAATGGACGGAGGTATCAACTAATTTTAAATGCTATCACGCTTTACCCAATCCCTTCTCCTCTTTTAAATTTTAATTGCTATGACGTATTGGCGTAACACGTTGTTATTTTTCGTTAAATAAGTTTGGATTGAGGGAATTAAATGATGTATGTTCATTTAATATAAAAAATAATAATTTTCGTTAAAGAATTAAATAATTTTTAAATTAAATTGAAATGGCGTTTTCATTAAAGAATTAATGTTTAGAGGAGTTAAATGACGTATGATCATTTAAGCATTTAAATAACAGCAAAACGTTTTAAATTATTCAAATGGATAATTATAGTCCAAAACATGTTTTTGAAATCAATAGGCGAGACACAATGTGAGAAATACATGTACATAAAATGCTTCCATAAAGCAGCATTGTAAAGTGTCAAAACACGTAATTGGGATCTATTGTGTTTGTGAACAATGGGTCTAAGCTAAGCTAAAAGAATGGTTTTAGCTCGCCGAAGGCGCGCTCGGACGGTGTGGGGCAAGCCCCTTTCGACCCTCGGTTACTGCATCGTAATATTCCTCGTAATGTTTTCGTCCTGCACAATGTCTGGGCGTGTTAGAGAAGGAAAAGGAAAGGGAGAAGGTTAACGGCGTTTGTGTTTCTTTTTCTCGAGCGGAGGTGGCTGTGATGGTGATATGATGTTTGTAGCTGTTGGTGTGGCTGGAGATGGAGGGCTGTGATCATTTTCTGTTCTACTTGGAGGAGCTTTTATGTTGCCAGCGTTGTCAGTTCTTGTATTTCTTTTATTTTTGCTGATAGTTCTAGACATGTTCTTTCCCTCTCTTCTCAGAATTTTATGTTTTCCAGTCGGATGGCTTCCAGATCCTGGTCTAGGCCTTTGGGTGCCGAAGGGAGAGGCGAGTGGAGGTCCAGAAGTGGCGCGAAGACAGCTTCCATTCCATCTCAGTCTCCACAGGACTTTCCTTATCTATCGTCTCCAGCTGTGGAGCTGGGGGGGGGGGGGGGGGCAAGATGGATGTCGCTGTGGGAGTAGGAGCGGAACTGATGACTGTCTCTGGCTCCTCCTTTTCCTCACTCTTTTCTCTCTTCTTCTCCAAGAAAGCCTCCAAGCGACGGGAATCCCTCCGCTTGGTGGACGGGCTCTTCTTCTTTGTCTTCCTCTTTTCAGGACCTCGTCGGGTGAGGACCAGTGTGAGAGGAGGTCCTCTCAGCAAAGGTACTACCTCTCCCCGAGGAGGGTGGTGATTTTGTCTCCTCTTCGATCTTGAATTCAAGAGACAGATGAACGCTCTTGCCTATCTCCTGGATAGTCCAGGTGATAGGGTAAGAGACTCCCAGAGCTGCAATCGTCTTCTTCAGTGTAGCTGGTAGTTCCAGTGTTTCCATAATTGAGGTCCAATTGGTTGTTCGAACTCTGAAGTCAGAGGTGTAAATGATCATCAATGGAAATGTATGCAATTAAAATCCTTGAAGGGCCAACGAATGAACAATGGATCACCTATACCGTCCTACCCCCTTTACATTTATACATCATGAAATTGAAATGGTGGAGGTAGGTTGTTTTCTCGTTCATTACGGACTGTCGCTTATCAAAACAGCCCTTAGGTATTTAACCGTTAATTGTGGACCAGCGTGTTTAAAATTGACAAAATCAAGTAATGTCCGGCCATCATTTTTCTCAAAAGGTGATGACAATAATCGCTTTTAACTCAAGTAAAGATGGAACGACGCTAAAATTAAGGTGATAACCCTGCGACTTGTTCGTTAATCATAAAATATCACCGCGCGATAGTTAGAGCAACAGAGTGTGGCCGCGGCTCGGTTTTTAAAAACCGACATCCAGGTATTAATTCTCCATATACCATACATGTTGGCGGAGATAACTTATAATAACACCGTATTTCAATAACGAGCTTCAAAAACTATTCGAATGGTGCTCTGTGAGCCAACTAATGTTGAATGCTAAGAAAACCTCGTATATTATACTTAATCCAAATACAGGTAGGAACAATGATCTCTGCCAAGAGGTGAAAATAAATAACCAAAACATAAACAGTGTTGGGGTCACTGAAACAGAAAAATCTGTGAATTTTTTAGGAATAAGCATTGAACACTTATCCTACAAGGCTCAGTTTAATTATTTATTGGTGATTTAGGTCACATACTTACACAATGGCTAATCATGACCGTGACAGTTTTACGGGTGGAGGAAGCCGGAGTACCCGGAGAGAACCACCGAGCAACGACGAGCAGCTGCCAGCCCCCCCAACATCGTAACTCCGCATTGCAGCACAGGCAGGGTTAGATTGGTTGAAGACATGCGCACCATCGACGTGCAGTACGCCTTAGTACACGGCGTCATCGTGCCCACATGTGGACAATCGGGGTTAAGTGTCTTGCCCAAGGACACAAGTCACACAACGCGGGGGTCCGAACCGATCGCTCAAATGGTCACCCATCCTAGGACTAACCGGGCTTGACGTTGCTTAACTTCGGGGATCTGACGAGAACCGGTTACCAGGGATGTGGCGACGGGGGGCGGGGGGGGATGCCCCCCCCCCCCCCCCAGCTAGGAGTATTTTTTCAATAGTTGGAAATTCCGAGGTCAAAAATCAAATAGCTGGAAATGCAATAAATTAACATTGTTCATGAAAAATATTAAAATTCCAACTTAATGATGAGAAATTTTCATCTTTTATTTCCAACTGGAAACTTTTGAGTTTCAAATTTCCTACTCTAAAATTGACATTGGCCTCAAAATTTCGACTCTGACATCAATCCGGTAAATTTTCTGACCCAGACACATTATAAATGATGTTTTTTTCCGTTTCAGGACTAGTGAAAATTTTCAGAAGGGTTCATAAGCATGTGTATATATATATATAATCACTTTAACCCTTTACCCAACGCAGACGATTTCAAAATTCATTATTTTAAATATCATTTTTTTTTTAAATTTCAACAAAACCATATCATGTGACTCCTCTTTAGAACGAGCTCGTCCCAAAGAAGGGTCACATGATATGGTTTTGTTGAACTTTTTCGAAAAATAATATTTTTTCAGCAGCTGTATTTGCATATTACGCAGGCGGATGCGGGCGATTCGCTGGTTAAAGGGTTAAAAGATATCACCCAGCGCTGCAATGCAACCACCTATCGAAACTACTCACAGCTGGAATTTACACCGGTGGCACCCCCCCCCCCCCCCCCCAGCTGAAACCCTCTAGCCACATCCCTGCCGGTTACCGCAACGTCACCGCGCCTCCATTACAAGGCTCAGATATCCCTATTACGGTCGAAAATAGCACGCGCAAACTATTATTCTCAACAAAGTAAAAAATACCGTCCCCGCCCCCACGGTGCTCTGAAAACATTATATTACGCACTCATACATAGTCATTTGGTATATGGAATCCAGGCACGGAGGAACTCAAAAGATATCAGAAAACTAACTGTTCTGCAAAATCGATCATTACGAATAATTAACCCTTTACCCAACGCAGACAATA
Organism: Pictodentalium vernedei; assembly: GCA_031216915.1. Lineage (NCBI taxonomy): Eukaryota > Metazoa > Mollusca > Scaphopoda > Dentaliida > Dentaliidae > Pictodentalium > Pictodentalium vernedei. Next base: position 519,616,247 of record CM062294.1, on the reverse strand, counting down.
TCAAAAGTTATTATTTTAAAAATAATTTTTTTAAATTTTTCAAAAAATTTCAACAAAACCATATCATGTGACCCCTCATTGGAACGAGCTCAATTTGCATATTACGCGGGAGGATGCGTGCTATTCGTCAGGTAAAGGGTTAACCCTTTACCCAACGTAACGGCCAGCGCTATTCTTAAAAATCGCCAATTAATTTTCAAAATATTTTCATTTTTTGTCTCAAAAACATAGGTTATGACCCCTCGTTGGAACGAGCTCGTCGAGCTCGTTCCAACGAGGGGTCATAACCTATGTTTTTGAGACAAAAAATGAAAAAAATTAGTTATTCAAGATTTTTTTTTGCAAGTGTCGTCTGCTTTTCATGTTAGGTAAAGGGTTAATAACAAAAAGTAAAATTCTCATACAGATCCCTTGATTAAGGAAAATCAAATATTCAAGGTTGATGATTTGTTTAAACCACATGCAATACCCTTCGTGTTTGACTGGCAGAATGGCAGATTATCGGCTTCTTTCAATAATGTATATGCCTGGTTGATGGACACATCGGGGCGCGGTGGCTCAGTTGGTAGAGGTGCAGGCTGCAAGCCGAGAGGTCCTCTGTTCGAATCCCACCTGCGGCAACCGCGTTGTGTCCTTGGGCAAGACACTTCACCCCGATTGCCTACATGGGGGCACGATGACGCTGTGTACTGAGGCGTACTGCACGTCAATGGTGCGCATGTCTTCAACCAATCTAACCCTGCCTGTGCTGCGGTGCAGAGTTCAGAGTTACGATGTTGGGGAGCTGACAGCTGCTCGTCGTTGCTCGGTGGTTCTCTCCGGGTACTCCGGCTTCCTCCACCCGTAAAACTGTCACGGTCACTATTAGCCATTGTGCATAAGTATGTGACCTTAAACACCAATAAATAATAATAATAAATAATTATGATGGACACATCAGCCAGATTTATGCTGCAGGGCAGAATAGAGTCTCAGAGTAGTCTTGCCGGTCAGTGCATAGTTATTTACCAAAGAATTATTATCAGTTAGTTGGCACTGACCGCTCATTAATTTCAGCTTGCTGTGTGGGACTAATTTGTCACGTGACGCGAAGCCTTTGTTTTAACTCAACTCCGCGGAATGGGATAGGGTTACGCATCTGCTAACAGACTATCACAAAGGAATTGGGTAAAATAGTCCCGCTCTGCAAGTCTGCCAGTCAACAGGAAAAAACGGTTTCACAAACTTTCAAAATTTAGGCTATGTAAGAATTTAAATTGACGTCAGTATCGTAGGTATTTTTCTTTACGTAATTTGCAACAAGACCAGTCAGAGGTAAGGTGCCTTTGTTTAATTTTCGCCTTCTATGTTATTATTTTGTTTTGCAATGGCGCTTCGTGTCATGGTCATTGGTCATTCATTTATAGCTCGGGCAGCTTCCAGTTTATATGGTACTCCCTCGTTTTTTCCACCAGATTTTAATTTTGCCCAACTATTGAAATTATCTTCCTTTCGTGGCTGTCCGCTCGACATCCGTTTCGTTGGCAGAAGTGGTGCGATGGTTAATGATATTCTACACCACATAGCGCCCGTCGTTCGCAGTTTTCGTCCCCATTTGGTCCATTTACAAATTGGGGGCAATGACGCTTGTTCGCTTCGCCCGGAGGTTGTAGCCTGTCACATCGATGAACTTGTAACTTATTTACGCGTCAAATTACGGGTCCCTCTGGTGTGTGTTCATAAACTTTTTCAACGTTCCGTCATCTCGCCCCGTCATAACAAGCTGGGTTTATCCATCGACGAATACAATTCTTCCATCGCGTTAATCAATACAATGCTTGCACACTTCATGTCCGTTAATGCCGGCGGTTTTCTTTAGTCCAGCCCTCGACTGCAGGTGTCCGCAAAATTTTTCCTCGTCGACGGCGTACATTTCAACAGCGCGGGTATGAAAAAGTATTTGAAGGGGCTTCGAGGCGCGGTTCTGTTCCATTTATCCCACCATTTCAGTTGATTTTCTTTTCTTCTGTGATTAACCTGTGGCCCAGTTGCAGGCTCCATTTTGGACTATGAAATCCCAACTGGCTCTTGTGGTCCTCCCTTTTCCCCTTGTGCTGAGGTAACTTGGTACCTGATACACTTACCTGCTGAGAACCGATTTCCCGTCCGATCCGGTCACAATGCCTATTCCTGGGCCTATTTTGGTGCAATACTAATCACCACAAACGCACAGAACATCGTTGGGATTTCATCGTCCTTCATAGCTGGGACTGGGGTTTTCTTACAACTGTTTGATATATTCTTTATTACTTTTATATCCTGACTTATTCAGGCTTGCGCGCTATTTGCATGCTCCTGGGTCTGCTGCCTCTCACCTATTGTCTTCAATGTGCAGGGCGTCCTTCTATGTATGAGTTGTGCCGCTATCACCATAATTTTAACAAAATTCCATGCCCTGATACTCTAAAATACCACATACGCATTTTCTCACCATTTGCCCTCTTTGGGCCCAGGTTCGTCCTGTGTGAGAAATTCTTCGTTTCGAACCTTTGGCATTTCCGTCACCTCACTGGTTACATTTACCTTTGATAGCCCAGGGTTTTTCCCTGTGTGAGCGTGCATGCTTCATTGGCTTTATCAAATTTTCATATTTTACACTCCACCTGTCTCACCATTTCGCTTCAAAGGGTCCAGGCTCTCCTTCCTGGATGAGGTTGACAATTTTTTCAAGCAGCTTCATAGTTTTTTCCCCTCACATTGTTTGGCTCAGGGCTGTTTCCTGTTTGAGACCATTTCTCAGCACTGGTGGCCCCTCACAACTCGACCTTTCTGCGCTGGCGCTTTTCTTCATGGTTCCCCCTTCACTGCATTTTTTCTTCTACTTCCACAATGCCACCTCGGAAGAAACGTCGATCCACCTTAAAGGATGGCCTGTCTGCCACCTTCCAACCTGCTACTACAAGACGGTTACGTTGTCCTGTTTCTACCACTGAGACTTCTGTTGGCTTGTCCATTCCGCAGCCGACACCTACACACAGTAACATTGCCAGTTTTTCTTCATTACCACAGTTGCGCACATCATTCGTTCATGGTCAAGACATTTCAGGTCATTCATCAGCTCCATCTAGGCCTCACATTTCGGTTCCAATCTCCACAGTGACAATTCCCTTTCCGGACATACCAGTATTATCATTTTCAACAAGCCAGCTTCAAGCTGTGGCTTCAAGTTCGGTCACCAGATATCCTACCACTTTCATACCTATTTACTCACGACCAGGGACAGCCATGTCTAGTTCTCTGATGCACACCGAAATTCAGCTCGTGCGGCCTCATCCATCATCTGCACATAATCTGATCACTGTTCAGTTCACCCACAGACCTACAATGTCTAGTACAGTCTTTTCATCCAGGAATATTCTTCAGGAGACCAGTGTTGATTTCACACCACCGACCAGATCCATAGCGTTCAGCATTCCACCTACATGTACTCACCAAAATATACCACAGTGTTCTCTTGTTACCACCGCTACACGCTCAGTTCCAGTGACACGACCCTCTGCAGCTGACCTCTTCGGTTTGGATTCATTAATTCATGGACCACCCATAGTTTCATCACAAGCCATTTCTGGCAGTGACACAACAGTTCCCATGACATTCCAGATTCCGTCTGACATTTTACAGCGCCCTGATGCAGAGCAAACAATTACTCTTGCCGTTCAGCAAGCCCTGCAAAAGCAGCCAGGTACACTGTCACACTCTCCACCGTGTCATGAGGATACTCATTTTACCGTACCACCAGGTGACCTTTTTGACATACCCATGCCCAGGTCCGTTGGCCCTGAAAAATCCTTTATTTCGGATTCCACTCCGCTGAATGCCACGGTGCCAACCAAACTAAAGGCTCAGATCTGGGCTAACGAGTATGTGAACCTTGCCTTGTTACTTCCTCAGACCGCGCCAAGTACATCCTACACAATGACTCCAAGTGAATCCGATGGCGAACCATCCATCCTCTGGTTCCCCAAAACTCCCAAGGCCCTAACATCGATCCACCAATGGATTGGGGCCTTTGAGGTATACATGACCACTTCCCGGCTCACACTCCGGACATTATACGTTATCAAGCAAACATTCGGCATCTAGCATCCATTGGACACGATTGGCAATTCTACGACCAAAACTTTCGCTTGCTGCGCCAACACAATCCTGCTTTGGCTTGGGGGACGTGGCATTGGGAGCTCTACATGAAATCAATGCCGGGTGGTCGGGCTTCCTTCCCCACGCAGGCACAACCATTTCGCTCTAACTCCAATCAAAATTGGCGACAGGGTAGGCGCTCGTACCCCAGGGGATATTGTTTTAAATTCCATTCGAGTGAGAAGTGCACTGCCTCTCCCTGTGAATTCTCCCACACCTGCTTTCAGTGTCAGCAAGCCCATAGCTTTCAAGAATGTCCCAAACGGAATCAACAGTCCTTTCGGGGTTCCACAGGTGGCTCAGCTAACATTCGACCCAAGTCCGGGTGACCCTGCCTACACTGTTATTTTACCAACACCTATTCAGGTGGCAAAGTATCGCCAAATGTTAGATGGCTATGACCATAACCTTCTTCAGTATTTAGTTTCAGGTTTTACACATGGTTTCTCCCTTGGCCTCACTGACACTCCGGCCCATTCGGCTGATAACCTTAAGTCTGCTCGTGACCTTCCTGACATCGTATCACACAAATTATAGAAGGAATTGACCGCAGGCCGTATACAGGGACCTTTCCACTCTTCACCCTTCCAAAACCTGGTCATCTCTCCAATAGGGGTGGTGCCCAAGAAAGATATTCGTGCATTCCGTTTGATCCACCACCTATCATTCCCGTCAGGTTTGTCTGTCAAAGATTTCATTCCACACGACATGTCTTCTGTTCAATACCAAACCATCCAGGAAGCCATCTCTCTCATATGTGGCCTGGGTCGCGGGGCTTTTTTGGCAAAGACCGATATCAAGTCTGCCTTCAGATTGATCCCGGTCCACCCAGACGACTACCACCTCCTAGGTTTCAAGTGGAACGGTCATTTTTACTATGACAAATGCTTACCCATGGGTTATTCTTCCTCTTGTCAGATCTTTGAGGCATTTAGTACTTCCCTTCGTTGGATAGCGCAGTCAAAATGTCGTATCCGTCATATGGTGCATGTCCTTGACGATTTTCTTTTTCTGGCCGCATCCCACTCTGTGTCAAAAATATCTGTCATCCTTTATTGCTTTATGTCGGCAACTGGGGGTTCCCATTGCGCATGATAAAACGGTTGAAGCCTCTACATGCTTAACCCTTAAGTCCTCAGATTAATTTTAAAGTATTTATGGCCTTTTTCTGTTTACATAGTTATTGATGACTTGGCAGTGGTTCTACATCACTGCTGGCTGCCTATACAGGCAGCCAGCAGTGATGTAGAACCACTGCCGGGGAAAATTCAGTCTACACACAAGAGTAATAAAAAAGATTACACAAGGGAGCACCTGCTTCAATGCAATATAAAAGTGGCGGTTTGGGGCTATATGGGGGCTTAAGGGTTAACCTTTCTAGGCATCGAATTGGATTCTCAGGACATGTCTGCCCGTTTGCCACAGGACAAGCTTGAGAAGTGTCGAACCTACATTTCCTCATTTCTTGGCGCTTCAAAAGTTACCTTACGCGAACTTCAGCCACTCATTGGCCTTCTCAATTTTACATGTTCAGTCATTATCCATGGTCGGATATTCTTGCGTCGTTTCTTTAATCTCACGCTCAACATCAAAAAACCACCCCACCGTATTCGCCTCTCGGCTGCCGCAAAAGCTGACTTGCAAGTTTGGCTCAAATGTTTGGAGCACTTTAATGGCAAGTCATTCTTTTTCACCACTGACTGGGTCACAAGTGATGGGCTGACTCTTTTTACCGATGCCGCTGCCTCGCAAAGCTTCGGCGGATTCTTTGGAAACCATTGGTTTGCCAGTCCTTGGCCCTCTTCAGTACCTTCAGCACATATTGCCGTTTTGGAACTTTACCCGGTCGTATTAGCTGTGTTGCTGTGGGTCTCTGAACTCGCCAACCAACGGGTTCTTTTCCATTCTGACAATCAAACGGTCGTAGCCGTCATCAATTCTCAGACATCTCGCGATCCAAACCTATCCCAACTCCTTAGGCACCTTGTACTCACTTGTTTGACCCATCCAATTCAAAGCATCCTATATACCTGGGAAATCTAACAAGTTAGCTGATTGTCTTTCTCGTTTACAGGTCACAGAATTCCAACGACTCCACCCAACCAGCGACCCACGCCCCACCTTGATTCCTTCCCAGTGGGAGCTACAGAGCTTACTAACACTGTAAACCATCTGTTTCGTCATGCGCTGAGTACCTCTACACATCGAACATATGCTGCCGCTCTAGACAAATTCAGATGCTTTTATACTACAACCAATCTACCATGCCAGTTGCCGGTCCCCATCTCCAATATTTGCCTGTTCGTAGCCTTCGTTTTTCAACAACAATATGCATACAGGACAGTGCGCTCTATGTTGTAGGCCCTGTCCTATGTGCATAAAATCCACAATTTGCCTGACCCTACACACTCATTTCCAGTCCAGAAAATCATGGTAGGGATGCAAAAGCTGAGCCCCTCAATTGACCTTCGTCTGCCCATAACACCATCAATTCTCGAACAACTCGTTTCGGCTCTGCCCTGCTGCAGTCCGAGTGCATATGAAGCTACACTATACAGTGCCTTGTTCGCTGTGGCCTTTTATGCCTTTACTCGTATCGGGGAGTTATGCCCCATAAGTCATGGGCTGGGTTCAAAAGTAATCCAACTCTCAGATCTTTGTTTTTATCCGGGTACCCCGTCAGCAGCTACGCTCTCTTTCGGGGATTTTAAGCATAATTTGGGCTCTCACCCTCACATTATTTCCCTTGGTTTGATGGACAATCCGGTTTACGTCCGGGGTAGCTTTCCTGGTCCACTTTTTGTCTATCCCAATGCATACCCTACCTTAAGGAAGCAATTTACAGCAATACTGCACGCCACCTTGGTTCGGCATGGTTTTAATCCCTCTATTGTCAAAGGACACAGCTTTCGCATCGGTGCGGCCACATGGGCTGCCCAGCAAGGCTATTCGGATGCTCAGATTCGGCTGATGGGGCGATGGAAGTCGGATGCGTTCACGCAATATATTCGGAGCCCGCAACTGGTTTGATGCCTACTGTTTCGGAAGGATGTCGCGTGTGTGCGCTCTTTCATATCATGGCTACCATATCGGCAATCAAGCAGCATTATAACACCTGAAGAGTCGACGCGTGTGTGTACTTTTCGTACCTGTTATCTTCCAGCGGCTGGACTCAGACAATCAGATCAGTTATCTTTCCTTTGCCACTTGAAGAGTGAATTAAGCATGATGCTAAAATAAAGAGTATGAGATACGCATTTAATATTGTATGATACCCAAATAATATAGTATTATACTGAATTAATTCAGTATCATACTCAAATAATTGAGTATCGTACTTAATTATTTATGCAGCATTTATGAAATCATACCAAATAATATAGCATCATGCCAAATTATTAGAGTATCATACTAAAAAACAATTATGACCCTCCCGTACGTGAACCTGATTTCAGTATCATGCTATTTTATTTATGCTGCATTCATGAAATCGTGCATAATAATATAGTATGATTCTAAATTAATTGAGTATCATACAAAAATAATTAAGTATCATACACAAATAATATAGTAGGATTCTAAATTATTTTGGGTATCATACTAAAATAATTAAGTATCATACACAAATAATATAGTATGATTCTAATACTTATCTAATATTATCGTGTTATTTAAATGTGGCGCCAGAAAATCTAGCGTGTATGTATCGGCGCCACTGATTGGTTAGAATGTGTTGATTGACAGGTTTTCAGTATGATACTCAATTAATTTAGCATCATACTATATTATTTGTGTATGATACTCAATTAATTCAGTATGATACTCAATTAATTTAGCATCATACTATATTATTTGTGTATGATACTTAATTATTTTAGTATGATACTCAATTAATTTAGAATCATACTATATTATTTGTGTATGATACTTAATTATTTTAGTATGATACCCAATTAATTTAGAATCATACTATATTATTTGTGTATGAGTTTAATTATTTTAGTATGATACTCAAATAATTTAGAATCATACTATATTATTTGTGTATGATACTTAATTATTTTAGTATGATACTCAATTAATTTAGAATCATACTATATTATTTGTGTATGATACTTAATTATTTTAGTATGATACTCAATTAATTTAGAATCATACTATATTATTGTGCACGATTTCATGAATGCAGCATAAATAAAATAGCATCATACTGAAATCAGGTTCACGTACGGGAGGGTCATAATTGTTTTTCAGTATGATACTCTAATAATTTGGTATGATGCTATATTATTTGGTATGATTTCATAAATGCTGCATAAATAATTAAGTATGATACTCAATTATTTGAGTATGATACTGAATTAATTCAGTACAATACTATATTATTTGGGTATCATACAATATTAATTGAGTATCATACTCTTTATTTTAGCATCATGCTTAATTCACTGATTTATGAGCCTGTTCGTACGTCATATTCTATATCAGTTTAGAGAGCTTCGCGTGTGTCGACTCCTTCATGTGCCTTTTGTTCCATGTAGACTGGTCTGTGTGTATTGATCGGGGTGGTTTTAAGGAGCTTCGCGTGTGTCGACTCCTTAATGTGGGTTATTTGCATGTCAGCAGCTCCGCATATTCTTTCGGTGTGCGTTTTGTTTTGCGGCAAACACTGCGTGTGTGTGTTTACCATTTTAACTGTTCCGTCTCCTAGTTCCCGCTAGAAGCATTGTGTGTGTATGCCCGTGTTTTTCTGTCAGTTTTCTTTTGGCGGGATGTAGTCGATGTGGTTTTGTTGAGGCACATCAACTACATCTTTGGCTTTTTCTGGCCGCCCATAAAACTGTTTGCTATTCATTTGGCGGGATCAAGGGCATCATTTACTTCAAAAACGTTTTTTCTTAATTCTATCATATAATCTTTCAATTTTTTCCATTTCATTATATGTTTTCTTATAGTTTCCATTATGTTATTACCTTATTTGGCTACACTTTTGTGAAAATATATATCTAGCGGAAGTAAATACCAATAAAGTGTAGCCCTATTTCAATCGAATTATAATCTTTGCGTTATTTTATTCTGCCCTGGTAGCATAAATGCCTGGTTGATGGATACATCCGCCAGATTTATGCTGCAGGGCAGAATAGAGTCTCAGAGTAGTCTTGCCGGTCAGTGCATAGTTATTTACCAAAGAATTATTATCAGTTAGTTGGCACTGACCGCTCATTAATTTCAGCTTGCTGTGTGGGACTAATTTGTCACGTGACGCGAAGCCTTTGTTTTAACTCAACTCCGCGGAATGGGATAGGGTTACGCATCTGCTAACAGACTATCACAAAGGAATTGGGTAAAATAGTCCCGCTCTGCAAGTCTGCCAGTCAACAGGAAAAAACGGTTTCACAAACTTTCAAAATTTAGGCTGTGTAAGAATTTAAATTGACGTCCTTCCGCCTCCCCAATGCAGCCACCAGTTCAGTTGGTAGCATATTCGGCTTTTTCTGGCCGCCCATAAAACTGTTTGCTATTCATTTGGCGGGATCAAGGGCATCATTTATTTCAAAAAAGTTTTTTCTTAATTCTATCATATAATCTTTCAATTTTTTTCCATTTTATGATATGTTTTGTTATAGTTTCCGTTATGTTATTAACTTATTTGGCTACACTTTTGTGAAAATATATATCTAGCGGAAGTAAATACCAATAAAGTGTAGCCCTATTTCAATCAAATTATTGTCTTTGCGTTATTTTATCCTGCCCTGGTAGCATAAATAAAGTTATTGACAATCCATCTGGTAGGACAACCAGACAGTCTGGCATCCTACACATGGAAAAAACACGAACCCAAACTCTGGATAAACTTCCTTTATACACCTTCCCGAAACTATGAAACGTTCTAGACGACACAACTCGTAATATCAGCGATAGAACCATGCTTAAGGACAATTTAACTGCCGCATTCATTTCGTCATATTCCAGTTATGTCCGCTGCGATAATCACTGCTGCCCTGATTGCACTTCGTAAATTTGGAAATTGTCAATACACGTAATAGTCATGCTATGCGTCTTCACCAGGAAGCCTCGTCTTGTGCAACCTGCTGCACTTCTTCTCTACAGATATCCCTTATCATATGTAAAATGCTTTCTGTACGCAATTCAGAACTTGCAATCAATAATCTAAACAAATAGAGATAACCTGCCGCATACATTTGAGCAGGTGATCTGTCGAGGAGTATTCGCCCTCATTGGTATGGGTTTATTCATTACATTCTAGGGCTGTCACGATTTTTTAATTTAGGAATCGATTAATCGTCGCAAATAATCGATGATAATCGATTGATCGTACCTAGATGACCCCATCTCCTTCTCTTTGAAGTCGATAAAAATGAAGTTGAAGTCAGTTAACCTACCTCAAGTAAACAACGAAGACGATCCTCTTTTAGTTACATTGAAAGCTTTGATGTTCTGAACTTTTGAACCGTCAGTGTAATAATCAAGACCGGTCGGCAGTTGCGAACTTCGCAACTGCCGACCGGTCTTGATTATTACACTGACGGTTCAAAAGTTCAGAACATCAAAGCTTTGATGAATGTACCTGAAAGACAAATGCTTCCAATAGCTTCTTGGGGTTTAACATCGATGTTCTTAACTCTTTACCTTTAGAAACAATAGTTTTTCAACATATTTTCTTTTAATTATTAAACGTCTGAAAAGGGATATAATTTACCGATTATTCGACAACGAAAAATACTAATCGATTTCGCCGTGGCCGATCAACAATCGATTAATCGATTAATCGTGACAGCCCTATTACATTCGTCACCTACGGTGATCCAGCTGGATATGGGATAATTCATCACATTCGTCACGCTACGATGATCCAGCTGACGTGGACCCTTCTTTGTCGCAGTCAACACGAACTTCAGTATGGGACTTGTTGCCGCTCTCAGGTGTTATGAAGTGGAGGGAGTCATATAAGCAGGTTGCTTCTTCCCAACCTTGATGCACCAACTTTTCCGCTAGCGGATATGATGGACCATATCTCTGACCCCGGAACTGAAATGGTTAGATCTCAATTACCCACCATGTGACACGTAACTAGTTCGGACACAGTCTGTTTGCAATCACCCCATCTTCCAGGGAGTGGCAGATAGACAGCCAATCTGGCTATGCCACTTCCCATGGTATACTTCTTATTACATTTGTGCAAAGTTTATTTGTAACCATTTTACGTGTATGTGTACCGTGAATAAAGAGCCTGAATCTAATACCTAACATTGCCGACAACAGCCCCAAAACCTCCAAGCCTGTTTTGAGTAGCACTCAGTGGTATAGAGCCCTTAACCAAACAAAAATGGTACGCCAAAGGGTGTGTTCGACTGGTCTAGAGCATACTCCAGTTGCACACATGAGCTCTAACAAATATAAAGGAATTGTGTGAGTGGGCTTCTGTGGAATGTGGCCTTGGCGTCTAATACCCAGATGAGAGTATGCGGTCCATGAGGCAGGCCTGGAGTTTTAAAAAATCTAGGGGAGCTACTCTGACTCCCCTAGACCTGTGCCAGGAGAAATATTCTATACTTAAGTGAGCTTTTAATGAGGCAATTGAAGGTTTAAAGAGAGCTATTGCAGCTCTTAAGGAGAGCAAATATGGCTCTCCTGAAATTGATTTTGCCGGACCCATGGAGGTCGGGAGCTATTGCTCCCCTCAAAAGACCAGTCCTGCATGAGGTTATATTTCACTGGGGTCCTTTCTCACAGCCTCATACGATCAAATCGAGGGTTCTGCCACCTCTGACAGACAATAGAAGGAATGCCTAAAATGCGATTCCTAGCCTAGGGTTCGATTCGATATCATACGTCTGCTTCGAGATCGATCCCGAATCAGTCTCAAGATTCGATTTTTTCGAATCTCTCGTACTAACTTCAACTTGTTACATTTCCAACAAAAACTGGATAAAATTGACATTAGACAATTCATTCATGTAGGCTCAATTCATATTCTAATTGACAAAGGTTAATTGTTAGGTAAGTTGTGAATTTTGTCCGGAACATTTTCCATAGTTGTAGTTTTTGAAGGCTTAACTTGTTGCTCTTCACGTTCTTAAGAACGTGAAGAGTAACAAGTTTAGCCTTCAAAAACTAAAACTATGATAATGGGCCTAGCTGTTTCAGCGACGGTGTTACAGAGAATATTTATTTATTGGTGTTTTAGGTGTCAGTCAGTCTTGTAAGGCTCATCACAGTGTACCGTAACTTCCGTTTGGTGCAATATGAAATAACTTGTCTATTAAGATTCGATTCGAGATTCGATTCGATAACAGGCACGAGTCTATTCGAGATTAGATTGGCAGATCCCTATCCCAGTGGCCTAGTCTATTCCGTGAAATTGGATGCCGTGATTTGGCACTATCTACCCGATCCACCTACAGTCGCACACACACACCTAGCCACCACACGCTAAAAACTAAAGTGTTAAAAACTACACTTGAAGTGCTGTATTTAACACTTACTGAGTGCTGAACTAGCACTTTGTTCAAGTGTAGATATCCCAGAACTTGACAGGTGTTACAATAATACCACTTGACAAGTGTAATGTCGCGACACTTAAAAGGAAACAACGCAGATGACGCGGATCAGGATCGAACTCTCGAGCCTGATCCGCGTCATCTGCGATGTGTCCTTTTAATTATGTACCCACCAAGCGCAAATCAAATTGTGGACGATTCTGGAAGAACCACCAATGCTAGACACATGGGAAGTGCCATCCATTCAAGTTTCAGATGTCTGACTATTGTAATGTCTCAGTGTTTAAAGCATTGCACTTTGAGTGTTACAATCAAACCCAAAGAGTTAGAATGGGTTTAACACCTTGAAAGTGTTAGGTTTAACACTTTGCAAACCCACGCACACACACCTAACCAACACACGCGCAAACCCACGCACACGCACCTAGCCAACACACGTGCAAACCCACGCACACACACCTCGCAAACACACGTGCAAACACACGCACACATAGATAAGAATAACCATCGAGCTCCATTATATATGTTAAACTTTTACACCTTGCAAGAATCGCAATAACAACAAAAACTTCTTGAATAACTAAACAAATTTCATTTCTGTCTCCAAAAATGGCTTATGACCCGTAATTGGAACAAGTACAGCGAGCTTGTTCCAATAAGAGGCCACAAGCCATGTTGAAAAAAATAACAAATTTGAATGGCATTTGTTGTGAACAGAGCTGGTCGTTTTGGGCAGTTATATTAACACACTGCCCAATCGACTGTCGGAATATCGGTGCAAACAGAAGTTTCCAGGCGCAGTCAGTAAGTTTCTCGGCGTTTGTTCAGGGGGGGGGGGGGGGGGCACTAAAAATTTGCAAGACGTGACGTCCTATTTTTTTATTCGGCTCCTTTTTCCACCCACCCACCCACTACGTGCAAATTTTCTACTACCGTTCTCAGACACCCACCCCCCACCCTCCCATTAAAATCCAAAATAAGCTTATAAACTTAGTAGGCACAGCTGTCTTTAGGGGGTTTTCATAATGTTCTTAACCCTTTACCCAAAGTAACGGACAAAACCGGCTAGCGCTATTCTCAAAACTCGCCAATTAATTTTTATTATTTTTTCATTTTTTTGTCTCAAAAACATAGGTTATGACCCCTCATTGGAACGAGCTCGTCGAGCTCGTTCCAAAGAGGGGTCATAACTTATGTTTTTGAGACAAAAAATGAAAAAAAAATAGGTATTAAATCATTTTTTGGCAAGTGTCGTCTGCTTTTCATGTTAGGTAAAGTGTTAAACTGGTACCACCAATTTAAACCTCTGTGGACGGCTGTGGGCCCCAATCTACAAATGACAAGCTGTTCATTATCAGGTTTGGCCAGAGCAGGTGTACATATACGGGAACAAATTTTCATTTGAATTTTTCCCAAAATATTGTCTGCACATTTTCTAAATTTCGAACAAGACACCCACCCCCTACTAACGTGTGACATTTTCCCAGTTTAAGCCCAATATTCTCACATATAAAGCCTCCTGATGTTGTATTTATGTTAAGTGTGTGATGTACAACATCATCTTTAAGGTTTGAAACACAATGAAATGATGGTATATATATTAGTTGATATATTGATATATTTTTAAAAAATTCAAAAAATTGCACAAGTTGGAAATACACATTTTTGGCGCACTCAAGAGACCCACCCACCCCCACGTCACCTCTTGCAAATTTTTGGTGGCCTCCTCCTGGTTTGTTAGCGATTTTCGATGACAAGAAGTAACAATGTAAGCAAGTACGAAAAACGTTAAAATACTGGGAAATGGAAAGGTATGTATATATACTTCTGCATTTATCAGTTACCGGAACTATCATAACGCACGAGGCTTTTCGGCGCCGATCAGTTAAAAAATACTGTACATTTAAAGAGTATTATGATACACCCATTACAGAGTGCGTTATATGTCCATGGACCGATCAGGCCTATTTAAAATACGCTCGAGCCTCGGAGCCTATTTTTTCAATTCATGCGCCAGATTTCAATTTACGGAGTCACACTGCTGTTTGTAACACACACTGCAAGTATGTAATAACTCCCATCATTTTCATTTAGTACACTATAGCAAACATTAATCTTCACTGTGGTTTCTGATCAAGTCTTGGCTGCCTATTTAGGCAGCCAAGACTTGATCAGAAACAACAGTGAAGATTAATGCTTGGTAATTAAGACTTGAAGTATTAACTTAAGCACTCTACAACAATGATAAATGATAATCATATATACAATACATGTAAGAGTGTCTCTCTCGATTATCCATCGAAAGAATACCAAAATATGATCTGAGAAGTTACGCGCCAACTGAGAAGCCTATTTCTGAGATTTAAGAGCCAGGTCCTGATGTTTCAGAACCAAATACGCACTGGCGCATGCCCAGGTCGATCCCTGTATGTCTCTACTAATAGACTGTCAATATTATTAAATTTATGCTATGATTATGTCGTTGCCCCCAAACTGAGCTATATAAAGAATAGCTACGTGAACATGTTACCGGTACCTGAGAACGACCCTCACCGGTTCCGCAACTACAATTTTGTCAGTCTTATATATTCCTCACCAAGTACTCATGGAATCCATATAAACATAGGGGGCGGAATAATAGTACAGGGTGGAAATTTCCTCAGATTTAAATAATAGTACAGGGGTGAAATAAAGAGTTCATTTCCAAGAATATTCTATATTTTTCTATATAATAATCAATAAAATATGTGTTAGCCCCTTGTCTGACTGTTATTCTTCATTTAACATCACATTGAAATGGATATTAAATGAAAACAGTTGGAAAGAAATAAAAAAAAATGTAAGGGCCCAAATAAAAAGAGTACATGACGAATTTTTTTCTTGAAATGTAAAAAGAGTACCCGTACCGACGGTATGTTTACTTGGATCCCGAAAGTAGTTGGGCCTCAAAAACTAGGGCTATATGTGTACATTCAGGACCCAAGTGTTCGATATCTGACATTCTACCATGTTTTAACACTTCTCCTTTTCATATAAGCATCTGAGTGTGCGCAGACTTGTCGTCAGGACCAATCAGGACCAAGTGATTTCGAAAAACGCCGCCGTCTTGTTGCATTTAATGCATACTCCGTGGTGATCTTCACCGAAAGGATTAGTTGGCGTCGACCGACCGAAATTCCACCGTGCCACTTTCTAACTCTGACCACCTTCATTCTGGGTCTTAATAACTATATTTTTAGTCCATTTCTAACTTGTTATACCAATTAGATATCTTCCCAAGATATTTGTCTCCAAGTTTGGCACATCTATGCAACTATATATGCTTCATGATTATGAAGCTCGTAATGGAGATGGAAGTCAACCAGAGTAGCAATGTTGGGGGAAAAGTCGCCCACCTCTCTCAAATGGTGCAACCTATTTTTCTTACTAAACACGATGTTTTCTTAAACCAAGTGAACAGGGGTGCGTTATGATAGTTCTGGTAACTAAGAAATGCAAAAGTAACTAGAGAAGCAGAATTTACTGCCACCAGTAAATTCAAGTCTGTGTGAAAAGGGTTAAAGTATCAGGAATAAACTATAAAGAAAGAGAATTCATGGAGGCCTATTTTCGAGAGTAAAATATTTTTTAACAAATCAGAAATGGGTTTTCGTTAGCAGTATTTACAGATATTCATACAGGAATCGGAACATTTTTATAAGAAACCAGAAGTGGCATATATGTGACCAGCATTCAAAGGGTTTGATACACGAATCAGAAATGGACATTTTTGGCTCTGCCCACTAATTTGAGTGGTGAAATACATTCATAAACTTTAGAAATGCATTAAGGTGTAATAAAATGCATTTCCCAGTCTTTCTGAATAATGACCCATATTAAGATCTTCAGAGGGTTAAAATATTCCCTTTAAGTACTCCATTTAATCCTTTAAATGGGGGGGGGGAGGGCGCAGTGGCTCAGTTTGCAGAGGTGCAGGCTGCAAGGCGAGAGGTCCTCACTCTAATCTTGGGCAAGACACTTCACCCCATTGCCCACGTGGGTGCATGGTGGCGCTGTATACTTAAGCCTACTGCACATCCATGGTGCACCCGTCTTCAACCAATGCTAACCCTGCTTGTGCAGAATTAGTATGTGGGGGATCTGACAGTTGCTCGTTGTTCTTCCCGGGTACTCCGACTTCCTCCAACCGAAAAACTGTCGTGGCCATAATTAGCCACTGTGCAGAAATATGTGACATTAAACCCCAATAAATAAATAATCCTTTAAAAAATAAGCTCAATCCAATAAAGGGTCATAAGCTATGTTTTTCAAGCAAAAATGAAAAGGTATTTAAAACTGAGTAGACATTTCTGTGAATAATGTTGACCGGTTTTCACCGTTATGTTGGCTAAAGGGTTAAGAATCCCTTACTTTGGAAGGCACACTGAAAAGGTGTCCCATTCCACATAGAGTTAAATGTTACAGAGAAAAAAGCGAAAAACATTGTTTCTCAGCTGACAGTACCTTTTGCACTCCGGAGAGATGGAATGGCACAAATCAGAGACATCCTCTTAATGACACTTTGGCACCAAAGGTTTATGCACTCTCGGTGAGACCGAGCCGAGCGCAGTGAAAGACTATAGAACTCCTCTAACAAATGAGTTTTAAACAGTCATAGCACTGACACAGTTAACAGTACAGTCAGCCATGTCAGTACTGCATTGTTACCGGTATCCCGACAGTTTTGTGATAGGTTTCAACAATTATTCAGTGCAGTTTTATGGAAAGGGTTAACTTTATTCTGCCCGAAATAAAATATGTGCAATCCACATTGAAGTCTTGAGAGGGCTAAAAGCATTGAACTGAATAATTTACAATTTATTTTCTTGCAAGGAAAAGGGTTTCTCTCAACTTAGTTCCAGGAACTCACATCCCATTATCATAACAATATTACATTTCATTTTTCCACAGCTTCTCCACTGATGTTTGCATTATCTCCAGTGTGAATAACATAGCATCCTATTGCTTGGGGAGAATTTACTGTACCAGGAAAGTGGAGGCTGTGAAAACCCTGTGGCCGACTGGGCCATACTCAGTGGCTCTAGCGACTTGAAAAACATAGGTGGCCGAGAATTTCTGACTGTCTATCAGTATGCCAAAAATCAAAAGAATGAAACAACGACTCAACCATTTTGTCTCAACCGAAACTGAGGCAAAATAACATTCACTAGAAATATAAAGGGGAAGCAGGATGGGAGAATGAAGAATATATGGAAATTGGGTGGCAACAGAAGGGTGTTAGTGTGGTTATCGGATAGACTGGGAAGAATTAGGTTCGGGATGTCTTCAAACAGTTCGTTTCCGAGTGTTGGGAGGAGAGGCGAGATATGGGAATAGCGAGGCATTTGGTAGCACGACCGCCCAAAGTATTGGCAAAATACCGAGGTCTCCTCGATGCCCATCTGTGTTTAGAGCAACATTGTGAGAATGGAAAGGGTTAACATTACTCGCGGTTTGCATGACATAACATTTGTTGTACCGGTATTAAGATCTTCAGGGGGTTAAAATACTCCCTTTAAATACTCCATTTTAACCATTTAAAAATGACTTCATTCCAATGAGGTCTATAACCTATATTTTTCAAGCAAAAATGAAAAAAAATATAAACTGAATGGGAATTTCTGTGAATAACGCTGACCCATTTTTTCGCAATGAAATAATTACAATTTTACTTGGCTCATTAAGTTTCAATTTTGTTCTTTATACATGTGATTAAACGAGCTTTCAGTGCATTAAATGGGCAATTATACCTGATGAATGGGAATGGCTGCAGAATATGTGGTTCATGAAAATAAATGATGAAAAATTGAAAAGACAATTTTACCCCACCCATTTGTGCAAGCAATAGTGCAACTTAATTTGACAGCAAATTAATTACCCGCTGATATCCATTCTGTTCATTGTTCAGTTATTACATCGACGAATTGACAAGCACAGGTTTCACTTTAAATCCTCTTAATTATCAAAAGAACTGGTTACCTCATACTTGAAATTCTCTCAATTATCGAAATGCTCATCAGAGGTGGATACAATGTTACACTTGAGTAAAATATACCAATACACATATCCTCTCCTTTTAAAACTGTTATTAACCCATATTTTCCCCTTTTAACTTTTGTTCGTACGCTATGGGCCCGCAATATTTATTGGTTTCTATGGTGACGCACTCGAAAAAACATTGAACTTCGAGAAACCGCAATAAACATCATAAAACTGAATGCATCAATGAATGAGAAATTTCAGCGCGCGAGAGGACAGTAATTGGAGATCCATTACGAGACGAATAACAAAAGTAAAGATGAAATAGTTTCGGGCGCCGAAGGTGCGCAGGGACGACGCGAGACGAGCCTCTTCCGTCCCTCTTTAACCCTTTACCCAACGCTGAGAATATCAAAATTTCTTATTTTAATTACTATTTTTTAAACTTTTTTCAAAAAATTTCAACAAAACCATATCATGTGACCCCTCATTGGAACGAGCTCATCGAGCTCGTTCCAATGAGGGGTCACATGATATGGTTTTGTTGAAATATTATAAAAAAAGTATTTTTTTCAACTGCTCAATTTGCAAATTACGCGGGCGGATGTGGGCGATTCGTTAGGTAAAGGGTTAACTGTACAATATAGTTACGAGCATCAGATCGTGGAGAAAAAACAACAACGGAACTTGAGAAACAGAATTTACTGCCACCAGTAAATTTAAGTCTGTGTGAAAAGGGTTAAAGTATCAGAAATAAACTATATAAAAAAGAATTTATGGAGGCTTATCTTTTGGACTAAAGTATTTTTTAACAAATCAGAAATGGATTTTCATTAACAGTATTTACAGATACTCATACAGGAATCAGAACAATTTTTATAAGAAAAGGCATATTTGTGACCAGCATTCAAAGGGTTCGATACACGAATCAGAAATGGACAAGTTTGGCTTCGCCCACTAATTTGAGAGATGAAATACATTTATAAACTTTAAAAATGCATTAAAGTGTTATAAAATACATTTCCATATATTGAACCTCCTGCAATGTTTAACTCAGTCGGAGTAGTCCCATGTCTACATCTACATTGAAGAATGCATCAGTTGTTATAAAATGCAATTTTTGACAGTTCTGAAAAAAACGCACTTTATGACCTCTGTTGACCGCAATAAGGTGGACCATATTTTGAACCTCTGGCAAGTTCAACCCATTCGATGTAAGTCTGATCTCTATAGGTCATACCAAGCCTGAAGTATGAGCATAAACCACTTCGAAAATATTGACTGTGCCAACTCACCATCTGCCATATAGGTAGATGATAGCAAATATTCATATTAGCTAGAAAAATATATTGCAAGTGAAAGAATTCAGTAATGTTGGAATATAAATGTCAAAAGGCCCTAAAGGCTCCCAAGAGCGTATCTGAAGGCTCATTGGTATTGGCAAAACACCGAGGTCTCCTCGATGCCCATCTGTGTTTAGAGCAACATTGTGAGAATGGAAAGGTTTAACATTACTCGCGGTTTGCATGACATAACATTTGTTGTACCGGTATTAAGATCTTCAGGGGGTTAAAATACTCCCTTTAAATACTCCATTTTAACCATTTAAAAATGACTTCATTCCAATGAGGTCTATAACCTATATTTTTCAAGCAAAAATGAAAAAAAATATAAACTGAATGGGAATTTCTGTGAATAACGCTGACCCATTTTTTCGCCGTTACGTTGGGTAAATGGTTAAGAATGCTTTATTGAGAGGATTAAAAGCAAGTCATTTAAAAAGTGCATTGGGTCATTGTGCCTCTTCCCTGGAAATCGGGATTATGTTCCTTGCCAAAGACACAACGCAGATACACCTGGTGACGTTGGAACTCTGAATCTTTCAGTTTGAAGTAAAATAAAATACTGTAACATCATCGCCACCGTTCGCCTGTTTGATTCATTTAAAAGTCCGTAAAATGCGTCTAGGGTCCTAAGCAAGGCGTACGGGAAATAAGACGTTGGTTGGATCTCAAAAATGGCTGTTGTGAACAGAGGGGCAATATGAGAGAAAACTTACAAAACGTTCTAATGTCGTGAGTTAAACAAAGGCATTTGGAATCACACTGACGCATTAAGAGGGTTAAAAAAAGACCATTTAAATACTCTATTTTAATAATTTATAATTGTGGTTGGTAAAATAGTTGGGGACGGTTTGGGTAAAATAGTGTGGGGACGGTTCGGCTTGGGGACGGATTGGGTGCATCCCACCTTGATGCACCAACTTTTCCGCTAGCGGATATGATGGACCATATCTCTGACCCCGGAACTGAAATGGTTAGATCTCAATTACCCACCATGTGACACGTAACTGGTTCGGACACAGTCTGTTTGCAATCACCCCATCTTCCAGGGAGTGGCAGATAGACAGCCAATCTGGCTATGCCACTTCCCATGGTATACTTCTTATTACATTTGTGCAAAGTTTATTTGTAACCATTTTACATGTATGTGTACCGTGAATAAAGAGCCTGAATCTAATACCTAACATTGCCGACAACAGCCCCAAAACCCCCAAGCCTGTTTTGAGTAGCACTCAGTGGTATAGAGCCCTTAACCAAACAAAAATGGTACGCCAAAGGGTGTGTTCGACTGGTCTAGAGCATACTCCAGTTGCAAACATGAGCTCTAACAAATATAAAGGAATTGTGTGAGTGGGCTTCTGTGGAATGTGGCCTTGGCGTCTAATACCCAGATGAGTCAGAGAGTATGCGGTCCATGAGGCAGGCCTGGACTTTTAAAACATCTAGGGGAGCTACTATGACTCCCCTAGACCTGTGCCAGGAGAAATATTCTATACTTAAGTGAGCTTTTAATAAGGCAATTGAAGGTTTAAAGAGAGCTATTACAGCTCTTAAGGAGAGCAAATATGGCTCTCCTGAAATTGATTTTGCAGGACCCATGGAGGTCGGGAGCTATTGCTCCCCTCAAAAGACCAGTCCTGCATGAGGTTATATTTCACTGGGGTCCTTTCTCACAGCCTCATACGATCAAATCGAGGGTTCCGCCACCTCAGACAGACAATAGAAGGAATGCCGAAAATGCGATTCCTAGCCTAGGGTCCTACGAATATTCGAGATTCGATTCGATTCGATATCATACGTCTGCTTCGAGATCGATCTCGATTCAGTCTCAAGATTCGATTTTTTCGAATCTCTCGAACTAACTTCATCTTGTTACATTTCCAACAAAAACTGGATAAAATTGACATTAGACAATTCATTCATATAGGCTCAATTCATATTTAATTGACAAAGGTTAATTGTTAGGTAAGTCGAGAATTTTGTCCGGAACATTTTCCATAGTTCTAGTTTTGAAGGCTTAACTTGTTACTATTCACGTTCCTAAGAACGTGAAGAGTAACAAGTTAAGCCTTCAAAAACTAAAACAATGATAATGGGCCTAGCTGTTGCAGCGACGGTGCTACAGGGAATATTCATTTATTGGTGTTTAAGGTGTCGGTCAGTCTTGTAAGGGTCATCACAGTGTACCGCAACTCCCGTTTGGTGCAATATGAAATAACTTGTCTATTAAGATTCGATTCGAGATTCGATTCCATATCAGGCACGATTCGATTCGAGATTCGATTGGCAGATCCCTATCCCAGTGGCCTAGTCTATTCCGTGAAAATGGATGCCGTGATTGGCACACTTCTACCTGATCCACCCACAGTCGCACACACGCCTAGCCAACACACGTGCAAACCCACGCACACACACCTAGCCACCACACGTGCAAACCAACGTACACATACCTAGCCAACATACGTGCAAACCCACGCAAACACACCTAGCCAACATACGCGCAAACCCACGCACACGCACCTAGACAACACACGTGCAAACACACACACACACACCTCGCACACACACGTGCAAACCCACGCACACATAGATAAGAATAACCATCGAGCTCCATTATATATGTTAAACTTTTACACCTTGCAAGAATCACAACAACAACAAAAACTTCTTGAATAACTAAACAAATTTCATTTCAGTCTCCAAAAATGGCTTATGACCCGTAATTGGAACAAGCACAGCGAGCTTGTTCCAATAAGAGGCCACAAGCCATGTTGAAAAAAATATCAAATTTGAATGGCATTTTTTGTGAACAGAGCTGGTCGTTTTCGGCAGTTATGTTAACACACTGCCCAATCGACTGTCGGAATATCGGTGCAAACAGAAGTTTCCAGGCACAGTCAGTAAGTTTTTCGGCGTTTGTTAGGGATTTTATGTGACAAGAATGTAAGCAGGCACGAAAAACGTTAAAATACTGGGAAATGGAAAGGTATGTATATATACTTTTGTATTTATTAGTTACCGGAACTATCATAACGCACGAAGCTTTTCGGCGCTGATCAGTTAAAAAATACAGTACATTTGAAGAGTATTATGATACATCCAATACAGAGTCTGTTGTATGTCTCTTTAGATAGACTGTTAATATTATTAAATTTATGCTATGATTATGTCGCTGCCCCCAAACTAAGCTATATAAAGAACAGCTACGTGAACTAGAGCTGGAGGATTTTAAATTTCTTGTTCGGTTTCGGTTTTGGTTTTTCAGGTGGAATAAAACCTCGGTTCGGTTCGGTTTTCGGTTTGTTCATGAGGCCAAGTAAAATTCAATAAAACTCATTCTTATGTCCGGAGTCATAACTGAATGGTAGTGAAATTGAGTGAAACTCAATGAATGCCCGAAATAAGCTATAATACATGAAGAATCAGGAAGGCCAATATAATAATTACCTAAATATACAGAACTTTTATTGTGCTTGGCCATTTTTCGAGGTCTGACACCTACACGCAACTTCAGGAAAGCTGCAAACACAACTAAACTAAAATGTCGGAAATTCACAGAATGTAGCCTTCCCAGAGTAGTGAGAGTACCCCGACACTGCCATTGGCAGTGTCGGGGTACTCTCACTACTCTGGAATGGCTACATTCTGTGAATTTCTGCAGCAAGAGAGTATTTAAAAAAAAAACGAAAAACCTTAGATTACGGGATTTCGACGGTTTCGGTTTTTAAAAAAAACTAAAAACCTCGGTTCGGTTTCGGTTAACCTACAGCTCTAACGTGAACGTATTATAGGTACCTGAGAAGGATCCTCATCAGTTCCGCAACAACAATTTTGTCAGTCTTATATATTCCTCACCAAGTACTCATGGAATCCATATAAACATAGGGGGCGGAATAATAGTACAGGGTGGAAATTTCCTCAGATTTAAATAACAGTACAGGGGTGAAATTAAGAGTTCATTTCCAAGAATATTCTTTATTTTTCTATATAATAACCAGTAAAATATGTGTTAGCCCCTTGTCTGACTGTTATTCTTCATTTAACATCACATTGAAATGGATATTAAATGAAAACGGTCATTTGGAAAGAAATAAAAAAAAATGTAGGGGCCCAAATAAAAAGAGTACATGACGAATTTTTTTCTTGAAATGTAAAAAGAGTAACCGTACCGGCGGTATGTTTACTTGGATCCCGAAAGTAGTTGGGCCTCAAAAACTAGGGCTATATGTGTACATTCGGGACCCACGTGTTCGATATCTGACATTCTACCATGTTTTAACACTTCTCCTTTTCATATAAGCATTTGAGTATGCGCAGACTTGTCGTCAGGACCAATCAGGACCAAATGATTTCGAAAAACGCCGCCGTCTTGTTGCATTTAATCCATACTCCGTGGTGATCTTCACCGAAAGGATTAGTTGGCGTCGACCGACCGAAATTCCACCGTGCCACTTTCTAACTCTGACCACCTTCATTCTGGGTCTTAATAACTATATTTTTAGTCCATTTCTAACTTTTTATACCAATTTGATATCTTCCTAAGATATTTGTCTCCAAGTTTGGCACATCTATGCAACTATATACACTCTAAAATCATTTGGGTTAAAAATCAACCCAAATCGACTGGGTTGAGTGAATATGAACCCAATTGGGTTCATATTCACTCAACCCAGTCGATTTGGGTTGATTTTTAACCCAACTGATTTTAGAGTGTATGCTTCATGATTATGAAGCTCGTAATGGAGATAGAAGTCAACCAGAGTAGCAAAATTGGGGAAAAAGTCGCCCACCTCTCTCAAATGGTGCAACCTATTTTTTTTTACTAAACGCGATGTTTTCTTAAACCAAGTGAACAGGGGTACGTTATGATAGTTCTGGTAACTAATAAACGCAAAAGTAAATATACGTAGCTTTCCATTTATCTGGATATTAACGAATTTTAGCACTTGCTTACATTCTTCTTGTCATTAAAAATCGCCAAAAAGCACCGAGAAACTTACCGACTGTACCGGGAACCTTTCGTTTGTACCTATATTCCGCCAGTCGACTGGGCAGTGTGGTTAAGTGAAGGATTAATTAATTATGAACAAGCAGGATGCCGGTAATTAATGTTAAATAATTTAGTGAGCTCACGTGAGTGAAAACCGTATATTGTTTTCAGTCTAACGCATTTCTTTAATCACTGGTGTTTGGCACAATCCTATGAGACAAGAAAACATTGGATAACATTCTCCGATCGATTCAGAGTCCATTAAAGAATTATACCAAATATCACGTTTCGTCCTCTGAACAAAATACAGCAGTCAGAGGCGGCGCGACGTAAAGGTGTGTGTGTGTGGGGGGGGGGGGGGGGGGAACCTTTTTTACCCCGAAAGTGATAACTCAAGTCCCAACTGGTAAAATATTCCAACTATATCATCAACTCATGCATTCGCCGATGGACTGCCTCGATTATGTAGTTGAAATTTAAGGCTTGCTAGCATCACTGAATTATAATACCGGTGTGACAGGAATGATAGTCCGTAGGAATGTTAGTCCCTCTGGGCTATTATTCCGCGTAATTATAGTCCTAGGTCTAACATTTCTAGGAATAGTAGTCCGGCGGACTACTATTCCTAGAAATGTTAGACCTGGGACTGTAATTCCGCGGAATAATAGTCCAGAGGGACTAATTTTCCTACGGACTATCATTCCTGTCACACCGGAACAAAAACTCAAGACTTCTTCAGACTTCTTGGACGTTTATTTGCGTATATATAAAACATAGATTATCATGTGGTATCCAGGCCTGACATTCTAGAAAATCAAGGAGTGCAAAACAATTGCCTTCCTCAGATTGCTTGGAGTGCAATTGCACCTGGAATTTTAAATGCTTATACTTGTATGCTATTTTGGTTATATTCACTTCAAGGTATTACAATTGCGACTGAAAAAATGTACTACATTCAGCTACATAGAGGCAAAATTGACACACACATCTTCTCATTATTAAAAATGTTGCATTCAATTCTTATGTGACTGTCTTCTACACTCAAAATGTATTGAAATGCGATACTCTGCAAAAAATATAGGTTCTCTTTAGAACCAAAACTGGTTCTAATCTTGTCCCTGAGATGGAACCAGTTCTGTTCAAACAGTATTTATTTCAAATCAAATAAATTTATAAAGATTAACATTAACAGGGCTTATATTTCAACAAAATTTGGGAGAATCCATACCTGCTATGACAATGAGTGTCCCAAGATCTCATGAGCCCTCCGTGAACCTCTGTTGTATATTGATAACACATGTTAACCCTTTATCCAACAGTGCTTTTTAATTTTTAAAACATAAACTTAATTTCATAATTTAATAAAAAATAAACAATTTTTACAATGAAACCTTACAAATATTAATGTCATTGGAACCGGCTCATTGAGCCGGTTACAATGACAGCCATATTTGTAGTATTTTATTGATAAAGAGTCAGGTATTTCAGGTCATGTTAGCCTTGTATTGGTTAATTTTCTGCCGTTATGTTTGGTAAAGGGTCAAATTGACTCAATTTCTTTCCATGCGAATCCTAGCAGAGCTGCAGCGAGAATCTGCACTGAAAAAATATAGGTTCTTTTTAGAACCAAAACTGGTTCCAATCTTGTCCCTGAGATGGAACCAGTTCTGTTTAAACAGTATTTATTTCAAATCAAATAAATTTACCAAGATGAGCATTCAATTTTAATAGAATATCACATGAACTGAAGTAGATTCAGCTGTAAACTTGGAGCTTATTCAACGCAGTCGCCAAACATTTTGAAACACAGGAGATATGAACAGTTGGCATATCGAACCAGTTTTGGTTTTATATAGAACCAAAACTGGTTCGATATGCCAACTGTTCATAATATCTCCTTTGCTTAATAATGATTTGAGACAACCTCCTACACGACTGAAACCCCCTCAATTTATGTTTATTTCTGTTAATATTTAATGTTAATCTTTATAAATTTATTTGATTTGAAATAAATCCTGTTTAAACAGAACTGGTTCCATCTCAGGGACAAGATTAGAACCAGTTTTGGTTCTAAAGAGAACCTTTATTTTTTGCAGTGTACATGGATTATCACTGGTTTTGTTATGGGAATCTCTGCGCGAATCGATTCTCGGATTCTGGTAGAATTTAGAAAGATAAGCACTGAAATGCCCCCACTGTAAAAATGATGCGCTGGTCAAACACACACAGAAACCTTCTTTCGCTACGCGCTGGATGATTCCAATGCGCCTCTCTCCTGAAAGAATACTCAGGGGTAACAACGCGCACTGCAAGAAAAATGTATGGGTAATCGCGTGGTTTTGAGCTATCGAAAGTTCCTCTTTAGATCTGTATAAATCCGTTCCATTGCATCCCACCTGTTGGAGCGTCCAGGAATCTTCTTTTAGAATACTGATGAATGGGGTGCTACGGAACGAACCCGGATCACCAAAAGAAAAATAGTGGTAACTATTAATAGCGAACGAAGAGAGCATAATGGTAACGTGTGTGTGTGTGTGAAAATATAAGATCGAAATTTAGAATATTTCAGAAATATATATATCCATGCAATCCAAAAATCTGTGTCCGGAAGTAAACACCATGGACGAAAAATAGGAGTCGAAGTTGATCAAATTGTATTGTTTTCATTGGTAGAAATCGAATTAGATTTCTGAAAAAGGAACAGGTGAACGTGCAGGAATAGCGTCACCCATAGATATCGGATATGGCGTCATCTGGCAGGTTCCGTCAAAAATCGAAACCACAACAACACAAAAGAAACGCAAGTTGCGCTTCATTTGTCGTTCATTTTTTAAACTTCAATTGCTTGTACAACAAGAAAATACAGCAGTGCTGTGCAAAAAAAGACGATGATAATATGCCAATGCAGTTTTACTGAAAGGACCATCTTTAAAATAATAAGACTGAGTATCACAAATGTAGTTTCATGTAAAACATTATGTTGAGGAAAATTTTGAGGACTAATTAATTTAAACATAAACAGATCAATTTGAAAACAAATCAAATTATATTTGATTCTCGATCAATATATTGTGGAAAACAATGAAGATGAGGGGTTTTATTTACTTATTTTTTAATTTTTCTTTAGTATCTTTCTTCAGTAAATATGCAGTTTTAAGAAACTTGCGTATGAGGAACACAGAACATTCTAGTCCTCAGGAAACAAAAGTTTTCTGACAATTGTTAAGCCAAAAATGAAAGGGAATAAACCTTTTTTTTTCAAAGAACGCATCCGCAATTATAGAAAAAAAAATGACATGAAGAGCAAATATAAAGATTATTTTGAATAATCAAATAGTCTTGATGATTTCTTTAAGCATACACCATTTTTTTTTTTTCATTCGCTTTTCCAACAGCACTGAACGTTCTGAATACGAGTGGCATTTTCCCTAAATACGATAAGTTCTATCGGGGTTTTCTATCAATAGCCTCAGAGTACACACCGAACGTAAGAAAATTAACTCGTTACATGGTGTCTGGACGATTCGGACCGTACACGATTCGGACCACATTTTTACAAAGGACGTTTCGGCCCAGATCTATTGACGGACCAGCTTATTGGACGATTCGGACAATGTTTATGGACGATTCGGACCAGGTTTCTGGGCGATTTGCCCAACAGACACGCAAACTACACAAGCCAGCACAGGCATACACACTTCACAAGACAGCACAGACTTGTCTTGTGAATTAAATAGGCCTAGAGCTTTATGTGCCAATTTCAGTGAGCCATTTTCATTAATTTCACTGAAAAAATACCGACGTACCTGTATTGCTTGTAGTTATCACAGCAGATAATTCTACGAGTAATTATAAAACAGCTAATCCTGTGCTTCTGGCTCATGTCAGGGAAGAGGAAAAAAGATGTGACGTCAACAATGACCTGCCTGTTTTTATTACAATGCATTTTGAGTCCGTATACCGAATTTGGTCAAAATCGGCCCAGTAGTTGTCCCGTTGATAAGGGGCGCTCTCGTTGCTGGGGAAGTCACGTGACATCAACATTGACTGTTTTCATTTGTAATGCATTTTGGGTCCGTATACCGAATTTGGTCAAAATCGGCCCAGTAGTTAGCCCATTGCTAAGAGGGAGCTCTGGTTGCTAGGGAAATCACGTGACCTCAACATTGACCTGTATATTTTCATTTGCAATGCATTTTGGGTCCGTATACCGATTTTGGTCAAAATCGACCCAGTAGTTAGCCCGTTGCTAAGGTGGCGCTCTGGTTGCCATGGATGTCACGTGAAGTCAACATTGACCTGTCTGTTTTCATTTGTAATGCATTTTGGGTCCGTATACCGAATTTGGTCAAAATCGGCCCAGTAGTTAGCCCGTTGCTGAGGGGGCGTTCTGGTTGCTAGATAAGGCACGTGACGTCAACATTGATCTGTATGTTTTTATTTGCAATGCATTTTGGGTCCGTATACCGATTTTGGTCAAAATCGGCCCAGTAGTTAGCCCGTTGCTAAGGTGGCGCTCTGTGGCGCTCTGGTGGCTAGGAAAGTCACGTGACGTCAACATTGACCTGTCTGTTTTCATTTGCAATGCATTTTGGGACCGTATACCGAATTTGGTCAAAATCGGCCCAGTACTTAGCGCGCTGCTAAGGGGGCGCTTTGGTTGCTAGGGAAATCGCGAGACGTAAACTTTGATCTGTCTGTTTTCATTTGCAAAGCATTCTGGCTCCGTATACCGAATTTGGTCCAAATCGGCACAGTAGTTAGCCCGTTGCTAAGGGGGCGTTCTGGTTGATAGATAAGTCATGTGACGTCAACATTGATCTGTCTGTTTTCATTTGCAATGCATTTGGGGTCCGTATACCGAATTTGGGCAAAATCGGCCCAGTAGTTAGCCCATTGCTAAGAGGGAGCTCTGGTTGCTAAGGAAATCACGTGACGTCAACATTGACCTGTATGTTTTTATTTGCAATGCATTTTAGGTCCGTATACCGATTTTGGTCGAAATCGGCCCAGTAGTTAGCCCGTTTGTAAGGTTGCGCTCCGGTTGCTAGGGAAGTCACGTGACATCAACATTGACCTGTCTGTTTTAATTTGCAATGCATTTTGGGACCGTATACCGAATTTTGTCAAAATCGGCCCAGCAGTTAGCGCGTTGCTAAGGGGGCGCTCTGGTTGCTGGGGAAATCGCGAGACGTAAACTTTGATCTGTCTGTTTTCATTTGCAAAGCATTTTGGGTCCGTATACCGAATTTGGTCAAAATCGGCCCAGTAGTTTGTTTGTTGCTAAGGAGCTGCTTTGGTTGCTAGGGAAGTCACGTGACATCATCATCGACCTGTCTGTTTGGATTCCCAATGTAATATAGACCCCTATACTAAATTTGGTCAAAATCGGCCCAATGGTTTGTCCGTTGCTAGGGAGTTGCTTTGGTTGCTAAGGAAGTCACGTGACATCATCATTAGCCTATCTGTTTAGATTCCCACTGTATTATGGGTCCATATACCAAATTTGATCAAACTCGGTCCAGTGGTTTGTCCGTTGCTAGAGAGTTGCTTTGGTTGCTGTGGAAGTCACGTGACATCATCATTGGCCTGTCTGTTTGGATTCCCACTGTATTATGGGTCCACATACCAAATTTAATCAAAATCGGCCCAGTAGTTTGTCTGTTGCTAGGGAGCTGCTTTGGTTGCTAGGGAAGTCACGTGACATCATCATCGACCTGTCTGTTTGGATTCCCAATGTAATATAGATCCATATACTCAATTTGGTCCAAATCGGCCCAATAGTTTGTCCTTTGCTATGGAGTTGCTATAGTTGCTAGGGATGTCACGTGACATCATCATCGACCTGTCTATTTGGATACCGAATGTAATGTAGATCCATATACTAAATTTGGACAAAATCGGACCAATAGTTTGTCCGTTGCTAGGGGGTTGCTTTGGTTGCTAGGGAAGTCACGTGACATCATAATTGGCACATCTGTTTGGATTCCCACTGCATTATGGGTCCATAAACCAAATTTGATCACAATCGGCCCAGTGGTTTGTCCGTTGCTAGGGAGTTGCTTTTGGTTGCTATGGAAGTCACGTGACTCATCATTGGCTGCCTGTTTGGCTTCCCACTGTATTATGCGTCCATATACCAAATTTGATCAAAATCGGCCCAATAGTTTGTCCGTTGCTAGGGAGTTGCTTTGGTTGCTAGGGAAGTCACGTGACATCATCATCGGACTTCCTGTTTGGCGTCATACTGTATTATGGGTCCATATGCTAAATTTGGGCCAAATCGGCACAGTAGTTTCCTTGTTGCTATGCAATCGCGTGTGTTGCTATAGGAGTCACGTGACATAATCGGTGCTCTACTAGGTCTGACTCCCAATGTGTTATGGGTCAATATACCAAATGAGGGTGCACGAACTTAGTCAGGTCGAAGCAAAGGCAGTGCATCCCGAATGTGTGTAAGTGTCCAAGGGTTCATTGAGATGTGCTTTTTTCTGCCTCTGTTTCCTTTGAAAAATTCCCCAGACGAAAGTAAATCTCGTAGAGTCTCTTCTCGGATGCCACTTCCTTTATAAAAGAAAAAGTGTTTTTAGTATAAAGGACGATCGAGTGAAGACGCCTTCGACGTCTTCACTCGGGCGCCTTCGGCGCCATCGTCCTTTAAAAAAAAATCAAAATTGTTGGCTACAAAGTCGCACGCTTGTTAATAAAATATCTAAGAACAAGTGTGTCTGCAAGAAATTCTATAATTTTAAGTATTTTCCTTTCGCTAGATGTTTAAAAACGGCGATGTTTTCTCGCATTTCTCATTTCTGACGCTCTTTTTTGTAAATAAAAGGTTTACCCCTCTCGTGCTTAGGACGATTTCCGCTGGAAGATACGTAATATACAATTAAAAGAGGTACACAATGGGATTCCTGAGACTTTGCTCTTCATTGCAATGCATTGTACTTTTCGGATCGTAATTTTTTCCCTTTTTTCTGACGCAATAAAATTTTTTGAACGATTTTTTCCACTTTAATATTTATCAAGAAGTTACGGTACCGGAACCTGGAAATGATATTTCGAACACGAACTTTTCGTTTTTGAGGTTTTGAAGTGATACAGTGTACAGTAAATTATACCCAAGCACCTCGCTGCAGTGGAAACTCCACAGAAAATTGTTGCTTCTTTCGGATTGACCCACTTTTGCGTCACGCGATGCTTTTTGTAACGTTGTGCACCAATTTTGGCTAGGAAAGACGGTTTGCCGTCTTCGGGCTGTGATTGTAAGAGACAATTATCACGCAGTGTTGATACATTTTGTTTTTGAATATAAAATCATTCAGTAAATAGTTCATGACTGATTCCTTCGAAAGATAAGGAAGATCAGAAGGTGAACTACTGTTGTGTTTGATCATTGACCGAGTCTGATCAAACAGTCAGTCTGTCAGTCTCCAAATCCAATTCCAAATGCATTTGCAATTTATTAAGGCGACCAGCTAAATCGGACTACAGTTACAAATTAAATTCAAATCGTGGGAATTAATTCCATAAATTTGATACCAGACAATTTTACTTACACTCACTGATACTGAATTCATTTTCTATCAGATCCTTTTTACAGGACGTTTAACAATCCAGTGGCGGTGCCACTGGAGGGGGATAACTGTCCCTCCCACTCCCCCCCCCCCCCCAAATCAAACTTCAAATTTCTATCTGACCGTGGTTTTCCAACCCAATTTCACACCGCAAACGACACACAACAATACACGTCATGTCGAGTGTTGTAGAAATGTTCAGATATCGCTCCCACTCCCAGGGCCTCCAAATATAGAAATCTTTCATGGGGAGAACTCCATAATATCCCCACACACGCGAGGGGGAGATCCCGTTCTCTCCGCCAGCTATAAGGCCTGCGGCATTTGGGAGATTCCTTCGGCATCTTGACCTTGGACCCCCACCCCCATAGCTTACCTAAGCCCCCCCCCCCCCCCAAAAAAAATAAATATTGAAATCTTGGCGCCGTCACTGTACATAGCGATCAGTCGGTATCAAGAAAACTTGTGATGGAATGACAATGTGTTGATCAAATTTGCAGAAAGGGCTACATAAAATTAAGCTACATAATGGTCTAACCAACTTGCAAGTTAAAAATACAACCACAGATTTGGGTTCGATGGGGGGTGATTGATGCCCCCACCCCCCCCCCCCCAAAAAAAAGACCCATTCCAACGTACTTAGAACCTGAAGTGTTGAGGTTGAATGGGTGAGTGTATTTGTTGCACCCCCTCTCCCCCCCCCCCCACCCCACCTTTCAGAAAATTTCAACCTGCTTAAACTACATGTACTTGAAAATACAAGAAGTGATATGGAGGCAGAGTGTGGGTATTTTAATTAATGCCTCCACCCAAATCCCATCACAGATTGCTGAGTTATGAAATTGAAAGTGATAAAAAGTCAGAAATCTTCGCAAAAAAATTGGGAAAACAATCTTTTCTTGCTGCTAAGAATTCACCATAATTAGGAAATTTTCAAACACAAAAAGAAAAGATGCAATCAGAAATTCACGCCTTCAAGACCATGAAGAAATATTTGAAAGGGGTAACAGCATGCACGTAGAATTCATCAAATTGTTAATTGTACTTTCTAAGGGTACTGCTAGAAAACCTCTGTGTGGATGGTGGGGGCGGGGCATAGAGAATAAACTAGAATTTCACAACAAGACCATAAAAATATACAGAGTCGTGGCAAGTAACTAGATTTTTTGGTGAATAGTAATTACTGTGAACACTAGTTAGAACATATTGGCTGTGGTGATGGGTGGGTGGGGGGGGGGGATTGTAATTTTGAAGGACCATAACAAATTTATTTGAAAGGAATGTTATGATGGGCAACAAAACTTTTGCCAAATTGTATTTATTGATGTCGGAAGTAGAGAATCACAGGGCTGTGATGATGCTGGATTATTTTCTTATGACTTCGGTCTAAATCCTCCTAAGCAAGTCCCTGGGTGAAATCACAGCATACCACTCTGAATTTATTAAGTTTTTTGCAGGATACTATTTTTTTTAGAAACTACTGTATAATTATTTATTTATCGTTGCTTAAGGTCACATACTTATGCACAATGGATAATCATGACCGTGAGTTTTACGGGTGGAGGAAGCCGGAGAACCCGGAGAGAACCACCGAGCAACGACGAGCAGCTGCCAGCTCCCCAACATCGTAACTCCGCAACGCAGCACAGGCAGAGTTAAATTGGTTGAAGACATGCGCACCATCGACGTGCAGTACGCATTAGTACACGGCGTCATCGTGCCCCCAACTGGACAATCGGGGTTAAGCGCCTTGCCCAAGGACACAACGCGGGAGTCCGAATCGATCGCCCAGACGGTCACCCATCTGAGGACAAACCGGGCTCGACGTTGCTTAACTTCGGTGATCTTGACGAAAACCGGTTACCGCAACGCCACCGCTCCCCCAACTACTGTATAAGAACCTGTAAATGTTCAACTCATAGACGGATTGCACCCCAGGGATTTGTGTTGTAACTTTTATTGTTTTGTGAGTTCTGTTCTCAAAAAGTGTGCACAATAATTGTTGTAAAGGTTTGTGATTCAATGGTGATCTGCTCTCTCCAGGATGTATCTCTTCTCCAACTCCATGCTTCTCCAATTCCCTCCTCAGTAAAGTCTCTTAAACAAGCCTTCAGCCTGGACATACTTTTCGGTCTGATTCAGTAGGGTCTTGCTCACCATAAAGGTGTTGAGGAATTCTATTAGCATCAAACTGTAGTTCTTCTTTTCATTGCATGGGTGGGTCACGGTGAAATTGGTGTTGTGTTGGCAGTATGGTTGTGGGTGGAGAGCTGGGGGGTGTTGAGAAATGTGGTGGCCGGTGAGAGCGATCTGTATTCCATATTCAAATTCTATATGCATATTCATCCATTAACCAATGTCCTCGTGTTTCTTGTGTCAACTTTATTGGGAATATGAGAGGGGGGTATACTCCAGTGACTGTCATCCACATAATAGTATGGTGAGGACTAATAGTACAGGGTGGAATATTATACTGAAATTACAAACTGACTTCATAATATTTCAAAGTGCCATATCTTGGATAAATAACCTCAAAATTCCAACATAACTCCAACTATCTACGGCTATGGAAGATGTTGAGAATTTAGTCCAAAACAGTGCATTATGAGAATTAGACTGCAGAGGAATCAAGTACTTTCCCGACTGATGCGCCATTTCATTCTTCTGTTGTCTTTTTCACTCAAGGATTTCTTGTCAATCCCAGTCAGCAGCCTCTTTCGGATTTTGCACTGCTTCTCAAAGCTGTCAAACTTTCTCATGCAATGGGTGTTACATGTTCCAAGCAGCACAGTGAGCACACTGCTCTGGTCCACATGGACAGCCCAGCCAGCTGAAAGAAAGGTGGCCAGTTTTGAGAGAGTGGCCTTTTGGAAGTATCAGTCACAAGTATTTAACATTATTTTCCCCACTGTGCAGCCTGAGGTGTGCGTGATATTACAAAACAAATAGTTGTTAGTTTGAACAATGAAAAATAGTACAAAATGAAACCTGAATGAGTGAATGTGCATATTTATTAAATAAAAAATTTGATTGAATTATATTTTGTCACCTCGTGAAATAAGTAGGAGACCCATTAGTTCAATATGAAAGAGTTTAGATTTTAT
Organism: Pictodentalium vernedei; assembly: GCA_031216915.1. Lineage (NCBI taxonomy): Eukaryota > Metazoa > Mollusca > Scaphopoda > Dentaliida > Dentaliidae > Pictodentalium > Pictodentalium vernedei. The sequence goes on along the minus strand of CM062294.1, from coordinate 519,580,517 downwards.
TTTCCCGCTCTGACCGACTTGGACCCCGTAAAACTGCCACGGTCACGATTACCTATTGTGCATAAGTATGTGACATTAAAAACCAAAAAATAAATAATTAATTCCAAAGGTGGTGGATTCATTAATTAATGCTATGTTGTGATCGGTTTTGATTATAAATGTTAAATTTAATACTTTTTCATTCAGCAATATCTGACTGATTCAGTGAGTGATTCTAAAAAATGCGACGTTTTTAGTTAGATATGTACTTTCAAAAAGCCCAAAGCCGCACGAAAAGAACAGAACTTACCTCGTCCTGAATTTGCCCGATACGCCAGTCATCAATCTGAATCCACGGTTACGTGAAACTCAAGATTTATTCCGAAAGCGTTCAGACGATATTTTGTCTTGGAAACGTAGGAATCTTCACTTGCAGTCGTGTTTGAGCTGACATTTTATGGCCTTTTTGCATCTCGAATGGAAAAGGGTGGTTAGAGGTAAGTAACTTCGTGAATTATAAATATTTAAATTTCCTCTCACGAAAACCAATCGCAGGCACCAAACAAGAATTTGATAATTTGTGAAAAGAAAGTAAAATTTCGCTGCTGGGAAGAGAATAAAACATGGACATCGGCAACGGTTTCGCTTAAAAACTAAAATTTGGCTACTTTTGTATTGTCGTTACACATTGAAAGTGATTTCATGCTTGTTGATAGATTCGAATTAGTTTGTTCAGAAGATGTGGCTACAATATATAACATGTCTTTCTGTCTAGTCATCGGGATAGTCATCTGGGAAGTTTATAGCCGTATGAACTCTTTGTAGTCCTCCATGGTCCCATGTTGTCTGATTCCGTCTTCTCCAGTTCCTCCGTCGCAGAAGACTTGGTGGGTGAAAGTAGGACAAGAAAAGAGTACATTAAACGTGATAACCCCCCCCCCCCCCCCCCCCCCCCCCCCCCCGTTTACATCATCATTAGGCCTCAAAGTGCTGGGTATTACGGCGCTTTGTTGAAAAAAAAACTCTTTCATTCTTTCGTCGAACCGGCTTAATGGAACCTGAACTCTCCAGGTTGGGATGAGTGCGAGAGGTGGTCATGTAACCATCGGTACTACCACCCCAACCCGAAGAAGGTGGACATTACGTGGAGACTCCAGATTCAAGCGTAGCGGCGTCGTTGCAATTTCCCGTGGGAATTCTATCAGAGCGATAATTAACCGTCTTCATACACCAAAGGTCATCAATTTTCTGAAAATTTATCTTATGGATAGTTTTCTGGGTGAGTTGTGTCTACAGGGCTGGAAATGAATAAAATTGACGGGTGTAGTTTTAAGCTCCCGCGAAATCGGAGACGAGAGTAAATTGCACCCGCAAAATGTTAGTATATGAATTTTCGAGGGAATACTGTCATCAAACACCAGAAACCTAAACTCTTGAACACGAGCGGCCGCTTTTCCAGCCAGGAACATGATACATCATAACGTCATTAAATGTGTGGGGTAGACCAATCAGTATTTTCAACGTGCAGCCTCGAGGCTGCACGCTGAAAATATTTATTGGTCTACCCCAAATAATGAATGTGTATACTCTTCTAATTGTTGCCATTGAACTGGCATGGCAGATACCACTAGTGTTCGAAACCAAGGGTTAAATGTATAAGGAATTGCTGAATTATGACAGTAACTTGCCACCGGCCACAGTGTGACGCTTTCTCAAAACAACACACATTTATATGCCCTCACAGTATATTAGTGTTCCACAATATTTTTCAACAAGTGAATTCTTTAACTCCCGTAAAATAGAAATCACGGGTGCTGACGGGAGCAAATGCATTCACACCCGTTTCATTTCCAGGACTGTGACTACAATCTCAGACTTGGTGGCGAGCGGTAGGAACTCTTTCTCGACGATGTCGATGTTGACTAATTTCGTCTTCGATTTGTAGTGAACCCGACCAGGGATTAAAATGGGAGGTGCGGTCACGTTAGTCCCCATTTTCTCCCCCCCCCCCTCCTCCCGCCCCCCCCCCCCCTCCTCCATTTTGGCCACGCGAGAGGACCGAGTGGGGAATTTAGGTCAGCGCAAGGGCGATTACAAGTGCATGGTAACCGCCTTCCTCTCGTTCTAGGCCCCGTCCTAGTGCTTTGTTGGAAGACTTTTCTTTTTCTTCGAACCAGCTGGACGGACCCGGAGGAATGAAAGTAAAGACCAATGCGAAAGTTTGTCTTCTCACGAAACGTACATTCCCAACCCGAAGGTGGAGTTGGCCCAGATGATCCCAACACTCTACTTTATTCTATGTTACAGCAGATTGCTGTAGTTTATTTTAAAAGAAATTAATTTTATTTCCATTATAAGATAACCCAACCAGGTGTCTTATATGTGTTTGCAATGTTTTCAGAACCCATACGCCAGGTGTCTCTCCAGACATCCAGTATCTTCCTCAACATTTGCTATAACTATGGTGCAGGGGTAAATGGCGGAAATTCATATTAACTCAACTGATTCCCTATTGACAAACTGTTTACACCATTGTATTAATAGTTTGTAAACAGAGAATCAGTTTCCCTGTTGAGAAACTCTCTATCAAAAAGATATAATGTCCTGGCTATTTGATGGTTCAGCCTTTTCTGACAGTATATCATAAATTGAGGGGAAGTTGTTTGAAGGCTACCCACCAAGCCCAAGGCTTGAATGATCAATAACAACCCAGCATTTTGCTCATACATTTATATGACTGAAACTCACAATTACATAATGTGAATCCGTGAAAGCAGTCAGTTACATTGAGAAATGGTATTATGTCACTGTATGATGTCTACTATTCATGGTGAGAAGAGTCCTTTTATTGTCAGATCTGGTTAGATTACATTTATGTTACATTACAAATTCCAATAATTCGTTTAAATTGCTTTAACCTTTTTCAAAATCGTGAACCACTGATGGTGTGATGGGGAACGGTGACCTTCTGTCCACATTCCCATTCTGCTAACCCTTATCCTGTACTACTAATCACCCCCTGTTAACATAGAGGAGATGGAGTAGTGGCAAAAAGCGTACACAAGCTTCCCCGATCAATATGCATCACTTATTTGAAAGATATCAGCTCATAGAAAAATATTTCAAGGCTTGGAAAAAACGTGTTTTCAGAGCCGCTGACCTACCCACCCACCCCTCCTTGTGTCCGAAAAAAAATTGACGCCCCCCCCCCCCCCCGGGTAATCACATTCTTTAGGGCTACCGAAATTCCCCCTCTAGCGCTGCATAAATCCGTTCCGTTGCATCCCACTTGTGAGAGCTCTAGAGCTATAGGTTAACCGAAAACCGAACCGAGGTTTTGGGGTTTTTTTTAAAAACCGAAACCGTCGACATCCCGTAATCTAAGGTTTTTCGTTTTTTTATTAAAATACTCTCTTGCTGCAGAAATTCACAGAATGTAGCCATCCCTGAGTAGTGAGAGTACCCAGACACTGCCAATGGCAGTGTCTGGGTACTCTCACTACGCTGGGAAGGCTACATTCTGTGAATTTCCGACATTTCAGTTTAGTTGTGTTTGCAGCTTTCCTCAAGTTGCGTGTAGGTGTCAGACCTCGAAAAATGGCCAAGCACAATAAAAGTTCTGTATATTTAGGTAATTATTATATTGGCCTTCCTGATTCTTCATGTATTATAGCTTATTTCGGGCATTCATTGAGTTTCATTCAATTTCACTGCCATTCAGTTATGATTCCGGACAAAAAGAATGAGTTTTATTGAATTTTATTTGGCCTCATGAACAAACCGAAAACCGAACCGAACCGAGGTTTTACTCCACCTGAAAAACCGAAACCGAACAAGAAATTTAAAAACCTACAGCTCTAGTGCAAGCGTCCGAGAATCTTCTTTTAGAATCCAAAAGAATGGGTGCTACGGAACGAACTCGGATCACCAAAGGAAAAATACTGGTAACTAATTATTAATAAGCATAAATCAATATGGTCGGCCTATTTTGCATTCAGCAATGTCAAACTGATTCAAAGAAAAAATGTGACGTTTTTAGTTAGATAACGACTTTCAAAAAGCCCAAATACGCATGAAAACAACAGCACTTACCCAGTGGCGTAGCGGAAAATCTTGTGCCCCCCCCCCCCCCCTCCGCGAGTTAGAGACAGAGCCCTTTCATAATGGTGGTTGCCTTTAAAACGGGAGCAAATTTAGCGTTGTTACCGTGCACATCATACAGGATTTCACGTAGTACATACGCCATAAATTAAATGAAGGTATAGCCTATAGGATCGATTCTAAAAGTACGACTCTGTCGATTTTTTCATTACATGTTTTAAGTTTCACCCCCACCATCCAACGATACACACATGCACGCCCAACATGTGTTACTTGAGAGGCACCAATGTATGTATATTGTTCATTTCTCACCCCTATCAGTTACAATGATGTAGCGTTCACTTAACCCTTTACCTCACCTGAAAAGCAGACGACACTTGCAAAAATAATTCTTGAATAATTTATTTTTTTTCATTTTTTGTCTCAAAAACATAGGTTATGACCCCTCGTTGGAGCTCGTTCCAACGAGGGGTCATAACCTATGTTTTTGAGACAAAAAATGAAGAAAAATAATGAAAATTAATTGGCGATTTTTGAGAATAGCGCTGGACGGTTTTGACTGTTACGTTAGCTAAAGGGTTAAAAGAATAATACACAAACTACAAAGAGTACGTCGTGTGGAAGTGAGAGTTTGAAATTATGTGTATTTGGTACACAGTCTCGATCTCTCTCTCTCTCTCTCTCTCTCTCTCTCTCTCTCTCTTCCAGCGTTGGGACGTCCTTCAAGACGGTGCCCCCTTCTAGCCGCCCCCCCCCCCCCCCCCTCCCCGGCAATGCGGGGCCGGGCCCATCCCTTACGCCACTTCACTTACCTCGTCCTGAATTTTCCCAATGCGCTTTTCATCACGTCAAACTCCAGATTTATTCCAAAAGCGTTCAGACGATATTTTGTCTTTGAAACGTTGGAATATTCGCTTGCAGTCGAATTTGAGCTGACATTTTATTGCCTGTTTGCTTCTCGAATGGAAAACTGTGGTTAGTGGTAAGTAACTTCGTGAATTATAAATATTTTAAATAAATTTCTTCGATAGAAAAAAAATCTCGGGCACCCAAGTGACCCAACAAGAATTTGATAAGCCCATTGCCGATTATACGGAAGGGTCCTAGCGCCAACGAGACAAAAAATTAAATCGTAATTACGATTTACTAAACCGTAATTACGATTTAATAAACCGTAATTGCGATTTAGATAAACCGTAATTACGATTTAATAAACCGTAATTACAATTTAGATAAACCGTAATTACGAATTAATAAACCGTAATTTCGATTTACTAAACCATAATTACGATTTACTAAACCATAATTACGATTTAATAAACCGTAATTACGGTTTAGCTAAACCGTAATTACGATTTAATAAATCGTAATTACGGTTTACGTAAACCGTAATTACGATTTACCAATATGATTTCGATTTCATATGAACATTATTACGACATAGATAACTACGAATAGTAGTTTTAATAAGGACCCCACACCCCTTGTAAACACCCATATCTCAGACTAGATTGGCCAAGTTATGGTCATTATTTTTTGGTTTTAATACCGTTTTACTCCCATATAAAATATCTTTCACACGTATTAAAATTATGATAATTGGAGTCGGTCATGCTGGAGCCTATGAAGAATTCTATATCCTCGGACACTGATTCCACTACTTCATAACGGACATGACAATGGGAATGATGGGAATGTATATAGCATACAAATCGAATGTAGGGGAAAGTGGTCTAAAACGGGCCCCTAAAGGAAATCTTTAAAAAAAAATAGAAGAAAAAAAAGACTGAAAAATATAGGAGTTCAAGTGTAATACAATTCAATTCACCACTGGTTCATTTCCAATTTGTAACATACCAGTTATAGTAGAACTCGCTATAAATTCTGATACGTGACTCTAACTGACCCCCCCCCCCCCGCCCGGGCCCGATTTACCCCACGGGTATAGATAAAACGGGCCACTGGGGTAAGCAAGTCACTGGGTCTTTTTGTTGCAGTCACTTTCAGGATTGCATACATTTTATTTCAGTCATCTTATTCCACATAAAAACGCACTCGCGGCATGTAAATAAAAATATATCCGGGGATGGGGGCACCCCATCGGTGCGTGTGTGTGGGGGGGGGGTACGAGGTTCTCACCCGTATGTGATACTTTATACATATTGGGACTCTATTCAGTCCCACATCACCACTACACACAGAAGCAATTGCTCTCACACATCTGTCACATCCCTGTGTTGGTTTTACGGAGGTATTTTTTTTCGGGGCCCGTTTTACTCGGAACATACCATTTCCAGTGAACCACCAGGTTTAAAACTTTCAATACACCCAAAGGCCTATTATTTTATTTCGAAAGTAAGCAGCTTAATTTGGTTTTGTAGTGACACAATTTCTAGAACATAAGATTACAAAATGAGCTTTGAGTTGTTGATGGAACAAATAAGAAAAATGCTATAAGAATTAAATGTTTCTAAATTTTTAAGTAACTGCGCTCCAAAACTTCACGGTGATACGCATGGGTGTTTTTCTTCAAGACAACAAGAGTTGCTCCCCATTCGTTGTCTGTACGACAGTTTGCTCGGTTACTCGTTTTATCTTGGGGGACCGTTTTTGACCACTTTTCCCCTACATATTTTTCTTTAAACTAACTTTTATTAACCATTAACATTAGAATGATATTTATTGAATGATAGTTCAATAAATCATCGTAGAGCATAATAAATCGAAAAAGACGCGCTTTGGAGTAATGGCTGTCGTTATTGCAATATAGGTGAACTTTTGGAACAGCGAACTTTCGCAATTCCAAACCTTAATTCGCAATACGATATATAGCTACCGAACTTTCGGAATAGCGAGCCTTCGGAATAACAAACCGTGTCCATATTCCAAACTGTGTGGTGACAGGGCTGTCGCCTCCGTGTCCTTGCCAACGAGGGTGAGTAAGGGGGGGGGGGGGGGGGGGTGGCGAAAGTGCTGATCATCGGTTAACCCGTAATGGTAGAACAAAGAAGGAGCTGCCAGTTAGGCTAAAAGCTACAAGAATACATCATTCCGGTGCTGAAAATCGTTGCGAGGGTTCTGAGAGAACCCCCGGACCCCCTGTTATGCCTCCTGTCTTCAGTAGTCGAACCAAAAGCCATCTGTTGCTACACCATCCGTCTTACTTCATAGAAAATTAACTCGCACTTTGATAATCTCGCCTGCCCTGGATCGGTGCGTCGAATTACCAAAACGGACCGAAACACGACTGAAACGGACCGAAACATGTGATCAAGCTACCGAAACGGGAGACCAACCTACCGGAAGTCATCGGCCATCCAAAAGGCTGAAACGGGTGATAGGAAGGCCTTTTCCACTGTAAGGAGTGTGCGTCCATTCCACCACCCCCATTCCTAACAAACATGTTGAGTTAATATCTCTCAGGTGACTTTTGATAAGTGAATCACAGCACAGTCAGATGCATGTGCATATCATTGGAAGGAGGCACCAAAAAGTGTATATCGACACAGACACTTGGGTCTACCAAAACTGTTTTATTGTTTTACGAGTAAACGGGGGGTCTGGGATGTAGGCCTACTAATTAGTTGTAATTTGGTATCAACGGGTATTTTCAAGATTGAAACCAAATAACTATCAAGAAATAAATATTTTTTATGTTTATGATTAAGAAAATCGATGCGCAACTCACTAAAAAGTGTATACCTAGTGATAAGTTTCTACATAACATAGCCCAAATAACTGGACTCGGAGGTGTGAAAAACGGAGATTGGACCGAAAAATAGTTGACGCGTTAGGCCTATCGGACGGGGAGTGGAGGGGGGGGGGGGGCGTCACGGTGTTTACAACTGTTTTACAGTGTCATCCAGGCTGATGTGTCCAGACATCCATGTTAGTGTGGTTTTGTTACAAATGATTAAACACCGGTGTCTATTCGTAGTATCTGTGCATAACCCTCCTAACTCGCGTTGTGAAAGGGGGTAGGGTTGTGGGAGGTGTGGGCGCAGTTACCACTTTAAAAATTTGTAAAGGCGCCATCCAAACTGATGTTCTGTTATAAATTGGTAAACACTGGCGTCTATCCTTAGTGTATACCCCCACCCCACCCCCAAACTCGCATCGTTTACGGGTGGCAGGGGTGTCGGTCATCGTGCTAAAAAAAACTGGGGAGCGGGGGGGGGGGGGGGGTACCATGTTAAAAAATTGTAACACGCCATCCAAACTGATGTGTCTACACATCCATATTAGTGTAGCTTTGTTAAAAAAAAATTATTCGTAATTACGATTTACTAAACCGTAATTACGGTTTAGCTAAATCGTAATTACGGTTTATCTAAATCGTAATTGCGGTTTATTAAATCATAATTACGGTTTATTAAATCGTAAAAAAAAGCCGCCAGAAGACTCCATTTAATAAATGATTTAAAAATTTTGTTGGGGGACAAACGCCACCCCCTCCAAACACTCTGTGATCGATCGCGCCTCCGGCACTCGCTGCAGATGCCTTTATCATCTGTGCAATATCCCGTCATTTTTGAAAGGGGAGCCGTCACAGAATTAACCACGGGTCCGAATTTCCTTTCCCCGGCCCTGCGTGGACCTTCCACTTCGTGGGTGTTTTTTGTAATAAGACAGCTTCCAGTGTGTGACATGTAAGTTTGAGTTGAAGGAGAAAATAGTCAAAAAAAGAATTTATATATTTTTATGTCCGATTCTTGTCTTATTTATATAGGAAACATTCGTCTATAGTTTACACCGGTCAAGGTTATTCTTCAACTCATTTTGATTTGTACTGCATATGGACAAAATATTATTAGTAGACACGCGTCTCTGCTACTAACAGACTATTTTCATTCACTTTTTAGGGACCACGCCCTCCCCCCTCCACCCCAACCTCTTTCAGCTGGAACATCTGTGTATTATGCTTGAAAATAGTTGTATGGGTTGGTTGTTTTGTTTGAATACCCAGGGTTTGCATTTTCACTCACGCAGACATTTTTATGTCATTTCAGTGATATATCTGCAGTCTTGTCACTCGTCAACAAAACAAAACCACGATGCCGAGTCTACCTTCGCTTGTGGGAAGGGGTTCTTTGTGGTATTCATTTCACTAAAAAAATCAGTATTATTTTGCCCTGTCCATTAAATGAAGTGTTGAAAGTGTGTTATTTTCTCTATCTTTATTAGTATTAAATCGAAAATGCACATTTTCTCGTTTCAAGCAAAACATTTTGGTTGTTTCTGTGTATGACAGATAGTCTGATCGAAGTGTTTACCCGAAGCTACCTCTGACCTTGCATATCATTAACGTCAAAGATGGCAAATCGGTAATGAGCTCATTTGTGGAAAGAAAGGAAAATTTCGCTGCTGGGAAGAGAATAAAACATGGACATCGGCAACGGTTTCGCTTGAAAACTAAAATTTGGCAACTTTTGTATTGTCGTTACACATTGAAGGTGACATTCATACTTGTTGATAGATTCGAATGAGTTTGTTCAGAGGATGTGGCTATACAATATATAACATGTCTTTCTGTCTATCAAAGGGATAGATAGGGAAGAATCCTTCTCGTATTCATTCGCTCGGCGCTGGCCTTTTTCTTTGATGTTCGTTGACGTGCTATCTTTTACAGGTTTGAGATAAAAAGAATCCTAAATTGGAATATTTGCGCAGCTCTAAATGAATGCTTTGGGTTTTTTGTGCGCCGAAGGGACAGTATGGGACAATACAATCTCTTTCGAATATCATAGTTCTAGAATTTCTGACCGTGGGAGAGGAGGAAATCGAGAAAGCAGGGAGGTGTCACGTGTGTTCATCGGTGCTGCCTTTTGCCGGCGATCCTTATATTTGTGCTTTTCTTGGGTAGGGGTTTAATTTGAGTTTTATGGACCACCTTCTGCTCCATTTCGGCAAATTGCTGTCGCAATCATGCCGTGTCGTCTTGCCATTATTAAGGTATTGCTGAAATAAACTCTCTTTTCAAAAGGTATCTTCATCAGCTCCGGCATCTCTTTCCCGGGATAGTCATCTGGGAGGTGAAAAGCCAGGATATCAGGCTTGGGGCTACGCCGTATGAACTCTTTGTAGTCCTCCATGGTCCCGATGTTGTCTGATTCCTCTTCTCCACTCTCCAGTTCCACCGCCATAGAAGACTTGGTGGGTGAAGGTGGGGCACGCGATAACGACCTTTTCAACCTTGATTTTGCATCCTCATTGTCTCTCGAGCGAGGCCTCAAAGTGCTGGACATCTCGGCGCTTTATTGAGAAAAATTTCTTTCCTTTTGTCTTTGAACCGTCTTAGTGGAACCTGACCTCTCCCGGTGTGCTATGGATGGGTGCGAGAGGTGATCCTGTAATCATCGGTACTACCCCAACTCGAAGAAGGTAGTGATGGATAGAAAGAAATGGTTTCGCGCGCCGAAGGCGCGCAGGGACGATTTGGGGGACAGGCCCCTTTCGACCCTCGGTGACAGTATGTGAGTTGGTGTTAGTCTGGACGTGGCAAAGGAGTAGAAAGAAGGAGGAGGTTTAGCCGCGTTTGTTCTTTTTCCGGTGCTTCTTCCTTGGAGGTGGTTGTGATGGCGATGTTGCTTGTATTTTTTGGAATTCTTGGGCCGCTGTGGTGTGCTTCTGTTCAGGACAGTATTTTTCCAGTACTTCACGGGTTCTTCTGAGGACTTCTACTGAGAAGTTTTCCGGAACTGTCAGGCGTTCCGGCAGTGAAGGAAGAGGAGAGTGAGGTGTGGGAGGTGGTGAAAAGGCAACTTCCAGTTCCTCCTCAGTCTCCACTGGACGTTCTTCATCCAACTTTACCGGCTCAGGAGCCGGCAGTTGATTGGGAGTACCAGTGGGACTAGGAGGGGAACTGGCGGCTGCCTCCAGAACCTCCGCCCCCTCACTCAACTCTTTCTTCCTGTTCCGGAATGCCTCCATGCGCCGGGCGTCCCTGCGCTTGGTTGATGGACTCTTCTTCTTTCTCCTCTTCTCAGGGCCTCCGTGCCTCTTCGGGTGAGGACCAGTGGGAGAGGGGATCCTCTCTCCAAAGGTGCTACCTCTCCCCGAAGAGGATGGTGTTTCGTGTTTTACAACTTTCTTTACTTCGAATTCCAATTTCAGGTAGACACTCATGCCTACCTCCTGGACAGTCCAGGAGACAGGACATGAGATGCCCAGAGCTGAGATGGTCTTCTCCAGTCTATCAGGTAGCTCCATGGTAGATGTGCACACTTTGCAGTCAGAAGTGTGAATGATGAAAATGATGGAGTTCTCTTAAAGTCTATTAATAGGTAGACATTGCGGGAAGACTCCAGATTATTGTTTTCAAGATTTCAAGCGTAGCGGCGTTGTTGCAATTTCCCACGGAAATTCAAGTAGAGCGATAATTGACCGTCTTCATAAACTAAAGTCAAAGGTGCGAAATCAGAACATCAGTTATCTGTAGAGCTGTAGGTTAACCGAAACCGAACCGAGGTTTTTAGTTTTTTTTAAAAACCGAAACCGTCGACATCCCGTAATCCAAGGTTTTTCATTTTTTATTAAATACTCTCTTGCTGCTGCAGAAATTCACAGAATGTAGCCATTCCAGAGTAGTGAGAGTACCCAGACATTGCCAATGGCAGTGTCTGGGTAATCTCACTACTCAGGGAAGGCTACATTCTATGAATTTCCCACATTTCAGTTTAGTTGTGTTTCCAGCTTTCCTCAAGTTGCGTGTAGGTGTCAGACCTCGAAAAATGGCCAAGCACACTGAAAGTTCTGTTTATTTAGGTAATTATTATATTAGCCTTCCTGATTCTTCGTGTATTATAGCTTATTTCGGGCATTCATTGAGTTTCACTCAATTTCACTACCATTCAGTTATGACTCCGGACATACGAATGAGTTTTATTGAATTTTATTTGGCCTCATGAACAAACCGAAAACCGAACTGAACCGAGGGTTTACTCCACCTGAAAAATCAAAACCGAACAAGAAATTTAAAAACCTACAGCTCTAGTTATCTGGAAATTTATCTTATGGATAGTGTTCTGGGTGAGTTGTGGCCACCATCTCAGACTTGGTGGGGTGCGGTTGGAACTCTTCCTCGACGATGTCGATGTTGACTAATTTCATCTTCGACTTATAGAGAACCCGGCCAGGGAGAAGGATAAGGCTGAAACGGTTGGCTCATTTTCACAACCGACTAACCGAGAGCTGTAACCGGTTGATATCCGGTTATCCGTAGCCATTATTTCACCGAATCTGGGATCAAAACTGTAGCAATTGGAAAGCAGTATTCTCAGAAACTATTCCGTAGTGTGTATACAAACGAACGTTGTCGAGTACTCGACAACGTTCGTTTGTATACATACTGCGGAATAGTTTCTGCGGTTACTCAATACTCACGGACATTGCCGATCATTAACGAAGTCTTGAAGCCAAAGTCGATTATTTCGCAATATATACAACGCGGCTTCGAAATGTAATCTATCCCTAAGGAGAAGCGGCAGATTTACTACGTTGAAACCGTGGGATAACGATCACTATCGATATTTTGGATAACCGGTTGACGGTTTTTTTTTGTCAAATCGGTTAGGTAGGTAACCGGTTTCAAACTATTTCAGTACTAGATAAGAGTGGGAGGTGGGGTCATGTTAGTCTCCATTTCTTTCCACTCTCCTCCCTCCTCCTTCAATTTGTCCATGCGAGAGTACTGGCTTGGAATGTAGGGCAGCGTAGGGGAGATTACAAGTGCATGGCAATCGCCTTCCTTCCGAGCTAGGCCCCGTCTCAGCGCTTTGTAGGGGGACTTTTCTTTTTCTTCACACCAGCTGTACGGACCTGGTCTGATGAAAGTAAAGACCAATGCGAAAGCTGGTCTTCTCACGAAACATACATTCCCAACCCGAAGGAGGTGGTGATGGAGTTGACTTTATGTCCACAATGGAAGACACGACCATCGCTAACCTGGAAACTGGGGATTATTTCTTTAGTAGCGTTCAAGCCTAGCACTGTTGTTACAGTTTCCGACGTAAGTCCATGGAAGTTCGAATTAACCGTCATTACACTCGGTTCTAATTGACCGTTTTCACACTCTGAAGTCTACTGTGTGAAATGAATCGGGACAGGCGGGAATAGGAATCCAGAATGGAATGAGATTTCTTTTTCCGAAATAGTTTTTATTAGTGTTCAACCGATGATCGGAACCAGCCACCACAATCGGCCGTTTGTGGGCAATCGGATAACAACGACATCGGCTGGAACATCGGCACTACATGTATAAAGCTTACAATTGAGCGTACTTGCGGCAATCGCCAGTTCATACCGGAAAAGTGAATGTGTACGCGAGTAAACGGAGGCAGCTGGAGTTCATTATAGCTGAAGTGGCTTCCAAATTACGATACAATTAATGGGTCTAACTGCGCGACATTACGGAAGGCGATGTCTCCATGTCCTTACGACCAAACAATCGGTGCCACAAAAATATCAGTGTAATGGTATCTCGAATCTTTGCCCGGTAATTCAATCTATTTTCTTGAAAATTTGAGAAGCACGAAAAAGATAGCTTCTTGTTTCCAATTTAGACGTGTGAGTGCAATAGCATACCTCAAATCGAAAGCACTGAATTAATTTTAATAAAATTAAATTTTTTAACCCTTTACCCAACGAAGAGAATATCAAAATGTATTTTTTTAATTACTATTTTTTTTTAATTTTTAAAAAAAAATTCATCAAAACCATATCATGTGACCCCCTCATTGGAACGAGAGCGATGAGCTCGTTCCAATGAGGGGTCACATGATATGGTTTTGTTGAAATATTTTGAAAAATTAATTTTTTTTCAACTGCTCAATTTGCAAATTACGCGGGCGGATGCGGGCGATTCGTTAAGCAAAGGGTTAAAGGAAAACAAAGTGGAAACTTAAAGGCTTTATAGAATACACTCAGGTGACTAATCAACAAGTGATTTACTAATTAGTTAATAGTACTAATCGCGTCGGCGTCGACTAGTCAAAAAATCGTTTCAACACTAGTCACATGAGATCCTGCTGAAAGGGGACCCCCTGGGTACATGATATACTACTTATATAATTTTGCTTACAATCCGCTCAACATTACATTCGTGTGACTGACAATCCGTCGCTTCTGGTCGGTGTTTACATGTATTACTGTGCAATGAAGGCCAACGAAGTTTCAAAAAACCTGTTGCTCGATTAGAATAAGGTTACTTGACACAATTACAGCGATGTCATTAATTTGTTCAGTCGTTTTTTCTTTCTCCTGTGATGATGAACGATGACGTTCTGTCAGTGAGACATACATTCCAAATGGTAGAGGTGGAAATAATCTAGTATTTAATGACTATAAATACAGAATAAATCACGAAGGTCCGACGCAATACACTGGGTATGCTGTAAAAAGGCTGTAGTGCAACATTAAATACGAAGAATGATATAGTTTCCTCTGTTGGTGCTCAACACAATCATCCAGCAGACTTCGACCAGATTAAAGTTGATACGTTTTTGACAAATATGAAAAAAATTGTGAGTTGTGACACAAAGCCCGTGGCTTCTATATATCAGGATCTAGTATCTTCACTCAGAAATGACCAAACTGAATCAAGTGTTGTTGAAAAAGTTCCCACGTATTATAGTGTAAGATCGGCCTTATATCGATCTCGTGTTTTTTTTAACAATATTTTTATTTCCTCAATGAAATGGGGTTTGGCGACCAGGCAATGCCTATATTAACGCCGTACCCTACAGAGAAATACAATACAATACAATGGTGCAGGTGCAACTGTACATAAAACAGAAACTGATCCAATGAATTGGAAAGAAAGAGAAAGTACCATACTATATCCCACCATCTCCTTTAAATAATTTACCTATCTATTGGGTGTGGAGGCAATCGATCTCGTGTTAAGACCAGGCCGCCTCTCCCAAAGACACGGTCATCCATAGATCTGCTGGACACATACAAAAGCACTACAGTTGATAATAGATTCCTTCTTGCAGATAATGGGGAGAACGAAAATGAACTTCTGATTTTTGCAACAGATAGTAATCTGGCGTTTTTAGTAGCAACGGGCACTTTTTATTATGATGGCACTTTTGACAAGTGTCCAAAAGTATTTGTGCAACTGTACACCATTCATGCATTTGTTGAAAACAAGATGGTTCCCTTAGTGTACGGATTTCTACCAAACAAAACCCAGGCAACATACACGAGATTCTTTCGGATTATAAGTGAGAAGGCACAGGAGATAGGTTTTCCGCTAACCCCAAGTTGTGTATTCACGGATTTTGAAAGTGCTGCACAGAATGCCTTCGGAACAGTGTTTCCATCTATTAGCATGAAAGGATGTTTCTTTCATTATACTCAAAGTGTGTGGAGATATGCGAATAGTTGTGGCTTGAAAACGGATTACCAACAGGATACAAACATTCAGCTTCTCATTCGAATGACAATGGGTCTACCTCTGGTTCCTGTAGATCAGATTAGTGACACTTGGCTTATGGTGCTAGAAGAATGGGAGGATGTTCTTGAATCAACAGATAGGCAAATGGATCCCCGAGTAACCCGGTTCACTGACCGGCTATGTTACAACATATTGGATTGAGGGTGAACATGGGAGAGAAACCTGGACTCACTTTGAAACCGACGGACCTCGAACAACAAACCATGTAGAGGGGTGGCTTTCCATGAGGCAAGTATTTTGCAGTTGAATACGGGTGGAAAATTGGCACCGCGAAAGAGAAAATATGGTGTCTTCCCACTAGACCAATTCCCCTTAGACCAACTACATAGTGTTTCTGATTAAGGGTTGATTAAGGAAAACAATTATTTATAAAAATCTGCCCAACATCTATAAAATATCGACAAGCCAGAAAATGAGCAGACTATCATCTGAAAAATGAAGTCCCCAGAGGTTGAATTTGGTGATGCTACCCTGCACAGCAGGGTAGCATCACTAGATTTACCCTCTGTGAACCTCACCCTGAATCAAGGTCTCAAAAATAATCAGAAAGAGATACCCAGAGGATAAACTGGCCCACTGTATGGGATAGCATCAGCAAATTTCCCCCTCTGGGGACCTCATTCTGCAAATGACAGACTGCTTATTTTCAGGCTTGAATATCAATAACATTAAATACATTTATAAATATTTATAAATATATCAAATTATTGATATAGAATTATTTTTAAAGTAGAACACACCAGTTGGTCTAAGGGGAATTGGTCTTTTGTGAATTGGCCTCGTGGGAGTTGGTTTACAGGGAATTGGTCTAGTGGGAATGAACCGAAAATATAGGCGAATAGACAACATGATCCATCATTATAAACGATTATTCAATGAAGGTCAGATAGATATATTGGACTATCTGGATGCTGTGTCGAAAAGTACAGGGTACTAATTAACTATATGTATGTATGTGTGTAACAGAAAATTTTGTCATCAATCAGCATCAATAGGAAAAAAAATGTTCAATTTTAGTGTTCAAAACTAGCTTTTCCGGTTTATTAAGTATTTTTTTTCGGAAAAATATTTCATTTTTTTATGATTTAGTAAATATTTTTCCGTATATTTTTTCGATCGAAAACCGCTATTCATTTGTTGCGTAAAATATTTTATCAATCAAAAATGCTATTTATCTTCTCCCTCGTCCATAAATATCGGTTCTTGATTTATAAAAATATTTCTCGTTATTGCCGAAATCTCTCCTATAAATTAGAAATAAACTATAATCTCCTTCCCTTTGATGTAGAGGATTAATCACACCTTCTTGTCCTACCTTTGGAAACAATAGCCGTCGGCACTTTGAGACGACCCTGTTTTTCTTTCTTCTTTGTCAGTCCTTGAACTTATTTATTCACACCTTCCATTGACTGTCTTATGCAATTGAAATCAATCAACGAATCACATATTGTTGCAAAATTGGCCGCTTGTGATAACGACTGGACTCCGCAGCCATCTCGAATCAATCAGCTTTTTCAATAAGTGGCAAAGGGCATACAGAAGCCAAAGAGAAGGAATCGAGCATGTTTATAGACTGGTAGATTATATGAAAAGGGCGTTCAGTCAAAATGAAATAGGAACCGCGCTATTACTCGACGTAGAAAAAGCGTTTGACTCTGTCTGGCACAATGGCATGAGATACAAACTAGCTAAAATGGGGGCTACCTACCAAAATTCTAAGGATCATATCATCATTTTTATCTGATCGAAAAATCAAAGTGAGGGTCAACCGCGAAGTGTCAGCCGAGGTAAAACTCGAAGCGGGCACTCCACAGGGTTCGGTCCTCGATCCGCTTCTGTTTATAATATATGTGAATGACATTGACAAACTAGGGAAGAACCATGTTGAACTATCTCATTTCTCAGACGACAAAGAAATGTGGACGGCCAGTAAGTCTGGAAACATAATACAAAACCGCCTGCAGGATACCATCCGCGACCTGCAAGATTGGTGCGTTCTGTGGCGCATCAAGCTAAATGCCACGAAAACACAAAGAATCACATTCTATAAAAAACAAAGGAAAAAGCCTGTCCCTAATATTGAGCTTAAGCTTTACGATCAAAAACTTGAATCTAGTAATGAGGCAAAGTTTCTGGGATTCAACCTGGATATCAGTCTCAATCTAAACAATCACATAAACTCAGTCACTGTCAAAGCCACTAAACGCATCAATTTCCTGAAAATGATTAGAGGTAAAAACTGGGGAGCCAATAAAGAAATTCTCCTCAATCTTTACAAATCATATATACGCCCAGTACTAGAGTATGGGGCCATAATAACAAGTGACCTGAATAAAACCAACATTGAAAAACTACAACGGGCCCAAAATCATGCCTTGCGCGTGGCTCTGCGCAAGCCCACGTGGACATCGATAAAACAACTTCACGAGATAGCAAAAATAGACACTATAGCAATGCGCTTAAAAGATCTTCAAAGCAAAACTCTAAATAGACTTCAAGACAGCGAATTAATAATAGAACTCAATGCGCATCGCGTCCTCAATAGGAAAACTAAATAATCTGGGGCGTGTCTATCGAAAGGGTTAAAGATTACATCATTGTGATGGGGTGAACCAGGCATTCTGTGACCTAAATTTAGAACTGGATGCGGGTGACACGATACGCACGAAAGCTTGCCTCTGTTACCAGTGGGAGTTGCAAACAGCGAGGAAAATCTCCACCTGCTGCCGGGTCTCCCCTCCCTGAGATATAAATCTCGGAGGAAAAATGCTGGCTTCCCCATCCACATGTCACTGGTCGTCACGGACGGAACAGTTGTAAATTAAAAACCGAATTGCTCTAATTTCCAGCTCTCTATCTTTTCTAACTCCTCTATCTCATCAGACAAACGACCAAACTGAATGACAAACTATGGGGGATTGAAACAATCCTCATGCAAAGATGTGCAGAAAACCTAACAGACCAAGGCAAGGATTGAAACAATCTTGCCAGCAAATAGCCCTTTTAAGGGCTTTTTGTGGGTGTGTGGGGGGGAGGGGTGTTGGAGGTCATTTGGAATTCCCGAAGGATAACCAGATACCTCAAAATCACATACGGCATCCTATCTCCCAGAAGGCTTGATGGATGACTCCCGTTTTTTTCAAACTAAACTGTTGGAGCTTTCTCCACTCCTTTTTTGTAACCGCTATGGTCATATACCGGGGCCGGTACCAAACCGGCGTTGCTGTTTGGTTTTCTTTTTTCTTTTTCCCTTAAAATTGCCATGGCTCAACATTATATTCTGGCTCGCCACCATGGAGGGTCTCAAACCTCTACCATCGCCAAGCTGGAACCGAATAGAGCCCACTCTCTAATAGTCTTAATGGCGTTTAGGGATTGATCTTTGACAATCTATCACTCCAATGCAAACTGCCGGGAATTCTAACCGCGTGCATACCCCTTCAGATCCCATTTGAGGCAATACGAAAGCTAGGCCTGTGTGATCCAAGATCCAAGTGAAATAAAATAAGGCTAACCGGGTCGCAAGGGATTTGTAAATACCACATCGTCCCTGCGAGCCTACGGCGCGCTAAAACTTTTCATTCATTCATTCATTCAGGCAAAGTGAAACACATGGAATGAAAATTCACACGCTCTGAACCAAATCAGATAGTTGATACAATTTTTCTTAAAGCTACGTCTCATATCTGCGCCCGAAAACCGCGCACGATTCGTACGTCCTATACTTATCATACCAATATCTTCGAGATTTCCATCTTAAAAGTTGAAATAAATAAAATATTTAAAATGTTGACCTGTGAATTTGTCTGAAAATTACGAACGAACGAAGAACAAAGCAATGGTTATCACGCGCTGAAAACGCTCAGGGACGGTTTGGGGCAGGCCCCTTTCGACCCTCAATAACTGAAGATGATTTTGTACTTGTCTGAGCGTGGTAAAGGAGGAGAGGGTAGTAGGAGTTAGGCGGATTCCATGTACAGATGGATGTCTTGGTTTCTTACTTTGTGGTAGTTAAGCTGTCTTCTTGAAAATTGGTTGAGGATCATATTCTGGATGTTCTCTGGGTAGTGTGTTTTAACCCATTCGATGTATGCCTTTGTTGTTCCGTAGCCGTTGGTCTTCACTTCGCCGTATTGTGCCCTGAAGCTGCGGTCAGCCAGTGCTGTGAATTTTTCCCATGGTATGGGCCGGAAATCAAGCGGTTTTCTTACTTCTTTTTTCTCGGGTGCCGGGAGTGGAGATTCATTAGTCTATGGCTTGTTGGATCCGATCCGATCGGAGGCTCAGGTCCAGATTGGTTGACCTCCATCACACCTTCCACCTCCCTCTCCTCTTTGCCTTCCGACCCCTTTGGTGAAGGGGAGCGGATTGGCGAAAGTTGGGTAGGTGGTGGTGACAGGGAGACATCAGTCGCCCTCTCCTTCTCCAGATTCTCGGTCTCTGTCCTTCTCTTTTCAGCCAAGCTTCCATTCGCCTGGCATCCCGGCGTCTGGTGGATGGAGTCTTCTTTCTCTTTTTCTTCTGGCCCTTTTCGGGTGATCCACTTTCCTTGCTGGACGCTGTGGTGTTCTTCAGTCCCTTCCCCGGGTGCGGGAAGCCCCGTTAAAGGAACTACCACTACCTGAGGTGGTTCTTGGTTGTATATGATGGTGATCTGAACGCAGCCCCTATTAACCTGGACAGACCAGTTAATTTGAGAGCTGGCATTTAGTCCCATCAAGGTGTCTTTTACTTGCCAAGGCAGGAAATCCAACTTCACTAATTCGTGAGGTGCTAATAAGGAGCTTCCAAACTTGCGGCCGTGCACTTGGAAAGCCAAGTGTGAAATGTGAACGACGTGCTGAAAATTACGTTTTCCGGCATATATACTTTTTCGCTTTGAACTTCTAATCCGATCAAAATCGCAATAAGTTTGACGGATAACCCGTCATTGTTCACGGGTAACTGGGCGTATTGTTTAAGAGAAACCGAAAACCGTTGGCCACAGACAGAAAACAATGGACTTATTAGCAGGTTATTGTTCCACGTGTTTCATATTTCTGCGTTGTCAAGGATACCAACAGTTCCGCGTCAGCCTTCGTTTGCACAAATTGAATTTATCAGATCTCAGTTCGAAACGATTTTGTTCATAAGGTGGATACATGATGTGTTTCGTTCTCGATTCTTTGAATTGGTAGTATATTGGAAGGATAAGGTAAGGGTTGTTATTATTATGTTTCCATTCATTACAAGGGCGGAACAGAGAGGGGGGCACCGCCTTATTTTTTATTTCTCTTTTTTTCACGAGCTCCGAGAGGAGGAGACACGATATTATCCCGAAAAGGCTTGGACACCACTACGGTTCATTCCCACTAGACCAATTCCCTTTAGACCAACTCATGCCTTCTGCTTTTAAAATAATTCTATATCAATAATTTGATGTATTTATAAATGTATTTAATGTTATTGATATTCAAGTCTGAAAATAAGCATTCTGTCATTTGCAGAATGGGGTCCCCAGAGGGGGAATTTGCTGTTGCTATCCCATACAGTGGGTCAGTTTATCCTCTGGGTACCTCCTTATGTTTATGTTTGAAACCTCAATTCAGTTTGAGGTTCACAGAGGGTAAATTTAGTGATGCTACCCTGCTGTGCAGGGTAGCATCACCAAATTCACCCTCTGCGTCTGGGGACCTCATTTTTCAGATGATAGTCTGCTTATTGGTCCAGTGGGAAGACACCAGCACTACCGGAGGTAGTGGGTGCCCATGTGTTATTGCTAATATCATACCTCAGGAATCCTGCACGGATCTCCTTTGGGCCGTTTTAAATTGACTTCTGTTTTTCAAAATTTGAACGAGTCGGTGACGGGTCGTTTCGTTCCTTTTCCTTTTCGTCCCCCGGGTCGTTTCGTACCTTTACCTTTTCGTACTGGGTCGTTTCGTACTCTTTTAGGTACGAAACGACTCATCAAAATAAAACGGAACGAAACGACTCATATAAAAAGGGGACGAAACGACTCAGTTTTAAAGGGAGGTAGCGAACGACCAACTTAAAAGATGATACGACAAAAAGGAGATATTTGAAGTATTTAATTCGCCGGACCGGCAGTAGATTATCAATAGAGAAGAGTGAGGAAAAACGGAATAACTTAATAAGCTAACACTTGAAATAGTGAAGGCCTGTGCCGATCGTAGACAGTAAGGAAAACGGGGTGTGGTGGGGAGTGGGGTTGAGGTGTTTGGGAGAGACGCTCCAGAAGGGACCTTGGGTGAAATCATTTCATTTCTTAATTTTGTTGTGCATTTAACTAGTGGAATATGAACACAGGTTGGTAGTTGGCCCTAAGGTATTTTACCAAGCATATGGACTATCCTAAGCTTGGTAACTGGCTTTTGAAATCGTTTGATGTTTATTTAACTTGTGAAGAATTGTAGCGTATTTTGAAAAATCGCTACGCTCAATTCTTCAGAAGTTAAATACACACGCAGAACTTGGAAACAATTTAAAAAGTCAAACTTCTCACTGATGACATAAATGAAGTAATTCTGGGCTGTAGAAGAAGACACAACAGAACGATGTGAATACATGTTTTTATTTCAACAGAGTTTCAGCATTTTTTCAATTTTCACAAAAAGAAATAAACAACGGAATAGCACTTTCGAAATTTTACAACAACAGTGTTTCTCAAGTTCATTCTGTTTAACGGTGTCGATTTTCATTTTCTTGATAATTCCAACCCTTGACGTGCTTTCGTGGTAAGCTTTTGATGTTGAGCTTTCCGAGAAATGACGTCGAGTGTTGGAATTATCAACAGGGGAAAACTGTGAAGAAAATTTCATTGTGGGTATCCTACAACTCATTCCTGATGATACTGTACCATATTCTTTTTCTTCTTTCGCATCTTTAGTTTTCAAAAAAATATAATAAAATAAGAAACAAAAGGGCATAATTTTTACAAAAGCACTACTTTGAAAGCTCTATTGTAACCCATATAAGAGAAGTGTCAAATACGTTCTTCATTTATATTATTCACATTTCACGTGTTGTTACTAAAATATGATACCACGGTTCTACTAATTAATAATCAAAAAACATTACTATTAATCGTTTATTTTATTATCAAAGAGATTAACTGCTTTATCAGCCAATAATTGACATTCTTTTTTAACACCACTAATAATCCTACAAACAGATCGATTGAATTAAAAACAATGCAGTGATGTCCACGACAAGACTGCATTGTTTTCAATTTGTTTGACTTGTTACCCACCGTCCTATCTTAACCCGTCTAATACTCTACGCTGCCTCAGAACTTTGGCCCCCCACCTTATTAGAATCCCCCACAAAATCGTGCCAGTGTCTGTGTTTTACAACAGTAACTCGGGAGGAATACTATTCATTCATTGGAAGGGTTTGTGTTTATTACGTAAACTTTAATTCCGTTTTTACAAGTGAATGTGGCTTCATTCAGGGCCAGGAGGTGTTTTCACTGATATTGCCATTTTAGGCATAATGTTCTTTAAAAATCTATATGTTATATTGAATTTTTTTAAAGTTAAAAACTATGCCTAAAACTTTCGAATAAAAATTTAGAAAAATAGAAGTGAAAATTACCCGAGTCGTTTCGTTCCTTTTTAGGTACGAAACGACTCAGTACGAAACGACCCAGTACGAAAGGGAAAAGGTACGAAACGACCCGTAACCAACGAGTCTGCATTATGGTTGTATTATTATGGTCTATATTTTGGTCATGTGCAGAAGGTCACAGGCAGCACATTGACTTTCCATTTTTTCAAACATTTCCTCATAGAGGTCCTCGGACCCTACCAACTAGAGTCTTTTTGTCGCGACGCACGAGTGGAATGTAGCGCTCCTCACAAACCACAAAAACGAAAAAAAACCTCAGAAGCAGAAGGTTTCTGTTTCATAGCCAGTGTTAAAATTAAATAATTTTCATATTGTCATGTCAAATGAGTTTCCAGGAATGGAGGGTACTGGTGGCGCCAGGGAGGGATCAGAAGTGGGCTATAGTCCCCCATCCAACCCCTTACCGGGGAGATCCACACACACAGATACACAACTAGTGGCTTTAGCTGCGTTTCACATTTTTCATTGAAAACACTTTGTTTCTTCACAATTCACTTATCAGTGAGAAATATATCATTCCACAATGAAACACTAGTTGATAAACAGGGGCGTCACGTGGCTCAAGTCCAGACTAATCAAATATTCCACCAGCGCCATCCAGGGACGTGGCTAGAGGTTTCCGATTGGGGGTAGGGTAGTGAATTTCCAACTAGGGGGGGGGGGGGGGGGGTAAACCTCCTCCCGGTCCCACCCCTAGTTGGAAATTCACTACCGAGAAAGATTTTGAAAATGAAACCATTAAAGGGGGCATAAAATTGATTCTGGTAACTGAAATGCCAACACATTTATGATAGAATTATCAGGTTGTTATTATTATTTAGTTTTCTTCTGGGAATTGAATATGTGCTAACCAAATGCTCAAGCTTTGAACTGTGAACAATTCACACTGTCCTAACATTAAATCAGATCTTATGTAGGAATGACCAATTTTCGATGTTTCATCATTTTGTAACTGTGAATGAAGGAATTAACTCAGGATAACGATTTTATATGATGCGAATTTCTTGAAGTGCATTTCGAGGATTTTTTTTTATTACGATAAGTAAACGTACTATAGAAATCTCGTACCGATTGACATCATGCATACTTATGAAACTCGATATTGCGCACACTGTAGTTGTACAGTACGTGGAGAGTGGATTGTAACTAAATCACCCGCGGAGTGGAGTTGTCACCCAGGCTATAATTTTCAAATTGTGTACATATCGACAAAAAACACAAGCAATGTTTCAGCCAATGAACCTCCGGGTTTAACCCGGAGGTCCATTAGCTGAAACTTTGCTGGTGCTGGTTATGCTTTGCAACAAAATTGCAATTATTCCTCGGGTGGAATCTCCACTCTGCGGGTGATTTAGTGATAATACACTCTCCACGTACTGTAAATAGTAACGGTTAGAATTTTTGCCGATTTGAAACCGAGTTGGAATTTTGGGAAGTAAAGGAGACAACAGCATCGACAAAGAAGCTCTAAAATCCAGATAGATTGAGTTTCCAACTACTCATGACTTGCCCTCCGAATTTCCAACTATAGGAAATTTTGGCCAGGATTGGGGGGGGGGTGACACCCCCCCCCCCCCCCCCCCCCCACATACCCCATTTTGCCAAGTCCCTGGCATCATCGGGGTATGCCTTCGATGAATGATGTAGTTGGATGGAATATTAGTTATTCGGGATTAGAGTTAAAAAAAAACTCCAGTCTTCTTGTAAATTTATTTATCGAATATATAAAATATACCCGTCATGACATGACGCAACTTTTTATTATGCTCCGACCTCCGAATGAGGATTTGGGGTATCTAGTGGAGACATCCGTCCGTCCGTCCGTCCGTCCGTCCGTTTTGGATTGTAATTTCAAAGCCTTCGGTTGGATTTGGATCTCCTTGATGCTGATAAACCCACATGTTTGAACGGATATGCATAAGGAACGGGATCCGGCCAATAATCTTTCTCACACTTATGACACTATTTTGACTCTTTCGACTTTGAATTTTTTTCTGTCCCACAATACCTATAACCCTTTACCTAACATGAAAGGCAGACGACACTTACAAAAAAATTTCTTGAATAGCTAATTTTTTTTTTTTCATTTTTTTTTCTCAAAAACATAGGTTATGACCAGACGTTGGAACGAGCTCGACGAGCTCGTTCCAATGAGGGGTCATAACCTATGTTTTTGAGAAAATTTTTTTTAAAATAATGAAAATTAATTGGCGATTTTCGAGAATAGCGCTGGCTGGTTTTGGCCGTTACGTTGGGTAAAGGGTTAAGGCTAATCCCAACACACCAACGGGTCGGGAGCAGTGGCCCAGGCTTTACGTAGCCCATGTTTAATTAAACACGTGTAGATATGAGGCATTTTTCTTTTCCAAGGTAATAAGTTTTTTGGGATGACCAAGTGTGTATGTGTTTTGACTCTTTTATGACTGAAATATGATGAAAATCACTTTTCCAGTATTGTGACTTGTCCTGTCTAATACTTAATCCCATAATAAACATTGCGGAATCAAATGGTTTTGCGCGCCGAAAGCGCGCAGGGACGATTTGGGGAGCAAGCCCTTTTCGACCCTCATTGGCTGTAGAATTTTGAAGTGTCCGACCGTGGTAAAGGAGGAGAAGTTGTGGGGTTTTAGCGGCGCTTGTGTCTTTTCTGCTTCTTTTTCAGAGGTGGAGGTTTGGAAGGAGAGACAGTGGTAGTTGGTGTTGTTGGTGGGCTGCCTGATGGTGGTTGCCGAGTTTTGTAGGGTCTGGTCCTAGCCGAGCCTGGACTGGTTGTGGGTGATTACTAAGTCTTTTGTTGTAGGTTTCTGGCATCTATTAGTTTATTGGCTTCTTCGACTTGTTGGAGGAGTAGTTGGTACTTCCTGTCCATCTCTTGCCTGTGAAGGCCCCCTTGTCTTTTGTTTTCTCGTAAGATGTTTGCCAGCCTGTCGTCCGCGTCCTGGCATTCTGGTTTAGAAGGAAGAGGCGAGTGGGGATCAGGAAGAGGCGAGAGGGCAGCTTCCATTTCCACCTCAGTCTCCACAGACTCTTCCACATCCGATAATACCGGCTGGGAAGCCGGCATTTGGATGGGGCTGTCTGTGGGAGGGGAAGTGGTGGCCGCCTCTGGCTCTTTCTTTTCCTCACCGTTCTCTTTCTTCATCTCCAAGAATGCCTCCGCCCAGAGCTGCTATCGTTCTCTTCAATCGCGCTGGTAGTTCCAGTGTTTCTATAATTAAGATTGTAATTAGGATGCTCGCACTCTGAGTTCAGAGGTCCGAATCATTGAATGAAATGAATGAAATGAAAGGTTTCAGCGCGCCGAAGGCGCGCAGGGACGATGTGGGATTTACAAATCCCTTGCGACCCGGTTAACCTTATTTTATTTCACTTGGATCACACAGGCCTAGCTTTCCTATTGCATCAAATGGAGTCTGAGGGGGGTATGCACGCGGTTAGAACTCCCGGCAGTTTACGTCGGAGTGTTAGATTGTCAATACTCAATTACTCATCGCCATTAAAACTGTTAGAGAGTGGGCTCTATTCGATTCCAGCTCGGCGATGGTAGAGGTTTGAGTCCCACTAGAATGTAATATTGTGCGATGGCAAATTTAACGGAAGAAGAGAAAAGAAAACCAAACAGCAACGCCGGTTTGGTAGCGGCCCCGGTATATGACCATAGCGATTACAAAAAAGGAGTGGAGAAAGCTCCAACAGTTTAGTTTTGAAAAACCGGAAGTCATCCATCAAGCCTTCTGGGAGATAGGATGCCGTATGTGATTTGAGGTATCTGGTTATCCTTCGGGAATTCCAAATGACCTCCTGTATTATCACTAAATCACCCGCAGAGTGGAGATTCCACCCAAGCAATAATTGCAAATTTGTTGCAAAGCATAACCAGCACAAGCAAAGTTTCAGCCAATGGACCTCCGGGTTAAACCCGGAGGTCCATTGGCTGAAACATTGCTTGTGTTTTTTGTCGATATGTACAAAATTTGAAAGTTATAGCTTGGGTGATAACTCCACTCCACGGGTGATTTAGTTACAATCCACTCTCCATGTACTGTATGTGCCTATTAGGCACATAGAAAACATTGTAACTCAGGGGACGATATGTCTCGATAGATAGACTTACTATAATATTAAAAGCTATGATTATGTTGTTGCCCCCAACCTGAGCTATATGAAGAACAGTTACGTGGACATGTTGTGGGTATCTTAGAAGGACCCTCACCAGTCCCTCAACCACAATATTGTCAGTCTTATATAGTTTTCCTCATTTAGTACTCATGGAATCCAAATAAACATAGGGGGCGAAATAATAGTACAGAGTGGAAATTTCATCGAAAATAAATAATAGTACAGGAGTGAAATAATAGGTTCATTTCCAAGAATATTCTTTATTTAGTTATATAATAATCAATAAAATATATCTTTGACCATTGTCTGGGTGTTAGTCTTCATTTAATATCACATTGAAATGGATATTATTACTGTTATTATTTATTAAGGTTTAACGACACATTAACAGCCAGGATCATATCATATCGGTGACAGTTTTACGGGTGGAGGAAGCCTGAATACCCGGAGAGAACCACCCAGCAACCACGAACAGCTGTCAGCTCCCCATCATCGTATCTCTGAACCGCAGCACAGGCAGGGTTAGATTGGGTGAAGACATGCGCACCATCGACGGGCAGTACGCCTTAGTACACAGCGTCATCATGCCCCCATGTAGGCAATCGGGGTTAAGTGCCTTGTCCAATGACACAACGCGGGAGCGAGAATCGGTCGCTGAAATGGTCACCCATCCAACTACTAACCGCATTCGACGTCGCGTCACTTCGGTGATCTGACGAGAATCGGTTACAGCGACGCCACCGCGCCCCCGAAGTGGATATTAAGTGAAAACAGTCATTTGGAATAAAATTTTAAAAATGTAGGGACCCAAATAAGAAGAGTACAGTACGTGGAGAGTGGATTGTAACTAAATCACCCGCGGAGTGGAGTTATCTCCCAAGCTATAACTTTCAAATTTTGTACGTATCGACAAAAAACACAAGCAATGTTTCAGCCAATGGACCTCCGGGTTTAACCCGGAGGTCCATTGACTGAAACTTTGCGGGTGCTGGTTATGCTTTGCAACAAATTTGCAATTATTCCTCGAGTGGAATCTCAACTCTGCGGGTGATTTAGTGATAATACACTCTCCACGTACCGTACGTGACGGATTCTTTTCTTGAAATTTAATCCAAGTACCCGTACCGGCGGTATGTTTATTTGAATCCCGAAAGTAGTTGGACCTCATAAACGAGTGCTATATATGTGTACAGTTGGGACCCACATATTCGATATCTGACATTGTACCATGTTTTAACCACAGGTACTCGGCACAAGCTGAGAAATCGAAAGAAAAATTATTTTTGATACTATTTTTGAATCGATGCTAACGTGCACCCATAATGGAATACAAATATTCACAAGGTAGGGCCTACACAACTCGCTTTTCGAAAATGATAGCACTCATCTTCGTTATTCCCCCCTCAAATTTGATTCATTGTCATTGGAAAGGGGAAAGAATATGCTTTACGGTGGTGTATTACACGACCGCTGGGTGTTCTTGGGGTGTTCATGATAACCGGGAGAAGTCGCACAAAAGGCCGAAAAACATTTAGTCGGACAAGATAGTGTACAGTCGAAAGTCGGTTACGAGCTACAATTATCCGATTTATTATCAATAATCCGAGGTCCCATTGTCTATGGAGGGCAGATTCAAATATTAACCGTATACCTTTGTCAATTTTCAATCTTGAATTGACATTTATTCATTTCTGGAGTTCACATTTACCGTTTATACACTTTTTAGCCGTCACTTTGAAACCTTTTTAAGTTGATGGCGTCCATAGATACGGGACTCGCACAAATATTTTTCCCATTCTCCCATTGGCTTATTTTCATGTAATAATAATAATAACTTTATTGTTGTAAGTTCCATATAATGGTACATAACAATGACATAAAGCTCACAAAATGATAATAGACAAATAATACCAGACAAGATTAACGGACAGGAGATAACATCCATATACGAATATATATGAAGAACCACACTCGTGTACAGTATAGTCGCCGTGGACTGTCACTTTCCACGCGTGGGCAGTATTTCCACGGACGCAATAATATTAGATTCCCAACACAAATTACAGGAATAATCATCAAAAATTTAATTAATGAAGCACCGGGTACAACCCGGTGCTTCATGAATTAAAATTTTGCTAATGATAATTTTTACTACCTGGTAAACACATGCGTGACATAACTGCCCACGTGTGGATTACAACCAATCCACGATGACTGTACTGTACATCCACCCTTTCATGTATGATTAAATAGTAGCCAAAGGGGTGGTTTTGTGAGCATCTTAGCTTCTATGGCCGCCGTTGGCTTCGTGAGTTTCCAAGAAAAAGTTAGAAAATGTATAAACGGCAGATGTGATTGCCAGAAATTAATAAATGTGGATCCGAGATTAGTAATGTAGACAGTTTTGTCCTATTCCCAAATGCAGTTCTATCGCTGCATCCCAAAGTTTTTTGAACGCCTAGCTTTGTTCTTGAATATGTGAAGCACATGCCACAAGTTGTTGTGAAATATTATTGTATTATCAGTTCTGGTACGAATACGGTAGCAGACTTCCGGGAACCAGTGGAGCATGTTGTCAACTCTATATATTTTTCGTGTTCTATACCACCCAGCCTTCATTTTGGTATATATATTGTGTGTATCTTATTTAAATTTAAGGAATATCAGAGGTGGGAGTTTCAAAATAAACAAAATTCCATTATTAAAATAGAAAAAAACTCCAGTCTTCTTGAAAATTTATTTTTCGGATTTATAAAATATACCCGTAAAGCAGTCATGACAGACATGATGCATTTTTTTATTATGATATGACTTCCGAATGAGGATTCGTATCTACTGGAGACCTGCGCTATAATACGAGAGTTACGAGTTGTTTTGTGTGTGTGTGTGTGGGGGGGGGGGGGGGGGGGTCCGGACAGGCATTATGAGCTAACAGAAATGTTAGAAACTTATTTGATATATTACTTACATAGCACCTCAACTGTATTTTAACGATAATTTTTTACCCTGTTTATAGACTTGAGAATTTCATGGTAAATTCGGGGTTTTTTGGTTACTTGTATAGCACCTTAAAAATCAATTTGAGAGACCTTATTTTCAGTTTTGAAAAACAAAAGCAATTACTTTCCTCTACGCTTTGTACCACTTATTTCTACCCATACTGTACGCTTCTATTGATCGATGATTTTCCGCCAAGACCTTTTGCAATAATTGACCCGCAACGTATTAGCCTTGAAGGGAAAGCTTGGTAATTTGTTATGTAATCCGAGAACACAGAATTCAAATAGTGTGTTATGGTTCGTCACCGAAGAATGTCGCTTGTGAGTTCCCTTTGGTTTTTTGAAACGAAGGTTCGAATAACAACAGAAATTTGATAATCTGGTTTTCTGTGCTATTTTCGGAAACTGTGAGTATTTTATTTTTAGATCAGAATTGTGTAACAAAAAATGAATAAGTTCGGGGTGTGGGGATTTTGGCGAGACGTTAGGTAGGAGGTGGGGTACCTGAGCATCGAGAACACATTTTTTTCTGGCTTGAGCATTTTTTTTACTACCCCTTTGAACCCTAGTAGTATCGTCCATATCAGTTCAATGGCAGCATCGGGAAGAGTCCATATTCTTTATTTGGGGGTAGACCAATTAATATTTTCAACGTGCAGCCTTTGGGCTGCACGTTGAAAATATTGATTGGTCTACACCACATCTTCACACAAAAATCAACCTACTTAATGAAATTATGGTAAAGCTGAAGAATAGGGGACGTTTCCTTTTATGTAAAAACATCGCATTTTTCTCACCTTTTCCTTTTTTCTACATTTTCCCATTACTAGTCATGTTTTTGATAAAATGACCGAAAGATATTCACTTTTGACTGAGATTAAAGATAATTTAAACCCTTTTAATGTTACGGTGCCAGAGATTCTTCTGTATTCTCGCCATTTTGAAGTGTGCTTTTACATAAAATTCGCTTTCTCTTTGGCTGGCAATTGTAGGTCTAGAGTCAGTGTAGTGAGGGTTAGGGTTAGCTTCACTACACTGACCCCAGTCCATGTCGGGAACAGAACAAACAAGCGTACCAAATACAACCAATACACAGAGCTGACGCCGAAAAACACAAAAAATATGGAGGAAAGATGAATGTGAACGTCACAAATCTCAGAGGTAAAAACAATTGTTGAGCAGTTATAATTGCCAGTAAAACTGATTATCTTTCGGTCATTTTATCGAAAACATGACTAGTAATAGGAAAATACAGAAAAAGGTGAGAAAATGCATTGTTTTTACGTAAATGGAAAAGTCCTCTATTCTTCAGTTTTACCGAAATTATGAAGTATCATGTCACTGGGACGGAAAAGCGCCCTCTGGGTTCAAAGGGTTAAGCCTTTTTTCAAATCTATTTGGTCATGTTGTTTTGTATGATTTACTGTGATGAGGAAATCAATAATGCATCCACTATCATGACAGTTTTGCTCCGATGTGTTTAATTTTTCAAGAACAATTGGTTTCACCGAGTCATCTCATGTGGGTGGGTATCAATGTCCGAGAGAAAGAAGATTCATACATTTTTTTAAAAAAATTCATGTTTCGGGACAGATTTTGCAGGTTGTTGCAAGAATTTTCATTGCTTTTGTCCAAGAGAACATTCTTAATTGTCTTAAGGGCCTATATAAGTAATGAAATTTTGTTTATTTTGAAAATTTTCACCTCTGATATTCCTTCAATTCAAATTAAATATACACAAAATGTACATCAAAATGAAGGTTGGGATGTATAGAACACGAAACACGTGTGTAATCAACTCATAGAGTCGACTGTAGGCACCACTGGTTCCTGGAAGTCTGCTACCGTATTCGCACCAGAACTGACAATTTAATAATATTTCACGAAAACAACTTGTGGCCAAATGTGCTTTACATATCCAAGAACAAAGCTAGGGGATCAAAATTCTTCAAGACACGGCGACAGAGCTGCATGGGGGAAAATTCCAAAGCCTTTGCTTTTGTTTACGCAATAGTATACTTTAGATTTCTGGTCGACGTCATTGGACAGAAAAAGTATGTAAAAACAACGCCGTCTAAAATTAAATAATGAAAAAGATCGCCTTCATACAGTATACTGTTATTGGATAGAGATTGCACAGTTGCCATATTCAATGCAGGGTGTCATGATACCTGTTGAAATTTCTTAGAATTACGATTTTGTTTTTCGATGGAAATTCGTGGTATCGAGTGATTTGCGCATGTCTGTCGAGCATGGAAACCATCTTCAATAAAAAATGCAGACAGTATTGTCCTTTTCCAAAATGCAGTCCTGGCGCTGCACTCGAAAGTGTTATGAATGCCTTAGCTTTGTTATTGAATTTCTGAAGCACATTCGGCAACGAGTTGTTCTTGCGAAATATCATTCAATTATCAGTTCTGGTGCGAATACGATAGCAGACTTCCAGGAACCAGTGGTGCCTGCTGTCAACTCTATGAGTTGTTTACATATGTGTTTCGTGTTCTATACATCCCAACCTTCATTTTCATATATAATTTGTGTATATTTAATCCGAATTTAAGGAATATGAGAGGTGAGAATTTCAGAATAGATAAAATTCCATTACTTATATAGCCCCTTAACTAACTTGAAAAATGTCAGCTTCAAGCAAAATATCTAATTTTAAGCGTAAGGACCGGGGCAAAGGCTTGTAAATATATACACAGATTCTAATCAATAGCGTTTTATAATATTTATTGAAATCAAAAACAGGCAAAATCCCATAAAATCAAGATTCAGGGATTGGAAATAAATTTCCCCAAATGCTAATGAACGGTCTCGTGTCCAATCATATCCATACAGTAGAAAGCCTATACATGCTATGCTATTCCAAAAAGTACACTCTAAAATCGGTTGGGTTAAAAATCAACCCAAATCGACTGGGTTGAGTGAATATGAACCCAAATTGGGTTCATATTCACTCAACCCAGTCGATTTGGGTTGATTTTTAACCCAACCGATTTAGAGTGTAGGGGATATTTGATACACTCCTTAAAACATCTCTTCCCATACTCATTGGCAGCATTACAGAAATTGTTAACAACTCAGTGAGTTCTGGCTATCTACCGCCTAGTCTGAAAACAGCTCTTGTTACCCCACTTCTTAAAAAAACATCTCTTGATCCCACAATGCTGAAAAATTATCGCCCGGTCTCGAATCTTCCTTTTATCTCCAAGATTATAGAAAAAGTCATTGCACAACAACTGCGTGCGCATTTGGACGATAATTGTTTACTTGACCCTAAGCAGTCTGCATATAGACCTGGTTATTCAACAGAGACTGCCCTTCTCTCAGTCCAAAATGCGGTTTTGGAATCTACTGACAACAAAAAAGGTGTTGCGTTGGTGCTACTTGACCTTTCAGCCGCATTCGACACGATTGACCATGAAATTCTTTTTGAACGACTTTCTCAGCTAGGAATAGAAGGATCAGCACTAGATTGGTTTCGATCTTATTTGAGTAACCGAACCCAGTGTGTTACCGTTGATGGCAACAAATCTGAAATAGCCTCACTTGAATTTGGGGTACCCCAGGGTTCCGTTCTCGGCCCAATTTTATTCACCCTTTATATGCAGCCTCTGGGCGCCATTATTCGCTCACACGGTATTGAGTGCATCTTTTACGCTGATGACTCCCAGTTATATGTAGAATTTAACCCCATTGATTATGAAGATACAGCCACACAGTTTATGCGTCTCGAAAACTGTATTAAGGAAGTGAGAGCATTTATGCTACAAAACAAACTTAAATTAAATGACGAAAAAACTGAGCTGATAGTATTTTCCTCAAGATTCAGACCCGCACCAGACACTCTGCCACGGCTCATGGTTGGTGATGTAGTGATTAATCCGTCAACTAAGGTTCGGAATTTAGGTGTCTATTTCGACAGACACCTAACTATGGCTGATCATATTACCAAAATATGTCAGTCTGCCAACTGGTACCTCCGTAAACTGGGTCGCTCTCGAAAAATTTTGACGAAGAAGGCTGCAGTGTGCCTGGTGCATGCATTTATCACATCACGCTTAGATTATTGCAACTCATTGTTGTATGGGCTTCCAGGCAAGCAGATACAAAGGTTGCAACAAATACAGAACACAGCTGCCCGTATTGTCTCACTGACGAAGCGGCGCCAACACATAACTCCAGTCCTGAAAGATCTTCATTGGCTTCCTATTTCATCACGGATTCAGTTCAAGGTCTTACTTTTTGCACACAGGGCTCGCTGCTGTGATATGACCCCGGCTTATATAAGCGACCTAGTGGTTCCGTATGAGCCTAAACGCACGTTAAGGTCTTCTATGCATGACTTGCTTGAAGAGACTACCTGCAACTTGGTATCATATGGTGGCCGCTCCTTCTCTCATAGTGCACCTAGGCTTTTCAATGAGCTACCCATTTCAGTGCGACAGACTGCGCCAAGTGCTTTCAAATCGGTACTGAAAACCTATCTTTTTGGTAAACCATACTCGGAGTGATTTCCGCGTAGCACTTTGCAAATCTACAGTACAGAAGTACTGTCACATGTAACCATGATTTTTCTTGTAAAGCGCCATGGAACTTTTTATTATTGTGAAATGAGCGCTATATAAATATCTATTATTATTATTATTATTATTATTATTATTATTATTATTATATATGAAGAAATATATATATTTTTTCATCAAAAAGACAATTATTGTGAAATGAGCGCTATATAAATATCTATTATTATTATTATTATTATTATTATTATTATTATTATTATATATGAAGAAATATATATATTTTTTCATCAAAAAGACAATTGAGGCATTACACTGTGACATCTGGTGAATGATTTCAGCGATAGTTGGGTGTCTGACAAGCACACATTCCACGCTCTGAGCTGTAGAAGACATTGACGGTCAGTCAGAGAATTTACCACATTCAGTCCAAGACCTCAATACCTTGTAAATCTTCCTCGGTTCGCGAGACAAGCGCGGTTCCGACGTGGCATGCTCCTCATCAAACGTCCAATATCAGCTTGTCTGATGTTATTCTATTCTTCCTGCAGTGCAGCGGCGAGTTCCTGGACATTGGTAAGGGGGCTGTTGGCGTTGTCAAGCATATCCCAGACGTGATCGATTGGTGAAAGGTCTGGACTTAGTGCTGGCCAAGACAGTGTAGTGACATGGGCCCCGTGTGCTCTTGCATTGTCATCTTGAAAAATGAATCGACGGCCGTGACGTCGCGCAGATGTCACCACATAAGCTGCTAACATGTTGTCACCTAAGTACTGCCCTGCGACACGCCCTTGGATGACATGTATTGCTTGTCATGGCTGTGCCGCCCGACACCATAACCGCTCCACCAGCAAAAGGATCGTGCTGCCTAACGGTTACGCCATAGTATCGTTCGTTCCGCCGCCGGCTCACTCTGTTTCGTATGTCGTGTAAGTCTAGAGTGAACCTCGATTCATCGGAAAACATGACGTTACTCTAGCTCAACTTTTGAGCTTTGTTTGCAGTTTATATTTAAAAGCGGATATTTATTGCTGCAAACAAAGCTCAACGAACGAACCGATTTTTCCAATCAGTTGCACGAATTGGGAAACGTGACCACATTATTGTTCTTCATGAAATATATACGTAGTATTTCACAAAAAAAACAACACTTCGTGTGTAGTTTACACATTACTAAAGAAAGTGTATTGGTCATTGTGATGTAAAACGTTCAAAATATCAAGAAATCTACTTTTTTATTAATCGAGTCGGCACCGGACTTTTTTGAGGTGAATTCCGTCATTAAGGAATTCCCCAATTGACTCAAAAATCGGTGTAGGGCTGCAGAGCGAAACGAAACAGCTCAGCAGCGAGTGAATGGCCACTTCGAAAAAATGAAGTTTACCGTTCAAATGAACCCACTAATTCATATTATGACATACATAAATCATATTACAGAGGGACTTACCCGTAATATAAATTATATATGTCGTAATATGAATTAGTGTGTTTTGAGATTCTGTTTATGTTGATTTTGTGTGTAGCAATCTGCCTTTGTTCTGGTGTATTTGCTGAATAAATCTTATCTTATCTTATCTGAGGTGCATTATCAAACGAGCAATTGTTAAAGCCACTTGACACTCTGTCTACCCCCCCCCCCCCCCCCCCCTTGATACATTCAACTAGGGCTGTCACGATTTTTTAATTTAGGAATCGATTAATCGTCGCAAATAATCGATGATAATCGATTGATCGTACCTAGATGACCCCATCTCCTTCTCTTTGAAGTCGATAAAAATGAAGTTGACGTCAGTTAACATACATCAAGTAAACAACGAAGACGATCCTCTTTTAGTTACATTCAAAGCTTTGATGTTCTGAACTTTTGAACCGTCAGTGTGAGTGTAATAGTCAAGACCAATCGGCAGTTGCGAACTTCGCAACTGCCGACCGGTCTTGATTATTACACTGACGGTTCAAAAGTTCAGAACATCAAAGCTTTGATGAATGTATCTGAAAGACAAATGCTTCCAATATAGCTTCCTGGTGTTTAACATCGATGTTCTTAACTCTTTACCTTTAGAAACAATAGTTTTTTCAACATATTTTCTTTTAATTATTAAACGTCTAAAACGGGATATAATTTACCGATTATTCGACAACGAAAATACTAATCGATTTCGCCGTGACCGATCAACAATCGATTAATCGTGACAGCCCTACTTTCAACCGCTTGAAAATGAAGGCTCACTCAACGAGAATAAAGGGAGGGGTTAAAAAAATTGCACAGCTGAGAATGGCATGCATTCGTTCGACGCTCTCAGTGGTTTTGTTGCAAAATCTGAACCTGTGCGTTTCAGCCCAAATGATTTACACGAGAATAAAAAGGGACTCATAATTACGATTAGATAAAAAAATCCTAGAGTGCTGTGGATTAAAGTTACCACTGTTTTCATTGGCATCGGCGCCAGGCCTGTTATAACACGTCTTTTGAATTTACCGGACTATAAATCGCAGCGTGGAACGGGAAGGATGTGGTGAGGAATAATTTGAGGGGAAAAGGGATTGAACGGAAAGATAAAATATACAAGGAATCAGGGGAGCCGAAAGAAAAGATGGGCGGGTGGGGGGGGGGGGGGGGGGGGGGGGGGGGGCAAGGGGACACCTTTCCGCAGGTAACTACATCCGCTAGTGTAATAAGTTTATAACGGCAGTGCTTGGGGCACATATTTCATTTAACCGTTATTGTAGTCAACTTATTACAATAGCGGTTAATATAAACCTTTTCATCACGCGCTATTGTAATAAACCTGTTACCATAACAGTTGGCGCGAACTTTTTCATCAATCGCAATTATAATAAACTTATTACAATATCGGTTGATGGCTCAATGCAAACATTTTCAACGACCGCTGTTGTAATAAACTTTTAACCATTAGGCCTACCGTTGACGCACACATTTCCACCAACCGTTACTGTAATAAATTTATTACAATAACGGTTAATTCGAGTGTCTGTCATGTCCTTATTCTAATAAGTTTTTTTCCATCAGTTTGGGAATAAGCTAACTGCATTTCTTCGACAGACGGGCCAGTTTCATTCAAGATTTGATCTCTTTATCCACCACAGCAGCAAAAAAATAATGAAATTGTCTATATGGCAGATTTGAAGTATTTTGCTCCGGACAATGGCCGAGAAAACCATACAAATACGGATGTCATTGGCACCAGCTCCTTAAGCCTCCCTTTGTTCTTTCAAAAACATCAACATTTGAACGGTTACAATTGTGGTTAACCCTTTACCCAACGTAACGGCCAAAACCGGCCAGCGCAATTCTCAAAAATCGCCAATTAATTTTCATTATTTTTTTTCATTTTTTGTCTCAAAAACATAGGTTATGACCCCTCGTTGGAACGAGCTCGTCGAGCTCGTTCCAACGAGGGGTCATAACCTATGTTTTTGAGACAAAAAATGAAAAAAAATAGTTATTCAAGATTTTTTTTTTCCAAGTGTCGTCTGCTTTTCACGTTAGGTAAAGGGTTAAAATATTTGTAAAATACAATATGACCCTAATATAACTGACAGAGGTGGAGCACCGAAGATGAATTTGGCGACAGATAGGAGACCGATTTCCTGCAATTAAAATTTCTTGTATAAACTTTTTCGACGCTTAGCTTCTGAATGGTGTGAACCAACATTCGGTAAGTTTTCTTTTTTAGTAAAAGCCTACATCAAATGAAATATCTGCGGGTTGAGGGCCTGGTTATTAGCTTCTCACACTGTTGTTTTTTTTTCATTTTTCATTGGGGGGGGGGGGGGGTAGGGTTCCGGGTTATTGTTGCCGCGCTGTGTGCCGCGGGTGACGAGTGGTGGTTCGTACATTATTGAACAAGACATTGCATGCTAATGAATAATGCGTCTTCCACTTGCAAGACACTGTTCATTTCCCGGCGGTGCATGGTGCTGGCGGCGGTCCTCCGGAGTCGTGTCCCTTACTGAAATGAAAAACGTTATCAGCGCTCGCACCACCCCACCCCTCCCCCCCCCCCCCCCCCCCCCCCCATCCGTTGTCCATTAGAATACCCTCGTCTTATATTAGTGTTATGCTGCGATTTCCAAGTGAGTCAGTTCCCTAACTGTTGTCGATCAATGTTGATGTCTTTTGCATTCAAGTTGGCCCTTTTCATTTTTCAATTGTCATCCTTCTCCTTCACTGTTCCTCTCGATCTACTTTCTTCATTTTTTCTCGTTTAAACAATATCGAAACAGACTCCCCGTTCTATCTGTCTAACTGAAATTGTGTAATCTTGCAGACTTGGGAGACGGTTTACATAAGCATTCAGCTTTCTTCCGAATCCCCTACTACAACAAGTTAGTTTGACATTTCAGGTGTTAATTGTATTCACTGAAATTTATGTACAAAACATTCAATACGTTTACACTTGTTTTCATGTATACAGTTAACTCATCTTTTTCAATAAATATTGTTTAAACTAACATTCGGTTCGTTTATGCAGTTTGGAGAGTCTGGAATGATGATACCTGAGGGACGATCTGTCACATTTCAATCTAAAAGCCCATGAATGAAGTGGAAAAAGAATCTAATGAATGAATTACACGAACTAAGTAAACATTTTTAATAGCTTTATGCCATTGCGTAATTCAAGGGCAGAGAAAATGCTAATCAGCTGTTGGCAGCTATTTCGCCGGTGCCCGTGGAATAGTCGATTGGCTTTTTCTCAGGAGCCTGTGAAATAGCCACTTCGAAAAAATGAAGTTTACTAATAAAAGGCACACATCGAGCTCGTTCCAACGAGGGGTCACATGATATGGTTTTGTTGAATTTTTTTGAAAAATAATATTTTTTCAACTGCTGAATTTGCATATTACGCGGGCGGATGCGGGCGATTCGTTAGGTAAAGGGTTAACACGTCCAAACCGTTCGTACCGAAAGTCTGTTATGAACGACTGCAAGCAAAAACTCGTTTAGTCTTCCAGCGGAGAATAGCACGTAAATATCAAAACTACAAAATTAGCTATTTTCCGCTGGAATTCCAGCTGGACGTCACTCCACCGACGATTGTCCCAGCGCTGTCGTGCTCCACGCCAATTACGTCTTGCTGCGATGTGACGTCCAGTCAAACGTGGAATTATTCGAGGTCGTCGAGCGAACAAATTCCTGCCGTGTAGGCGATTTAGGATAGCCTGACCACTGACTCGCACATCTGTATCTCGGCGCAGCTTCTGTCCAATTACTGAGGCACTTTGATGGCGGTCACCTAATGTGGTTCGGATGAAACGATCCTGGTTAGCAGTTGTCGCCCTTGGACGACCTGGCCGACGTCTGTCATCAACATTGCCTGTCTGACGGTAGCGTGACCACAACCTGCTAATCACCGATTGAGTAACGTCGAGAATTTGAGCTACTGCAGTCTGCCTGTTGCCAGCTTCCGACACGCTAACGGCACGTAAACGTTCGTCACGTCTTAGTCTTCGCATACCTCAAAAGTTTCGTTTCAACCAGAAAACTATTGATGAACGAGTTTATACCAAGAAAAGAACGATGAGACCTCCAAAAAAGCCCGTCCAGTACAAATGAAAGTTTCAAAACGTACCCCACAGACATTAACGCGGCGCTCGTGTGAACAAAACCTGCACGAAGTTTTCGTGGGCTGGTGACATTCATGATCCACACTACAATTGGTAACATATTGATGTGTCCAATCACGCGTATCCAATACCGTGTTCCGAAAATATCAACATCAGTTTGGATATCCACTA
Source organism: Pictodentalium vernedei (assembly GCA_031216915.1). Classification (NCBI taxonomy): domain Eukaryota; kingdom Metazoa; phylum Mollusca; class Scaphopoda; order Dentaliida; family Dentaliidae; genus Pictodentalium; species Pictodentalium vernedei. The sequence goes on along the minus strand of CM062294.1, from coordinate 519,539,946 downwards.
CTTTTTTTGAATAGTATACTTGCCTGGAAGGTCGAATTCCATGTTCACTGGGCATACACTGAATGAGGCCTTTGCCAAATCACAGATTCACACGACATGATTCTCATCTGTGCAGATCGGATTACTTTACCTTGCTTTATTTGGCATAAACCTCTAATAATTAAATAATGACATACCTGTTTTTGTGCAGAAAATGTCCCCAACCTGTACACCGATCAGTGACACTCAGCAACACCTGCTACCATTTGTATTGAGTAAATTTAATTGGTCTTAAAGCAGAGGCGGCGGAAGCTCCAAAAAGTGTGTGTGTGTGTGTGTGTGTGTGTGTGTGTGTGTGTGTGTGTGAGGGTGAGGGTGTGTGTATGAGGGTGAGGGTGTGTGTGTGTGTGTGTGTGTGTGTGTGTTTGAGGTTAAAAAATCGCACTGGCACAGACATTTCCTACTGAAACGTTTTTTTCGTTTAATATGCCGCCGAAAAATTGTTTTCATTTACTGAACCCTGATGGGTTTCAAACATGACAAAATATTACATAAAATTGATTTAAACTAAGTGATGAGCTTCGGAACTGGTTAAACTGACTGGCAAAAATTGATGTTATTCATTGATGGGCTCTAATTTAGTCCTTACAAGGATGTTACGCAAGCTTTTGTTTTTCTTATAGGCGATGACAGGTCGAAGATTCAAAGGTTCATTTAATTTAGCATTGGTAAAATTGAATTCATCTTTTAACATTTTTGCTATTTCGATATTCATTCTGTTGTACGTTAAAGTGAAAGGAATGATGGACCTCCTTTCGCATTCGCCCTCTGATATGTTCATACCAAATGGCCAGAGGGTTTGAAGCGTATTGATCCAAAAAGCTTCTCGTTTTTTTCTAAATTCATCCGTTTCTTCCAATGTGTCTTTAATTGGTGGTTGTTCAATGGGATGGATTTCGAAATCGTCCAAAGAATGGCCAGGAAGGTTAAAATGTTGTGCTACTGGGGCATCAGCATTATGTTTTATATCCTGTTTGTGTCTAGTAGCACGTTCTCGAAAAGGATTTTGACTTTGACCAACATACTGTTTCCGACATCGCTTGCAAGTGATAAGGTAAATAATGTTTGGTGAATCACAATGGAGGGGGTTACGGATCTGATAATGATTTTTCGTTTGTTCGGAGGAAAATTCCTCTTTCTGATCAGGCAAAAAAGTATGCAGTCTACAACGAGGCTTTTTGCAATTAAATACCGCGCCACTACCATTCTGCAACGGTCTGTTGTGTTCAATCTTCAGTGGTTCGAAATCGGTAGTTTCAGCTGGACTTTCGAGCTTTTTCAGGGTTTGGGATTTCAGGCTACGCAAGAGGCGCAGCGAGTACCCTCTCGATCTGAGGGCGCCAAATAGAGTAGAACAAGCCTCATTGAAATTTACCTTATCACTTGAATTGCGGTGGAAACGAATGAGTTGTGATTTGATGATACCTTTAAATGTATGTTGAGGATGAAATGATTTTGTGTGCAACAATTGATGTGAATCAGTTGGTTTAAAATACACTTTATAATCTAAATGACACGACGCCTGAAATTGCTTGCCTTTATACACGGTCAAATCGAGAAAATCAACAGAATTTTCACTGATAGTAGCTTTCAATTTAATATTTGGATCGTGATTGTTCAAAATTTCTAAAAATTCATCAAAATCTTTTTTTGAATGTTCCCAAATAATAAAAATGTCATCTAAATACCTGAGATATACGAGAGGATGCTTTGCACATTTGCTTAAGGCATTTTCCTCCCATTCCGCTACATAAATGCTTGCAAAATTAGGACTGAATCTTTTGCCCATAGGACAACCCATTATTTATAGAAAATATTCTCCATTGAATTGAAAGTCATTACCTTTTAAACTCAGCTCTAAAAGATCCAAAATTTGTTCATCCGGGCGTTTCGCATCCGGATATTTTTCAAATGCATTTTTAACTGATTTAACACCTTTATCAATATCAATGTTCGTATACATACTGTCGATATCCAAAGTAGCCAGAATTGCATTTTTCGATATTTTCAATTTCGAAATTTTTGACAGGAAATCCTGTGTATTTTTTAGATAGCTCGGATGTCTATTTGCTATAGGTTTCAGATGATAATCAATTAATTCCGAGATCGCATAAGATTCCGAATTACAATCTGATACAATTGGCCTCCCGGTGGAGTTAAGTCATCCGTCCATGAAGAACGGTCCTTGTGGATCTTTGGTAGGATATAAAATTGTCTTGTTTGAGCACTGAGCTTAGCTGTTAAATATTTCAATTGTTTTTTGGTAATGTGTCCTTCGTCGAGGAGAAATTTTAAGATCTTATTGAATTTTTCGATATTACTAGGCCAAATAAGTGAATCTATTTTCTTATAATGTTTAGTATTGCTGAGTTGTCTCATGGCTTCCTTTATATAATTATCCCGAGATAGAACAACTACCGACCCACCTTTGTCGGCTGGTTTAATTACTAATTTCTTATTTTTTCGAGGTTTCGTGAGGGCTCTCCGTTCACCAGCTGTTAAATTGTCTTTATCGGAGAGTATGTTCATGCTGAACACCTTTTGGATGATTCGTTTGCTAGCCTCAATAATTTCGGGATCTACTTCACTATCTGGAGGTGACCAACCAGATGATTCTGTAAAAGGAAGTTTCCGACCGCTGGAGTTTCTAAAGCGGTCTGCTAATTTCATTTGCCTAAGAAAATTACAGTTGTATGATGGTAAATTTGTTTGGTTATCAGTTTTAGGCTTTGGTGCTGGTACAAAAGTTAAACCGCGATCTAAAAGAGATTTCTCTTGGGTTGTTAGGTCATTGGTGCCAGACAGGTTAACCACATTAGTTCCTAATCCCACATCTGTTAGGCGGCTGTTACCTTTGCCTTTACTTAGTTTAAATTTAGGTGGTTCAACCAGTGATCGTACATAATATTGGCGGTTCTCGTGGTCCAATGGATTAAATCCTGAGCAACATCAAACTTCGCGTCATCAATTTTAGGTATAACGTTAACGTCCTTCACTTTCCGAATGGTTTCGTTGATGATGCTTAGGGTTCTCCTCTCAGCCTGAGGGAGTTTTTGCGAAAAGTTTAGTTCAGCGAAATAAATTTTTGCTGATCTAAACTTGACCCTGATATCGCTAAGCATATTCCGCAACTGCTTAACTACGAGATCAGAATTATCGTTTCGAGAATTCACGCCAATATTTAATAATATTTTTGGGGGACTGGACTGGCCCCTGTGCCCTTTAAACATAGAGCGCAGATGATTGAATTTGGCGCCGGGGTAACACTCCACCTGGATGTCCGGATGGGAATTTCGATCAATGCGTCCTAAATTTGAACTTCCAATCATAAGGATGTTTTTACAAACATCGGGGAGGCGCCAATTCCTTTTGTCAAAATTAACTCCGCTTTTATGCCGAAACTGGGAGAATTTAGAATCAAATGAGCGGCCCGAGTTGCGGCTCGGTGATTTGACTTTCTCTGAGTACGATATACTGTGTGTGAGGGAGGGAGGGGTGGGGTCACACCTTTCTGGGCACCGCAAGAGTGCAGGATGGAAAATAATTTTTCTTCGGGGGCGGAGGGGGGGGGGGGGAGTTGCCAATGGTAGTGGGCGGTGTATTCATGCAAATTATATAATTTTATATACGCCACCCCTCACCCTTGAACCCACTATATTTAAGGCACTAACCTCATCGTATTTAGTTTGTTTTATTTTTACTTAACCCTTAGAACAGTGTTGGTATCTTCCGTATCAATTCAGTGGCAGCAATTGGAAGAGGCCGTGCTCATTATTTTTGTGCAGACTAATTAATATTTTCAACGTGCAGCCTCAGGGCAGCACGTTGAAAATATTGATTGGTCTTCCCCACACATTCACTTGCCAGCTATCATACTATGAACTTATAAAGTATCATGTTCATGGACCGGAAAAGCGGCCTCTCTGGTTCAAATAGCTTATCATAACTTTGAAACTGTCCTTTGAAATATTACGCTCCATTTAGTGCTTTCTATTTTTATTCAAAAAAATCTTGAAAATCAAAGTGGTCATATATGTGTAAGTGATGTGTATTGACCACTCGGGTGTTATGTCGGAAAATGTCGTTCGGGTACCTATAATTGGTGAAAACAGGTGGAGGGGGCACGTGGCCCCTGTGCCCCCCCCCCCCCCGCTCCGCCGCCCCTGTCTTAAAGAGTAGGTACCATCAAAGGGTGTGAGCAGGACTCGCGATCTAGATTTTTTGAGATGTCAGGAACTGTTAGGGATGGGCAATGTACCGAATACCGATATCATGGGACCGAAAAACCGAACCGAACCAGTCATCGAATACGGAAACCATCTGTGTTTTCATAATTTCCACATTTACTATTTATAAGGCCTTGTTGAGATGGCAAAAACCTGCGAGAGGCTTTTAAAGGCTTTGAAGGTCAGTATGTGTTTCGAACAGGTCACAAAAATTAGTGTAGATATGATTTGTGTTGGCAAAAGAATGCCAGTGTGAAGTCAATTGGCTGTGTCATTTGTGATGCTGTGGCGGAATAATACAAGACCTACTTATCCTGTATTTTCCTTATTTGAATTCCCCATTGGTTCTTTCAGCAAATCGCAATATAGTCGGATAACGAACACCGAACCGATACCGCGGTATACTCCCCAAATAAACACAGAAATCGATACCGAACTTAAAATTTCAATACCACTATTTGCAGAAACTGTATCAGAACAGCACACACACTCAGTCACTCACCGGGTGGGCTCAGACTGTGTTTCACATCTTTCATTGAAATCACTCCGTTTCTTCACAATTCATTTATCAGTGAGAAATAGCATTCCACAATGAAACACTATGTCCTAACTATGCAAATAGGGAGAAAACACAAAATCTCTATGATTTTAGACGCTCTGGGCTGACGGCTTAGGAGCATTTATTAACAACAGTTACTGTTAGATAAATAGGTAGCATTGACACGTAATTTGTGAGTTGGTGTCGAATAAATCGTAAAGTATCATATATTCAAAAGAAATGGTAGTTATCAGATAAAGGCTCACCAGATACGCAAATATGCCGATCAGGAAAAAAACAGGAATAAACACCATGTTTCATTTAACGGGAAACCCCCCTGGAAACCTGCGTCCGATGTCACTGCATGATTTCAACAGACGTGCTCGGACCTGCACTAAATTGAACTGGTGCTCCCAAAGTGAGAGTTAGCCTAGAAATGACCGGTACGCAATGCATACACGCATCGGTGACCACCTTTAAACCCATAGAGCAATCTGGTACTGGTGTAACGTTTGACCATATATATGCAACGACCAGACAATTTTTTCTCGCTATTCGTTTAAAAGCGAGAAAAGAACAATATATAGTTGATAAAAAGGGACGTCACGAAGATGACCGATAGGGGGTATAACCCTGATTTTTCTCGATTGTAGTGGCTCAAATCCCTATGACCAAATATTCCAGCTGCATCATCAGGTTATGCCTTCGACGAAGGCATGCCCTGATGATGTAGTTGGAATATTAGTCACTTGGGATAATAGAGTTAAAAAACTCCTGTCTTCTTGGAAATTTATTTTTTGGATATATAAAATATATTTTTATTACACATCCATTAAACTTTAAACCCTTTTATTTAACGGAATGGCTGCTATGACATAAATGTTTCTGTATTCAACTTGTTATGTACCAGACGGAACTTTTTTTCCCAGCACCGTTTATACCAGTTCCTTTCCCATCGAGTCATCAGTTACGCTTCCAAAAGTTTCCAAATTTCGTTATACAGTTATCGATCGTCTGTCACGTTTGTGTGAAAATGAAATCGTCCAAAGCAAGTCGATTCACAAAAAAATAGTTAACCAAAAATGAGATAATATTTAAAAAAAAAACCAATCATTTCCATCCACCACATTAACCCAGTCCCGTGGCCGTCTTCTTTTAAAAAAGTTTCTCCCAGCTGTTTTGCAAATCTGCTCTAATTTGTACTTATATTTTTACTAACAGTAATATCCACCAAATGGTTAGGCGTGAATGGACACAGACTCCGTCCGATAGGGCGATGCGCTGCGACAGCATCAACCCACGGGCACAATTATGTTAGATTGCAAACACTAATTACAGAAATAATCATCAAAAATTTAATAAATGAATACAGGGTACAACCAGGTACTTCATAAATTAAAATGTTGCTGATGATGATTTTTATTACCCGGTAAACGCATACGTGGACATCACTGCCCACGCGTGAATTATGACCAGTCATGATGGCTGTACTGTACGTAACTCCATTTATGTGACCGACCTACTAGGGGTGACAAAAGTCCAAGTATCGAATCTAAGTATTTATTTATTGGGGTTTAACGACACTTTCGACAGCCAGGGTCACCTCGTGTCGGACAGTTGTACGGGTGGGGGAAGCCGGAGTGCCAGGGGAGCACCGCCGAGCAACTGTCACTCCCCAATGTACTTACTACACATAAGCAGGGTTAGCATTGGTTGAAGACTCGTGCACCATCGACGTGCAGTACGCCTTAGTACACAACGTCGCCGTGCCCCCACGTGGGCAATTAGGATTAAGTGTCTTTTCCAAGGACACAACGTGGTTGCCACAGGTGGGATTCGAACCGAGGAGGCGATGACCTCTCGGCTTGCAGTCTGGATCTCCACCTACTAATCCACATCAAATCCAAAAAAGTGCACGATTACCAGCAATGGCAAATCTGTATCTATAACTCGAGCCCAGATGAAAATATCCAGAGTGTAAAAATTATTGAGGGCGTCACACATACCAACTCCCTTTAGCGATAATACTCGAAAAGGCAGGGTTAAGAAAACTGAAAGTGTGTCACGTTTTTAGCTGCGACTAGCAGCTCTATAAGTGGCAATGTCGGTCTGTCTGTCTGTCGGTCGGTTGGTCGGTCTGTCTGTGACCAACGAGTTTCAAAACTCAATAACTTTTGAAATACTTGATGGAATGACTTTATATTTGGCATGTAAATGTATCTTATTGATGTCTAGCCACTGTTCAATGCATGTGTTGTTCCAAATATTTTTGTTGGAGTTATGTCCCTTGATGAACTTAGAATGTCGGTCGGTCTGTCTGTGACCAACGAGTTTCAAAACTCAATAACTTTTGAAATACTTGATGGAATGACTTTATATTTGGCATGCAAGTGTATCTTATTGATGTCGAGCTACTGTTCAATGCATGTGGTGTTCCAAATATTTTTCTTGGAGTTATGGCCCTTGATGAACTTAGAATGTCGGTCGGTCTGTCTGTGACCAACTAGTTTCAAAACTCAATAACTTTTGAAATACTTGATGGAATGACTTTATATTTGGCATGTAAGTGTATCTTATTGATGTCTAGCCACTGTTCAATGCATGTGTTGTTCCAAATATTTTTCTTGGAGTTATGGTCCTTGATGAACTTAGAATTTTGTGAAATTGCACCACCCGTCGCAGCTACGGCGTCGATGTCGCGATTTTTTTCCTCATGGTATGGCATATCGAGACCATAAATCAAAACTTGTTGGCGTCTCAAAATATGGCTCAAGGTCACGGTGTGGTCAACCAGGGGTCACGGGTGCATTTTTTTAAAATGCCCTTCAATCTGATTTTGAAATCTATTACATCCCTGAACCTAATCTTTTGACTTTTAGTGGAGGGTCTTGCTATATATAAGAGGCATGAACTAAATATGGCACACATCTATATGCCTCTTACATGAACACCATCCCAATTTTAGTCAGGGGTGGCGCCAGGGATTTCTCGACAGGGGGGCTGACCTCTCCGACAAGGGGGGGGGGGGGCTGACCTCTCCGACAGGGGAGCTATAACATTTGACCTCCCAAATGAAGGAAAATGAGTGAAAATTGGTAAATTGGAGAATCAAAATAGAAGCAAATTGAGTATGTTTGTTGATTATTTAACCCTTTACGTAACCTGAAAAGCAGACGACACTTGCAAAAATAATTCTTGAATGACTATTTTTTTTTCTTTTTTTGTCTCAAAAACATAGGTTATGACCCCTCGTTGGAACGAGCTCGACGAGCTCGTTCCAACGAGGGGTCATAATCTATGTTTTTGAGACAAAAAATAAAAAAAAAAATAATGAAAATTAATTGGCGATTTTTGAGAATAGCGTTGGCCGGTTTTGGCCGTTACGTTGGGTAAAAGGTTAAAGTAAACATATTTTATAAGGTCGGGAAATATTTCATCTATAAAGCCAGTTTGACGAACGACATTAAGGAATTTCGTGAGAATCACTATTCTCTATCAAAGTTCCAGTGCTGCACGGGTTCGAGACTGACAAGACGAGATATCTACATTCGATTGTCGGAAATGTCTCGTGAAGTCGGGTTTACGAGGCTCTTCGACGGGCTGACCAAAAATCTCCGACGGGGGGGGGGGGGGGGGGGGGGGGGCTGGACCTCTCCGACAGGGGGGGGGCTGTAGCCCCCCTGTCCGCCCCCCCCCCCCCCCCCCCTGGCGCCAACAGTGATTTTAGTGCTCGAACAGGTAGACAGAGCCAAAAATTTTATAATTGGATGACGCTGATATTTCGGGCATGGTATAACATATCAACTTGGGACCATCAACAAACAAATCAAAGCGGGAGGTTGATATGGGTCACTGCGGTGTCCCCGCGAGATCATTTAACGCACTTTTACATTTTACTTACCTGTGAGAAATGCCATTCCATAATGAAACACAAGTCGCATTTGAGAAATCGCATTCGAGACAAACTGATACATTCCTAGTTCTCATCTTGAATTTGTCTGCTCAAAACATTGGTCTGATTCAAGGATATATTGAAAGAGAGCGAGGTAGGGTTGCCAGTCTCCTTCAGTTACCCGAAACTCCTCGAATTCAGAAACCCTTATCGGGTACCTGGGTCCTGGGAAGTCATTGAATATTGGAACCTTCCGTGAAACCCTTGAAAAATGAAATATCAGGTGATCAGAGGAGATTCGTGTAAACAATATTCAGCTCGCATCACAGAGCGCTAGATATTGCTGGAATGGCTCTTCTCTGACTTACAGATGGGCAATATACCGAAAAAACGGACTGATGTCGATATCACGAGGATACCGAAAAACCGAACCGAACCGATCGTTGAATATCGAAGCCGTCTAAATTTTCAAATTTTCCTACATTCACTATTTATATTCCCTGTTGAGGCGTGATAACAGTTGAAAGATTCATTTTCATGTAAGAAGTGACTGATTTTCTTTTCAAATTGGTTAACCCTTAGTGGACTGGGTAACTGCCCTGAAATCCAATTAGACTACAACCTGTACATGTCCAATTGCTTATATGGGGGGGGGGGGGGGGGGGACTCAATAGGTAGAGATGCAGGCTGCAAGCAGAGAGGTCCTCGGTTCGAATCTCACCTGCGGCAACCGCGTTGTTTCCTTGGGCAAGACACTTCATCCCCATTGCCCACGTGGCGGCACGGTGACGTTGTGTACTAAGGCGTACTGCACGTCGATGGTGCACATGTCTTCAACCAATGCTGACTCTGCTTGTGTGGAGTTGGTATGTTGGGGAGCTGACAGTTTCTCGCCGTTGCTCGGTGGTTCTCTCCGGGTACTCCGGCTTCGTCCACTCGTAAAACTGTCATGGTCATGATTAGCCATAGTGCAGAAATAAATAAATAATTGCTTATAGCAGTGATTTATAGTCAAGTTTTGGCTGCCTGTTCAGGCAGCCAAAACCTGACTAAAAATCACTGCCCGGGTGATTTGTCTATTTTCGGCAGGACCCTCCTAAAGATGGCATGGTCAGGGCACATGCTCTGATATCACCAAAGCCTGAAATAGGTCTTTAAACATTCAGGTGTGTTTAGAACAAGTCACAAAATGAATATAGATATGATTCGCTGTCGTAAAAGTATGTCACTGTTGATATTGGCAGTGGCATTTATGCGGCATAGAATGATACAACAACAACTTATTCTGTTTTTCCTAACCTGAATTCATCTTTTGTACTATCAGCAAATATCAGTCAGGACAGATTCCGAATACCGAACCGATACCAAGGTATACTCTCCAACAAATATCGAAAACAGGAATCAAACTCCAAGAATGTATGTATAAGAACCACGCGTTCGTCTCCGGACATGATTGTAATAGATTCTGCTCGCTGATATCGAACTAACAAAATTTTAACTTGCAAAATTTGCCCACAGGTTAACTAGGAAATTATTTATTTATTGGGTTTAACGACACTTTCGACAACCAGGGTCACCTCATGTCGGGTAGTTTTACGGGTGGTTGAAGCCGGAGTACCCAAAGAGAACCACCGAGTAACGGCGAGTAACTGCCAGGTTCCCCAACATACCAACTCCACACAAGCAGGTTTAGCATTGGTTGAAGACAGGTGCACCATCGACGTGCAGTACGCCTTAGTACACAACGTCACCGTGCCCCCACGTGAGCAATGGGGGTGAAGTGTCTTGCGTAAGGACACAACACGGTTGCCGCAGGTGGGATTCGAACCGAGGACCTCTCGGCTTGCAGTCTGCACCTCTACTTACTGAGCCACTGCGCCCCAACCTACGAGGAATTTAACCATTTCAGTATTGTTTGACAAAGCTCATTGAGCCCTGTCAAACAAAATTGATTTGGTTAAATTCCCACATGCAATGGGAAAAGTAGGTTGTTTGGGTATTTTAACTGTATTTAACGGTAATTGTTTACACTGTTTATAGACTTGGGAATTTCCAAGAAAATTATGGGTTTTTTTTTTTTTTGGGGGGGGGGGGGGGGGGTGTTCTTTTACTCAATAGCACCTCAACCCATTGAACTCTAGTGCTAACTTCCATGACAGTTCAGTGGCAGCAATTTGGGGTAGACTGACCAATCAATATTTTCAACGTGCAGGCTGCACGTTGAAAATATTGATTGGGCTACCCGACACAGTTACTGAACAGCCATCCCGTATTATAAGTTATTGTGATGAATTGACGGTAACATGGTCTGTGGTTTGCGACTCGGAGCTTATGTTTCGTTGTTGAACATACGCTCCGAGACGCAAACCTCAAACCATGTTACCGTCAACTCATCACAATAACGTATATGTTCCAATAAGACACTACCTATAGCCCAAAACCTACATCGTGAAACACGAGAGGCTTATTTACTGAACTTGTGATCGTTAAACGTTGCCTTGTTCAAGGCAACTTTTAACGATCATATAGGTTGAGTAAATAAACCTCTCGCGTAACCCACGACGGCACTGGAAAAATAATCAATAAACCAGATAAACTCATTCCATCTCAGTTCAAATCATAAATCGGGTTGTAATTTAAACAACATTTCACCCGGCACACCGTTTGCAGCACGTATGGAAAATCCATAAAAATGAAGCGGCTTGCTGAACACCCAGTCAATGAAGCATCTATCGGTAGTTTGTGATCGCGGTGCTTCCCGTAACAAACCGGGCGACTTCATTTGACATATTTCGCGTTGTGACGTCGGACGGCAACATTTGCCACTTGAGCCGTAAACATAGAATAATTTAATCATTTGCCCCGCCTCTGCATTTGATTGGTTGAAAGCATACAGCGTCAAAGTCGTCAAAATCGTATAAGCAAATCACGTAATGTGAATGTCTACACGTTCGCACATCCGGTCCAACATTCATCATTTATTTTATACTTTTCACCTACAACTAGGTGTACAAAGTAATAAACAAATAATTTATATTACATAAAATAAATGTCGTGTCTGTGGTAGTAGTTAGATATACAGCTGGTATTGTTTTCTCTCTCTCTCTCTCTCTCTCTCTCTCTCTCTCTCTCTCTCTCTCGCATAAAAAAATATTTGCCAGGATTTGTGTTTGTCTTTTGTAACATTACACAAGAGTGTTGACAAATCATAAAGGAGGCTGAGAATAGGGCTGACTCAGTTACTGTGGTAATTTAAAACTGCGTTTATTTAAAGATGTATGATATGAGACATAAACGGACAGGTTTAGCTTGAATTTCATAGGCAGATAAGATACAGGTACACAAAAGGAACCCAATAAATAAAACATATTCAGACAAAATGAGTTACCTGTAAATTTAAGAAAGACTGGTCCAAGTGTGTGTTCCCTCGTTCCGACCCCACGTAGCATTTACCCGAGGAGTTTTCCCTCCTTGCATCGCAGTCGCACACGAAATTTTAGTAGAAGTTTGAGGACACCTATGCATACTACCCGGCGAAGACCTTTGTCGTCTTACTTTAACTGGGTGACCCAGGGAACTATAGTTCTACTACCGAAAGAGGGGTGGGGGTTAGGAATGTGCGCGCTGTGATGCAAGGTCAGATACTCGGGGATACTAGGTGCCTCCCAGATAAGGTTACGCAGACTCGCAGAGTCTATCTTCTCCAAAGCCCGCCGGAGACATCATTTCGGGAGGTCCCCGGCGGCCTTGGGAGAAAATAATTTCTGCGGTGTTATTCAACTGTTTATGCACCCTTGTAGCGACAAGGGCAATACTGTCACCGTTAATTATATATGGGAATCATTACTCCGTGCATGAGATCAAATAATGCCCTGCCCTCTCCTCAGCCTTTCCGTATGCTTCAGAGTGCACATGTGTAACTGGCAATAAATGATAAACTAACTCTCTCTCTCTCTCTCTCTCTCTCTCTCTCTCTCTCTCTCTCTCTCCATCATAAATTACAAAAAATTCTATAGGCATATATAGATTTCGAGGCGTGGTAAGTAATACATACACATACATGTGTACGTCCATATATATTAATTGTTAGATTTGGTTTTTGTTCCTTAGGGGACTGTGGTCAGCCACGAGGGGGATGGGGCGATCAAGACATACAAAAAAGATTACTTCAGTTTTTCACACCAGCATTCTCCGCACAGGTCACGGTCGATGACCAACAGCGCTGACATGAGTGGCCTATTTTGTAACCGTTTAACCGTGTGCCGTAACTAAAGTTACTTTCCCATTATCCGTGGTATTGGTCACCAGACCACCCACCCCAGCACCAATGGTCACATAGCGTCGCCTGGGTTCCATACTGTCCCAAACGCAATGCAGTTGCATTGCGCTTAGGGCAGTATGGAACTCAAGTCGCGATAGGCGTGTTATATCTACTCATATGTCTATATTATGTACACCCCACCCTTGCGGGGGGGGGGGGGGCGGAGGGGAGAATACGATAAGTCAGTATGTTACGATTTTATGTATATGTATCAGTTAGGCGCGAGCAGGTTTTAGAATTGTCTGAATTTCCCTTATAAATTTTGCTAGATTTTTCGTCACTTTACTATTTGTGTTAGTAAATAACTGCTGGAGCTTAAGCATATTTGGGTTTCGATAGTAATAAGCTTTTATATATTTTACACGAATATGTTTAAGTTTTTCACATACCAGGATATAGTGAAATTCGTCGCCAATATCTAAACTACAAAGGTTACACTTTCTCTGTGATATTTCAATAGATGACCAACTTCCTACTTCTATAGGCAAATGATGATTTCGCGTACGAAACATAAGTAAAGAAGAAGCTAATGGGGGAGGGAGTTTGACGAGGTACTCCTCGAACACTGGGGAGGGTTTAATTAATCCGTAGAATTCGAATTTAGTCGACTTTTCCAAAGAAGCCCTCCATTCCTGTAAATTCATGTCATACAACCTTTGCTTTATAGCACAGTCAAACCATTTACAGTCCAATTCATTTTGATTGGACCATAAGTATCCAAAGCCTATGCTATTCAGCAGAGTTGATATATAATTTAACCAGGGGCTGGTATACTCCCCATCAATGTATTTACTGTACAGTAGTAGATACAGGTGCCTAGATATTTTTAATTCGTTAGAAGACACCAATTTAGCCCAGAAGTTTAAGCATCGTATTTTTATTGTGTTCTCTAGAGGGGTGAGGCCTAGTTCTCCAAAAAGCAAGCTACTTCCCGTGGACTTTTTCAGTTTCAAAACAAATTTAAGGAACCAGAGCTCCAGCTTTTCTAACGCAGTAACCTTAGTGTGCCCCCAGATTTCACACCCATACAACATAATTGGGACAATAGATTTGTTGTAGACTTCGATGACAACGTCAATCGGAAGCTGGTATTTTCTCATTTTATTTATCAGAGCGTACATAGCCTTTTTAGCCTGGTTACATCTATTATTTTTTTCTGTATTGTATGAGCCCCTCTTTGTAAATGTTGTTCCTAAATATTTGTAATTGTTAACTATTTCTATGGACGTGCCTCCGACAGAGAAGTTATCTCGTGGGTCCACTCTACCGCCAAACTTTATAATTTTAGTCTTAGAAATATTAATTTCCAATTTCCATTTCGTGCAGTATTTGTGAAAAACATCCAATAAGTTTTGCATTTTTTTTTTAGAACTTGCTAAAAGAACTGTATCGTCCGCATACAATAACACAAGAAGTCGGAGGTATAGCTCAGGGTCGTTCGGGTGTCTAAAAGGGGTGCGAAATTCAATATCCGAACAGTTATTTTGGCATAGGAAATATTCTAAATCATTAAGGTATAATGAAAAAAGGATCGGTGATAAATTTTCCCCTTGTCTAAGGCCAATATTACTCGAGAAAAAGTTGGATTTATTTTTCCCTTTCATAACGGTAGATTTAATATCACTATACATATTTTGAATTATACGAAGAACCTTACCTTCTATATGGTTTTGTTTTAATTTATACCATAGGGCCGTGCGCCAGACAGTATCAAAAGCCTTAGAGAAATCTACAAATGTGCAATAAAGAGGTTTCTTATTTAATTTTACTAGTTCCCTAACCACATGTAACGAAAAGATATGATCAAGTGTTGAGTATCCCTTTCTGAATCCTGCTTGGGTCTCAGATAGTAGAGAGTTTTCACATAAGAAAGCCGAAATTCTGTTACTTATAAGACTTGTGAATATTTTGGAGATATTACTGACCAACGTTATTTTTCTATAGTTGTCTACATCTAGGGGTGAACCTTTGTTTTTATAAATCGGTTTAATAGTGCCAATGGTCCAAGCCGATGGGAGTATTCCACTCTTCAAAATAATATTGAAAAATTTGGTGTATATGACATTAAACATATCGAAAGTAGTTTTAATATATTCATTATTTATATTATCAATTCCTGGTGCTTTCCCATTTTTCAATTTTCTTACGATTCTTTCTACTTCCTCTACTTGAATATACTCATCTAACATAGATGTATCCGTCGATTCGGGATGTGGTAATATTGGGGAAACATTCTCGCCGACTTCATCTTCCGTCGAGTTTTTATTAACCGTTTCAATATTTTTGTAACACTCATAGAAGTTTTCTAGTGATGGAGTGCGGGTTTGTTTCGAATTTCGATCAAGGGATTGTATTAGTTTCCAAAATTCCTTGTTACCTGTTTTTTTAATCATTCGAATCTTATCCTTAAACGTGGCCAAATATTTAAATTTGCTTCTTTTAAGGGATATTTTATAAAGATTTCTGCATTTAAGCAGCAAACGTTTATTCTCGATATCAGGTTGCATTCTGAATGCCTTTCTTACTCTCCTAAGATTTTTCCTAGCAGAGAGGCAGTCAACCGAAAACCAGGGTCGGTAATTCACTTTCTTTTTCGTCGTCAGACCTTTACCGTGATTTTTACGGACACCGAGTGTTTCTTTAGCTGCATTTAAGTATATTGCACACAAACTGGTATTTATCTCATCTATATTCTGTTTTGTGATGTTATCTTTTGTTTCAAGGATATCTAATTGCTCGTTTAAGAATTCGATCATTTTTAAATCAATATTGCTTCTAAAATTATCTATTTTTGAGGGGTCCCATCTATTAAGATCTAAGGCAGTATCTTCAGAGCATCCTGCGCATTGAATAGATTCGATATTTAGTTGTGAAGTTTTACCGTTAGCGGTAAAACTGTTATGTTTTTCATCCGAGAGGCCACTAATCTCTAACGCATTGTTATCAAGGCAAACAACAGTGTTAAGAGAAAAACAAATCGGAGTGTGAACGTCAGAGTACAGTTCATTGAACTCGTCAACTCTGAAGTCTGTCAATAGCTCCGCAAAGTCAGCGGTGCATATCAAGTAATCTATGACACTAACCCCTTTACATGTTGCAGCTCCACAACCCTTGTCATCGCCACATCGGCCGTTTATTACCAATAGATCATTGTTTTTACAAATATCTATTAGTTTTCTCCCAAAATTATTTGTAAAATCATCTTGGGTGTGCCTTTTATCTGTAACCATTTTAAGTTTCTTAATTTGGCTCTGGACGAAATCTGACAGCTCATTGACCCTCCCAATTCGAGAATTGAAATCACCCACAAGGGCTATTGTATCACTCGCCGTGCTTTTATCTAGGATGGATACATAGAGGGCCTCGTGGCTATCTCCGTTATCATTTCTCGAGCCTTCAAATGGTAGATAGACATTTCCTATCAGTACACTAGAGTAGTTACCTGTGTCAAATTTTATCCACTGTATATGTGGATTTTCGTCAGGGATGACCGACACCAATTTCTTATAAACACTTTTTACAGCTGTACAAATTCCACCTGATCTAGTAATAGCAACTGACTTACGATTTTTTAACGGAAATACATGATACCCATCGATTTCTATTATGTCTATATCATCTGTCTTAGACTCTTGGAAACATAAGACGTCGAAATCTGTTATATAATCCAAGAATTCCGGGTCACTCAGTTTTGACTTAAGGCCACAAACATTTAGAGACAATACATTAAGTTTATAGCCCCTCGGGCTGTCTTATCTAGTCCCCCCTCTCCCTACATTAACCCCAACCTGTGTGTTTTTATTTTGCTGGTCAGTTACTCTGTATGGTGGAGGCGTAGAAGGAAGGTACATTCTTCCATTTATAAAAAGTCTATCTCCCACTATCTTTGCATTTTCCCCTTTTTGTTTGGCATTTTTCAGTATTGGCATAAGTACATTTTTTCTATAATCTGCCACATGTTTTGGGTAATGTTCATTCACATAATAGTTCGAGTCTTTCAAAATATAGGAACGATTGCGGACACACTCACGGTCTTTGTAATATGTAAATTTTGCAACAATTGGACGAGCTTTCAAAGAGTTTCTTTTGCCAAGCCTGTGAACCCTCTCAAATGAAATTGGTCGCTCTATTTTCATTTTGTCTTTCAAGAAGTCTACTAAGATATCTTCAGTGGATGTTCTGTCATTTTCGATTTCCCTAATACCCGAGAATAATAGATTGTCCCGCATTGATTGCATCTGAATGTCAGTAACGGTTTCTCTCAGTTCAGCATTACACTCTTGGACGGTCGCCAGGTTCTCGGTGACCCGTGAGTTATCACCTTGCAAACTGCTCAACGACGATTCAACGTTATCGTTTGTGATTTGTAGGTCAACCACATCGTTTTTTAAAGAACGTGAGTCCTGCTCCAACGACTGCACTCTTTCACAAAGATTTTCCACCCTGCTCTCAATAACGTTCAACTTTGTGTGAATCAACTTAACATCAGACCTCAGTTCATCCATAATATTTAACTTTTCAGTAATGGTTTCTAGCATTTGGAAAATCCTGCTGAGATCTTGTTGCCCTGTTACTGACACAGGAGGTTGTTTAAAATCAGCAATGCCCGATTCGCTACTCCCCAACTCAAAATACACCGGCTGTGAAACTTCTGTATTTGACATTTCAGTGACAGCTGGACCCTCTTTACGTACAGTGGGTGTGGTGGTATAAGATAGATAAGAATGTTCATCAAGGGTATCATAAATGTCAGAGTCTCTATCAGTACTACATACATTACCAGCATTGTCGACTATCCTCAAACTATTAGCAATAGTGACTGGCAGACTACTCAAATCACCACTCCGTCTACGAATAGGACTACTGTGATCCGCCATGTTACCTCTCTCTCGAGCTGGTGGAGGTGTAAGATCAGATGAAGCTTTTCTTTTTGATGTCGCCACCGCCTCTATTGTTTTCCCACTCATAACTGCATGTCCAAAATGATATTGTCTTAAATCAATTAACCATTATAAAACTATAACTTAATCCATTTAATCCATTTAAAACACTTTTCTCGCAGAGACTTAAAATCAACGTCCTTCTACCACAGACATGCGCAGTAACACCTATTGAAGACTCTGGAAGCACCCACTCAATCCAATTGTCACCGTGAGGGCGTGACGGCAGACTGATAGATGGATAACAAGCTTGTAAACAAAGATCATTGATCGATTTTTCATCGCCTGCAGTCAGCGAGAATATAATGATAATTTCTCGGGAACAATTGAATTTAATAAAATATTAAAGTTACTCGAGTTATGAAGCTTGTGCTGACAATTTTCGGTTTACGTTGCATAAACCGATGGAAAACAACAGTTCTTTCTTAAATATACTAAGCGAGCTCTCGTCCAATCAGAGGAGGAGGATTTTAGTCTTGTTGGAACATAATGTTGTTATGACGTTTCATGTTCCTGGTCGGAAAAAACAGCCACTCGGGTTTAAAGGGTTAAAAAGCAATTTGAGAAACTTTATTTTCAGTTTTGAAAACAAAAGCAGTCACTTTATTTTCCGTTTTCTACACATTATTTCTAATCCGTTCTGTCCGCTTCTATTTTATAAGCTCACCTGAGTGAAGCTCAATGGGAGCTTAACTGATCGCTTTCCGTCCCTCGTCCGTCGTTAACTTTACATTATCGACTTCTTCTCACGAACTGCTGGACCAAATTCAACAAAATTTGCCGTGCATGTTCCCTATCATATGTCAATTCAAGTTTGTTCAAATCAAGTTGACCCGCCCCTTGGAAGGGCCACGCCTAAAAAGTGTGCTAAAATCTTTAAAAAATCTTCTGCTCATGAACCAGCAGTTGCAGAGACTTCATATTTGGTGTGCAGCTTTCTTTTGAGGTGTAGACTCAGATTTGTTCAAGAGAAGTTCGAGGAGCTACATTTGCCTTAGTTATGGGAGGGGCAAGAATTTTCGCCCCGCCCAGAATTTCTGTTTTCCAAACCGAGAGGCAGATTTGAACCAAATTTGATATGAGGGCGTATTGGGTCATAAGTACTTCATTTATGCCGAAATTGTTTTTCCCGTCGCCCCATGGGAACCGCAGGAGCTAAAAATAGAAAAAAATTAAAACGTCCATATCTCCAAAACTACACGGCACTGAGAATTCTTATTTGGTGTGAAGCTTCCTTAGGACCAACAGAATGGAATGGTCAAAAATGCTATCGGTTTTATCATGGGGTACTTTTTGGGGACATCAAAAAAGTGCGGAGTCAGCATTTTTTGACACTGTGGGTAATGGGAAAAACGTTTAAGACTACTTTTCTCCCAAACCACTCCCCCAAAAGCTTTCAAATTTTACATATAACATCTTTGGGAGATTGTGTCACATGTTTATTGAAATCAATTCCCTGGGTCCATATTTGGGCTCTCTATGGGAGCCCAAATGTTTAAATTAGGGCAGTATGAGGAATATTCTTTAAAAATCTTCGTCTTCAGATCTACCAATAGGAATCTTTTGATATTTGGTATGCAGCATGCTTAGGGAGGTGAGATTCAAGTTTGTTCGAGCCAAATCCCTGGGTTCATATTTGGGCTGAAAATTTAGGGTCCTGGTCCGGACTTACAAATTTTGGACCAAAATCCGGAAATTAGTTTTTTGGTTTTTTATGCGTTTTGGTCAATTTCAAGAAAAAAAAAATTCTTTTTTTTTACACTGAAAATTTGGGGTCCGGGTGGGACTTGGAAAATTTTGGACCAAAATCCGGAAGTTACTTCTTTGGTTTTTTATGCGTTTTGGTCCATTTTAAGAAGAAGAAAAAAAATTTTAGTCCGAAAAAAGTTTGTTTGGGACTTCGAAAATTTCCGAACAAAAATAAAAAAAAAATCTGTTTTTTATGCGTTTATCTCAATTTTGGGACGTGCAAGTGCGGACAATAGAAGGAAAATCCTGTGTATTGTGTGGGCACAATAGCTTCGTCTAGTTGGTATATGCTTTTCTTAGGAGGGGCGTATGCAGCTTATTCAAGTCAAATCCTTGGTTTGATATTTAGACTACCATTCCAGGTGAGCACTCCCTGGGCCCTATTGCTATTATTTGGCGTTCGCAAAGCCAGTTTGGGAAAGACTCTTGTTATTCTTCTTTTTAAAAAATTCTTCTTCATTATTTTTTTTAGTTTAAACTATATTTATTAGAAAAAATAACTTACACATACATACATCATAATATACTACAAAATGGAAGCATAAAATTAAGTAAATACAGATTATCATGATACTGTGCATGTCCTGTGATTTGTATCAGATTCGAGGTGGTGTCCAGAATGGGATCACAACTCGCCGGCAAAGCCTTTGCCGGCGAGTTGTGATCCCATTCTGGACACCACCGAGAATAGGATGCAAATCACAGAACATGCACATTACCATGATAATTCATTTATCTAACAATTCTGTCACATAAACAGATTAAATCTTAACCCTTTACCCAACGTGACGGCCAAAAGCCTTTGCCGGCGAGTTGTGATCCCATTCTGGACACCACCGAGAATCTGATGCAAATCACAGAACATGCACATTATCATGATAATTCATTTATCTAACAATTCTGTCACATAAACAGATTAATTCTTAACCCTTTACCCAACGTGACGGCCAAAACCGGCCAATGGTATTCTCAAAAAATCGCCAATTAATTTTCATTATTTTTTCATTTTTTGTCTCAAAAACATAGGTTATGACCCCTCGTTGGAACGAGCCCGTTCCAATGAGTGGTCATAACCTATGTTTTTGAGACAAAAAATGAAAAAAATTAGTTATTCAAGAATTTTTTTTTTTTTTTTTTTTTTTTGCTAGTGTTGTCTGCTTTTCATATGAAGTTAGGTAAAGGGTTAAATAATTTTTAAACATTTTTGGGACATAATGTTCGGTCGACCACTGAAACGCACATAGAATGTATCCATGTGCCTGTTATGATAGCCCGTAGCGCTACCGGAAACGAGTCGTCTATATGATACGGAATGAGAATGAGTCGTCTATATGATACGGAATCGGAACACATTATGTGATACGTACCGTTTCTCGTGGTTTTCAGGCCCAAATCTATATGATTGTTGGATAAATGTCATTAACATGTATGTCGTATAGCGAAACTTTGATAGGGACGGGATTCAACTTTAACCATAATATTTATTAAGGTCGTCTCCCGTATTTCCTAAAGTAACAAGCTGAATATTTTTTTAGGCTTTCCCAAACCCAAACTGTAAAATTTCGACCCAAATCGGTAATTTCGACCCAAAAAAGTAATTTCGACCCAAAGTAATTTCAAAATATTCATTAACCTTCTCTTACTGATCTTTATTGAAACAGAATTCATAAATCTCTTACCTGCCTGCCTGACAGCAAGCACGCCCTGACTTCGACTTTAACCATACACTAGCCACACAGTGTGAAGATTACAGTCGGAAGAAATGTTAGACTCTGCCTGCCTGCCTGCCTGCCTGCCTGCCTGAAAACGCCCGCCCGCCTTGACTTCGGCATTAATCATACACCATTCACGACAGTGTGAGAGTATTTTCGGAAGAGTTGTTAGAAATGCAGTCTGCCTGCCTGCCTGCCTGCCCGTAAGCCTAAAGGAACCCGCCCGCACTTCAACTTTAACCATACGACATTCATGCCAGTAAGAAAGAGTACAGTCGGAAGAATTGTTTCTATCGGTTAGGCACTTAGTATAGCCTTAAAAACCTACCAGCTGTTAGTACTGAAATGGTTAACCGGATAACCGGTTTGAAACCAGTTACCTACCTAACCGATTAGAAAAACCGTCAACCGGTTATCCGAAATATCGATAGTGATCGCCATTCCACGTTTAAAACGTAGTAAATCTGCCGCTTCTACTTTGTAATAGATTACACATCGAAGCCGCATTGTATATATGGAGAAATAATCGACTTTGGCGTTCAAGACTTCGTTAATGATCCGCAGTTTCCGTGAGTAATGAGTAATCGCAGAAACTATTCCGTAGTGTGTATACAAACGAACGTTGTCGAGTACTCGACAACGTTTGTTTGTATACACACTACGGAATAGTTTGAGAATATTGCTTTCCAATTTCTATAGTTTTGATCCCATATTCGGTGAAATAATGGCCACGGATAACCGGATATTATCCGGTTATAGCTCTCGGTTAGTCGGTTACGAAAATGAGCCAACCGTTTCAGCCCAACCAGCTGTATATACAAGCTGATTTCGTTGGTACCTAGTAAAACTAGTGAAATAGGTGTAACCATTATTCTCCAATCGCTATTTGAAAGAGAGTACTGTCTGAACAACTGTAATTTTCGAAATATCCTTTAACATCCTTTTACCGATGTTTAAATGTGTGCTGGCACTATTTACACAAGAATACTTCAGAGAAGTAGATATGGATTTCGAGCAATTCCGGATGGAACAATATGAAATGCAGTCTGCCTACCTGCCTGCCCACCCACCCGCCCGAAACGCCCGCCCGAAAGCCCGCCTGCCCGGACTTCGACCCTAACTATACACCAGTCACGACACTGAGATAGTACAGTCGGTAGAGTTGTTATACAGGCCTGTCTGCCTGTCGGATTAACAGCCTGCCTGCCCGCCCGCCCTGAGTTCGACTTTAACTATACACCAGTCACGACATTGTGAGATAGTACAGTCCGTAAAGTTGTTATACAGGCTTGCCTGATTAACTGCTTGCCCGCCCGCCCGATTCGCTCCCCCCCCCCCCCCCAATACCCCCGGCCGCCCTGACTTCAACTTTAAATATACACCAGTCACGACACTGTGAGATAGTACACAGGCCTGCCTGCCTGTCGGATTAACTGCCTGCGTGCCCAGCCGCCGCCGCCCCCCCCCACCCCCCGCCCGCCCGCCCGCCCGCCCGCCTTGACTTCGGCATTAACCATACACCATTCACGCCTGCCTGCCTGCCTGCCTGCCTGCCTGCTTGAGCTCATTGGGCTTTCCATAACTGCATTCGAAAATCAATGGGGAGCAAATTTTGTGTTTTGATGTCCAGCTTTATCCAATACCAGTTTTGCAAAAACGAGTACCGTCAGACAAAATTCATTAGCCGATTAATTTCGTACATTCCTGTACTCAGTTTTCCTGGGTAGGATTGGTGGTGTGGTCTATTTTCCTTTACATATCTGTATTATGTGTTATAGAGAAACACATTTTCTTTGACAAGTTTTGGTGTCACACATAATCCAACACATGTTTTGATAGCTTTATTGAGAAAAAAACTAATTTTCGTGAATTTTGCTGCTTTCTATACTCATTTTGTCCTGTCATTAAATTCAAACCCAAACAACTTGATTTTCTCTGAAACGGCCGTTAAAGTAACCAACTGTTTGGTTGCATATGTAGATGAACATTTCTGTTCACGTTTTAGTCTCACATTTAACTCTCCGGGACACTGACTGCTATAAAAAGAGTATCATTTGAAAATGGCAAAATTGGCCTTCTTTGGTTGCTACTTTCTATTAATTTGGAAAGGGTTAATTGCAAGCAGTGTGCTTTGGTACGATTAGAGATGCATACTGAACAAATCTTCTGTTGTAATTTTTTTTCTCTTTGTCTAAACTCAACATAACTTGGCTTTGGCCACTTAAAGAATAGTACAGTTTGAAATATTGTGGTTTTCAATGCATTGTACAGTTTTTTGCACTCATTTTCTCTACATGGTACTCGGCACAAGCTGGGAAATCGAAAGAAAAATGATATTTGATACCATTTTTGAATCTATGCTGACGTGCCCCGGTAATGGTATATAAATATTAACAAGGTAAACAACTCGCTTTTCGAAAACGATAGCACTCATCTTCGTCCCCCCCCCCCCCCAAATTTGATTCACACAACGTATCCAACAGTATCCGGTATCAGTGGAAAGTGGAATGAATAAGCTTTACAGTGGTATATTACCATGAGCGTTGGGTGTTCTTGGGTTGTTCATGATAACTGGGAGAAGTCGAAGAAAAGGCCGAAAAACATTTAGTCGGACAAGAAAGTGTACAGTGAAATGTGGTTTACGAGCGACAATTATCCGATTTATTATAAATGATTCGAGGTCCCATTGTCTATGGAGGGCATATTCAAATATTAACCGTATACCTTTATCAATTACTAATCTCGGATCCACATTTATTAATTTCTGGAGTTCACGTTTAACGTCTATACACTTTTTAGCCGTAACTTTGACATCTTTTCCCAAATTGACCTGAGTAGACGGCGTCCTTAGATACGCGACTTGCGCAAAAGCTTTCCCTATTCTCCCATTGGCTTATTTTCATCGATGGTTTTCTCGGCATAGATAGTAGCCAATGGGATGTCATTGTGCTTCTATGGATGCCGCTAGCTTTTTTAATTCCAAGGCCGGTTAAAAAAATGTATAAACGGCAAATGTGATCGCCAGAAATGAATAAATGTGGATCCGAGATTAGTAATTGATAAAGGCATACGGTGGTTAATATTTGAATCTGCCCTCCATAGACAATGGGACCTCGAATTATTTATAATAAATCAGATAATTGTCGCTCGTAAATCTCATTCCACTGTGCACTATCTTGTCCGACTAAACGGCCTTTTCTGCGACTTCTCCCTGTTACCATGAACAACACAAGAACACCCAACTGTCGTGAAATACACCACTGTAAAGCTTATTCATTCCCCTTTTCATTGATAGCGGGTACTGTTGGATACGTTGTGTGAATCAAATTTGAGGGGGGAAAAACGAAGATGAGTGCTATCGTTTTCGAAAAGCGAGTTGTTTACCTTGTTAATATTTATATACCATTACAGGGGCACGTCAGCAGAGATTCAAAAATGGTATCAAATATAATTTTTCTTTAGATTTCCCAGCTTGTGCCGAGTACCTGTGATTTTCTCCAAAACTAAAAGTACATAGCTCATTGTTTTTTTCTATACAGTCTGCCTTTTCACATTAAAACTTGGAAACGCCTGTAATTTGTCCAACAAATTACGATTCTCTAGTTATTATTTTTATTATTTATTTATTGTCGTTTCATTCCCAAACATGGGTATATGACATGAAACATAATTACAGTAAAACACATAGAAATATGAACATATGGGTCATACAAAACAAGCAAACAGAGAAAACAAAAACAACAAACAATTGTAAATGACAGTTTTGTTTCAACGCGGTTTTATGCACAGTTGCGCAAGTGTGCATGTGTCTTGACTTGTCACTGTGATGGAGAGACTGGGTTTCATACAAATATTCTGTTAACATTTTGTGTGTGTGTTCCATGTGTATCGAAACGTGACACTCAAATAAAATATTCTACTACTACTTCTACTGTATTTGTTTATGAATTAACGTATACCTGGTGGTTGATTTTCCGATCTGAGGTTTTGCAATGATTGAACCGCGACGTTTCAGTGGGTAGCTTGGTTATTTGTTGTATAATCTGAGTCCGCAGAATTCAAATATTGTGTGATGGTTGGTCACCGAAAAATGTCCGATTATGAGTTGGGATATGTACCCTCTTTTGTTTTTTTTTTAAATGAAGGTTTGAATAACAACAGAAACTTGATATTCTTGCTCTCTGTACTATTTTCAGGAACAGTGAGTATTTTATTTTTGGATCAGAATTGTGTGAGAAAAAAATGAGTTGCGAGACACTAGGTAGGGGTGGGGTACCTGCTATTTTTTTATTAAGCCTTTTTTCAAATCTATTTGATCATAGTTGTTGTTTTGTATGTTTGCCTGTGACGAGGGACGTGGCTAGAGGTTTCCGATGGGGGGGGGCTACAGTAGTGAATTTCCAACTAGGGATGGAGGGGCGGGAGTTGCCCCCCCCCCCCCCCCCCCCCAGTTGGAAATTCACTACCGAGAAACATTTTGAAAATGAAGCCTTGAAAGGTGACATAAAATTTATTCTAGTAACTGAAATGCCAACACATTTATAATAGAATTATTAGGTTGTTATTATTTGGTATTCTTCTGGTAAATGAATATGTGCTGAACAAATGCTCAAGATTAGTCCTAACATTAAATCAGATCTTATACAGGAATGATCAATTTTCGATGTTTCATCATTTTGTAACTGTGAATGATGGAATTAACTCAGGATAACAAACGATTTTACATGATATGATTTTCTTGAATAGCCTTTTGAGGATTTTTTTATTACGATAAATAACGTACTATAGAAATCTCGTACCGACTGACATCATGCATACTTATGAAGCTCGATATTGTGTACACTGCAGTTGAAAATAGTAACATTTGGAATTTTTACCGATTTGAAACCTAGTTGGAATTTTGGGAAGTAAAGGAGGCATCAGCATCACCAAAGAAGCTGTAAAATCCAGACGCATGGAATTTCCAACTCCTCATGACTTGTCCTCCAAATTTCCAACTTTCGGTACCCCCCTCACCCCCACTCCCACACCACCCTGTCGCCACATCCCTGCCTGTGGTGAGAAAAGCAATAATGCATCCACTATCATGACAGTTTTACTCCGATGTGTTTAATTTTTCAAGAACAATTGGTTTCAGCGAGTCGCCCCATGTGGGTGGGTACCAATGTCGGAGAGGAAAATTTTTTGCATGCATTATTTTTTTATTTTTTATTTTTTTTTAAAAATATATCAATATATCAGCTAATATATACTGTGCGCATGTGTAGTACAATTTGTTTATCTTTGAAATCGATGTTTTTTAACGTGGTGAGGTCGGATATTTTTCAACATTTTTTGTGCGCATGTGTAGTACAATTTGTTTATCTTTGAAATCGATGTTTTTTAACGTAGTGAAGTCGGATATTTTTCAACATTTCTTGAATTTAATGCCGTGTTTGCGTTAAAAAATGATGCAGATACGTAAATAAATTATATTTGGACTGAGTACGACAAGTAGAATGTTGATTATGTGATTTTTGTCTTCGAAATGAAGCGTGAACTGAGTCGACCCAAATGCGGCCAGTTTCTTTCAGTTTTAGTCAGATGAAATTTGACCGGGTTGCTCAAAGACTGTGAGGGCCAGGAGGGCCCCGGGTCACAGTCTTACAAAGACTAGTCCTGGTGTGGCAATACAAGTTGCATGGACAAAATACTTAGGTGAGCATGTGTTAACCTTCCACGAGTTGCTAAAAGTCAAAATTGCAATAAAATGGGCTGTTTTTGGACAGCAACAGCACCCAATGGGTACGCCACAAGGAAAAGTACCTCCTTTTATCGAGCGCAAAATTTATACGGAAACTTTTTTGTAAGTTGTAAGGGTATTCAAAAGTCGAAGTCTTAAACCATTTTTGGCAGGATAAAAAGAGAGACCCCTTAAAAGGTTAAATTCCCATTTTCTGTAGATTTCTCTAAAACATCTTGTAGGTTTTCAGGCCTGAACCATTCATTATAAAATGTAGGTTGTCTTTTACTGTTATGGAAGAACTTATTACTTGTTGCATAGATATGTTATATCTATAGTGTTCAACCGATGATCGGAACCGGCCACCACAATCGGCCGATTGTTGGCAATCGGATGACAACGGCAACGGCTCCTGGAACATCGGTTCAACCGATTGTTGCCAAGCATTTTGCAATGATTCATTAATCGCATTTTATTATCTTGTTCAACTGCTAATGTAAAATGATGCCAATGATACCATTCAATAAAGTTGAGAAAAAAAACACAGTGTGTATGCTTAATCTCTCCAGACGCCCCTTTTACGGGATACACAAGTTAAACGACAAGTGAAGCTCACAACTGAACGTACTTGCGGCAATCGCCAGTTCCTACCAGGAAAGTGAAGACTGTACTCCACTGACTCAGGTCGCAGTAAAATTACCAGTCGCGCACACTTGGGCGGTAAACGTGGCTCTGTGGGAGCCACGTTTACCGCCCAAGTGTGCGCGACTGGTAATTTTACTACGACTCCAGTCAATAAAAAAAATGTTTAGTTTAATGTAGTTCTTTCGAGCCTCGACTTGTCTAGTAGTGCATGGTATTACAATCGGGATCGGTATCAGAATCGGCCGATTGTGAGCTCAAATAACCGGTAATCGGTCTGCAACCATTTTTGGTAATCGGTTAAACACTAGTTTTATCATGGCTAATGTAATTACATTTGATAAGATTCAGAATGATGATGATTATGATTTCGTTTCCGACTTTAACCCTTTAACTAACATAAAAAGCAGACGACACTTGCAAACACAATTCTTGAATAACTATTTTTTTTCATTTTTTGTCTCAAAACATAGGTTATGACCCCTCTTTGGAACGAGCTCGACGAGCTCGTTCCACAGAGGGGTCATAACCTATGTTTTTGAGACAAAAATGAAAAAATAATGAAAATTAATTGGCGATTTTTGTAAACAGCGCTGGCCGGTTTTGGCCGTTACGTTGGGTAAAGGGTTAATTAAACTGTAACAAATGATATAGAGGATTGCGCTAGATCCCCATTCACCTTAGAAAATTAAACTTGCAAGTATTACACGAAAGACGATTTTAAATGCTCCATAACAACAACCAACAAAATATTATCCCTTTTAAACATTAACTGCCGCAGTCGTGGGAATATTTGTTAATGAAAATATGCCTTTTAAAATACGGAATGACTTGTCTGTTTTTATTCCCCACGTCTTTGAGTCTTTGTTTGTAGAAATATCTTCCAATACGAAATATGTTATTGGGATCATCTATCGACGAAACACTGCTCCAAAGGCTGACATTGATCAGTTTTTGACTACATTGTCTGAGATTCTCGATAAATTGAATAGGGAGAATAGAATAGTTTATCTCATGGGAGATTTCAATATTGACTTATTAAATTTTGGTAGCCATTCAAAAACTAATATTTATGTGGATTCTATGTTCAGTGCAGGCTTCATGCCCGTTATTACTCGTCCCACAAGGGTCACAGACTTCCCGGCAACTCTTATAGACCATATATTTTGTAATAAAGTTACTGAGTACAGAGCCGGAATTATTATCACGGATGTAAGCGATCATTTTGCGACGTTCTGTATTGGACAAATGACCACACGGCAGTATGCACCTACTCAGTATCATAAACGTGAATTTAAAGGAGAAAATATTGATTGTTTTAAGAGGCTTCTATCTGATAATGACTTCACTAATGTACTGAATAGTACTTGCCCGAACACTGCGTTAGAGCTGTAGGTTTTTAAATTTCTTGTTCGGTTTCGGTTTTGGATTTTCAGATGGAGTAAAACCTCGGTTCGGTTCGGTTTTCGGTTTGTTCATGAGGCCAAGTAAAATTCAATAAAACTCATTCTTATGTCCGGAGTCATAAGTGAATGGTAGTGAAATTGAGTGAAACTCAATGAATGCCCGAAATAAAGCTATAATACATGAAGAATCAGGAAGGCCAATATAATAATTACCTAAATATACAGAACTTTTATTGTGCTTGGCCATTTTTCAAGGTCTGACACCTACACGCAACTTCTCAGGGTAGTGAGAGTACCCAGACACTGCCACTGGCAGTGTCTGGGTACTCTCACTACTCTGGGAGGGCTACATTCTGTGAATTTCTGCAGCAAGAGAGTATTTAATAAAAAAAAACGAAAAACCTAAGATTACGGGATGTCGATGAACCATGGATGCCATCAGGACTTCTGCAATCCTCATTTAATTAAAAGCGGTTATATCAACAAAAAAAAAAGTTGAAAAAGCTCTCCAATACTAATATCCTTGAATATGAAAATTACTGTAAAGAGTTTAACTGATTGAAACGTAAATGCAAGGCTGAATATTATGACAACATTTTACTTGAAAACAAAAATAATATTAAAAAAACATGGGAAATTTTGAAGAAGCTATTAATAAATCAAAGAGTTCGTTTGCTTTACCATCTAGCTTCATTGATAACGAAACTGAGATCAGCGACCCAAAGGAAATTGCCGATAAATTCAATTCCTGTTTTATTGATATTGGTAAAACGTTAAATAGGCAAGTTCCCTATTCAAACAGATCATTTTCAGAATACCTAGGCAACGATTACAGAACAGAATCTTTCTTCATATCACCCTCTAATATTCAGGAGGTGGTACTTTATATAAACAGCTAGTACGGATTCTAATAATATTTCAACTAAATTATTGAAAGAAGTTGCATTCGAGGTATCGACTCCTTTAACTCATATTATCAATCTATCCTTTAGTACCGGCATTATACCCGGAAAAATGAAGATTGCTAAAGTAATCCCGGTTTTTAAGTCTGGGAATCCACAACTGTTTAATAACTATAGACCTATTAGTCTTCTACCGATCTTCTCTAAAGTTTTAGAAAAAGTAATGTACACACGGCTTTCAAACTATTTAAATACGCACAACATACTGTACGATTACCAATTTGGTTTTAGAAAAGGACACTCGACGATTCACCCAATACTACACCTCGTTAACAGCGTGGCTGAAAATAATGACCGGCCAACGAAGGATTGCACTTTGTCTTTGTTTCTATATTTTTCAAAAGCTTTTGACACCATTGATCATCCGACATTGATTAGTAAACTCGATCACTACGGGATTAGGGGCCTGGCAAAGAACTGGTTTACTGACTACTTATCGGGTAGAAACCAGTATGTTCAAGTTATGAACAGAACTTCCGAACCCAACTTGAAAGCGATAACAACTGGCGTTCCCCAGGGTTCCATTTTGAGGCCTATTTTATTTTTAATCTATATAAACGATATTTCAAAATCAACCAACTTGAACGTTTTATTATTTGCCGATGATACAACAGCCTGTACGTCATGTCACAATGTAGAAGACTTAATCAATAAGACAAACACTGAACTTCAACATATCAATGAGCGGTTTGCCGCAAACAAATTAGTGCTTAATTCTTATAAAACAAAGTACATTTTGCTTCATCCTAACAATGACACATATAATATCGGCAACAGGCGCATAGTTCTAATTGGAGCGAATATTGAGCCAATTGGTAAGCGACAAGAAGACTCTTCAGTGAAATTTTTAGGTATTTACATGGACGAAAATCTAGCTTTTAGACACCATACATCGACATTTGTTCCAAAATGACAAGGGCCATGTACGCAATAAATTGAGCTAAAAATACTCTTTCACAAAAAGCATTAAAAACTTTACTTTTTTCGTTGGTCCATCCTCACTTACTTTATGGTATACAAGTTTGGGGCCACGCTCCATCTGCCAACAGAATCTTTCTCTTGCAAACAAAGATCATTCGTATTATTAGTAGGAAAAAATATACCTCACATACACAGATCCTCTTTTCCGTATGAATGGCATTCTAAAATTTAGTGACCTTTATAAACTTCATGTGCAGCTATTCATGCATGACTGGTGGAATAAAAGATTACCAGTATCCTTCGAAAATGTCTTCACGGAATACAATAATCCTTCTGGTATGGATACCAGACAATCCGGGAAAATTCGAACATCCAAACCAGGAACTAAATTTTCATCTGATCTCCCTATTCACACTTTTCCTCGATATTGGAATGAAATTCCGCAAGTTCTACAACGTTATACCAGACAACAGTTTAAGAAAATCATAACTGACAATCTTCTGAAATCATACTTTATCCATGCTAATTGTGGGCGCTCTGAGTGTACTGACTGCAACCCTCTGATTCGTTAGTGCATGGTGAGCATGATGCATGTGATTGACGTTCTCAGTCAAAGTTTAGTGGTTTCCAATTACGGCGCATCTCCCCTTTTATACGTATACGTGTCATTTGCATCGGGCTCGGTGTGGAGTGCTTTTGACCAAAGATACCTAAATTATAGTGCAGTTAGAATGCAAGTACTCTATCTTGAGACCTGACTCAGGGGCATGTTTTGTCTGACAGGGCTCATTGAGCCCTGATGGACAGGGCATGCACTTGATTGAATCCCGCCAAAAATATTAAGATTTGTCAAATCCACCCATTTCTGGTATTTCAACACATTTCATCGTCCTGATCTGAATATTTCGCTTTGGAACCTCACTCAAGTTCATGTTTTGCCTGACAGAGCTCCTTGAGCCCTGATAGTCGGGGCATGCAGTTGACTGAGTCTCGTCTGAAATAAGATTTGTCATATCTGTTCCATTCTGGTATCTTATCACTTCTCATCTTCTCATCTGAATATTTCATTATTGAATGGTTCACTGAATCACTGAATGGCTTGAAACTCTGCTGTCTTGACCGTTTTTTTCTCTATTTTTTTCTCTATTTTTATGGGGAATAGTAGGAAGACAGCCAACAGGGCTATGCTGTTTCCCGAAGTACACATATTAGTTTAAAGTTATTTCTGTACAATAATTATACTGCAAATAAAAATTTCAATTTCAATTTCAAAGTCGAAGTCTTAACCCATTTTTGGCAGGATAAAAAGAGAGACCCCTTAAAAGGTTAAAATTCCCATTTTCTGTAGATTTCTCTAAAAACATCTTGTAGGTTTTGAAGAAAAATTGTCTATTCACAGGTCTTTGTGTGACATTACAAGTTGCATGGACAAAATATTCCTATGAGCGTTTATAAACCCTTTACTGAATGCCAAGCATCATAATTTTGTTGAAATGTGCTGTTTTCGGACACGCACAGCGCGCATTGTATACCCGAGAGATACACATACTCTCCTTTGTTGGAAGTGGAATTCACTGAGGACCATTTTTGTAAGTAATAAGGGTATTCAAAAACCCAAACGGTAACCCCTTTTGGATGGTTAATAGAGATACCCATCAAAAGCTTTAAAAAATCATGTTTTCCCTGGGTTTCTCTACAGACATCTTGTAACTTTTCAACAGAAAATGGCCATTGGTAGGTCTTGGTGTCTCATTACCGCTTGCATGGATAAAATATTCCGTTAAGCATTTGTTAACCCTCCATAGGCTGCTAAAGTTCAACATTTCGAAGAAATAGTCTGTTTTTGGACACCAACAACAACAAATGAGAATGCCACAGAGAAACATAACTTCTTTTACCGGACACAAAACTGATAGGGAAAAAGTTTAGTAAGTAGTAATGGTATTCAAAAATGGCGGTCTTAACCCATTTTCGCCTGGTTAAGGAGATGCACCCCTTGAAAGCTTAAAATTCCCATTTTCGGTGGATTTCAAGACAAATTGACCGTTTGCAGGTCTTGGAGTGACATTACAAGTTGCATGAACAAAGTATTCCGGTAGGTGTCTGTTAACTCTCCAGAGGCTGCCAAGCAGAGAAATTTTGAGAAAATCGTCTGTTCTTGGGCACCCATTGCACCCAATGTGTACCTGCGAGATAAACATAACCTCCTTCATTGGAAGTGGAATTCACCGAGGTTCATTTTTGTAAGTAATGAAGGCATTCATAAAATCAAGCATTAACCCGTTTAGAGTTGGTTACAGAGAGATACCCCTCAAAAGGTTCAAAATTCATGTTATCCGAGGATTTCTCTAAAAACTTCACGTAGATTTTGAAGAAAAATTGGCCATTTTTTTACTTGTATATCACCCGTTGAATACAGAATCATTTATATCATAGCGACGATTCCGTTGAATACAAGGGTTTAAAGTTTAATGGATGTGTAATAAATAGTAATGAAAAGATAACTCAAAAATATACAATGTAATCTTACAGGTGGGAAGGGTGACAAAATACTAGAGTATTAGGCGAATACAGACAGTGGAAGCCAAGCAAAGGATAGATAAGCGATGTTGCACTGTTAAAAAATTCTGTAGTGTTTGCGGCACATTTTGCTGGTCTCCCTGCTGCCAGCACCTTTTGCCATAATTTTAAGGGAACTTTTGTTAACTGTTGGACTGCTTAAGATTTTGGGATATAAAAAAATAGTTCTTATAAATTTATTTTATTAAAAATTATTGGAGAGTGCCTATAGGCACTCTCCAATAATTTTTAATAAAATAAAATAAATTTATAATAACAAAATACAGTTAACTTAAAACTGACTATGAAATATAAGCAAACATCAACCAGTTAAGAGTGCATATCACACAGACAGCCCACTAATTCAATTATTTCTGTAACTAAATTCCACATTATTATTTTCTTAGACGTCCAGTGGAATAGCGGCAAGGGTGGGGATACTGTATAATTATTTCAAAGTGATGTGTATGTTTACATTTTATAGTGTTAACAAAAGTTCCGTGAAAATTACGGCAAAAAGTGCTGGCAGCAGGGAGACCAGTAAAAAGTCCCGTAAAAACTGCGGAATTTTTTAACAGTGTGTGGTAGAAGCCAGTGGTTGAACTACTGGAAGCTAGGAGCTCTATAGGATCTTGAAATCCCACTTATGGAATCCTTTTTGTGGAATCCCTATAGAATCCCTTGTGGAGAAACATCTGCGGTTACAGAATTCCTTCTCTAAAACAACGAAGATATCCTTTATATATTTTTTTAAATCGCGTTCGACGCAAACTAAGCGATGAAAAGTAGTAAAATAATTCCCGACACGCACATACATCAATATTATTACCCTAAAAGAGATTATCGCACATCACAATAAGAGCAATCGTTTTCACGTTAACTCCGACTACAGAGGCGGAAGAACCAGGGGGCACGTGCCTCTCCACTTTTTTGCACAAATATGTTTCGCAGTTACACACTGAGTTACAGTGGGCGCTTGCAAACGTGTCAGTATACAGGCATTTCTGTAACACTACTTTCAAACCCGAACAATATTTAGCCAAAGAATCCCACTTTCGGCCGCTTCGGTCCGTTTCTTCTACTGGCCTCCGGGTTGCGGTGGCGTGGTTGTAACTGGTCCTCGTCAGCTCATCGAAGTTAAGCAACGTCGAGCCCGGTTAGTCCGGTTAGGATGGGTGACCGTCTGAGAGATCGATTCGGACTCCCGCGTTGTGTCCTTGGGCAAGGCACTTCACCCCGATTGTCCACATGGGGGCACGGTGACGTCGTGTTCTGACGCGTACTGCATGTCGATGGTGCGCATGTCTTCAACCAATCTAACCCCGTCTGTGCTGCAGTGCGGAGTTACGGATGCAGGGGAGCTGACAGGTACTCGTCCTTGCTCGGTGGTTCTCTCCGGGTACTCCGGCTTCTGTCACCGACACGATATGACCTTGGCTGTTAAAGTGTCGTTAAGCCTTAATAAATAAATAAATAAATAAATAGTAGAAGAAGCGGACAAAACATTGACCACACAGCGGCATATTCATCTGAACGAGCGACTGTAGCACGTCATGGTACATTTGCCGATATACGATTGTAACCTTTCTCACACTGGATCGAACCATAGCATTGTAAATTTGTGCCCCTCTACTTTTATCGAGCTTCCGCCGCCCCTGTCCGACTGTACGCTTCAGGATAAAACAAATTGTCAATTTTCAACACAAAAGTGGCGAGCTCGTTCCAACGAGGGGTCACATGATATGGTTTTGTTGGAATTTTTTGAAAAATTTTCAAAAATGATATTTAAAATAATAAATTTTGATATCGTCTGCGTTGGGTAAAGGGTTAAAAATAATTTAACATTAACCGTTTGAACCCTGACAGTATCTTCCATGTCAGTTCCATGGTAGCAATAGGAAGAGTCCATATTTATTATTTGAGGGTAGATCAATGAGGTCTGCACGTTGAAAATATTGATTGGTCTACACCACACATTTACCTTGCGGTTACCCCCCTTAATGACAGTGGCGTAGATAAAGGGAGGCGGGGGCGGAGCCCCCCCCCCCCCCCCCCCACCAGAAGTTTTGTCGGAAATTTTTTTGACCATTTTTAGGCGAATTTATGCCTAATTGCATTAAAATGCTGGCTTTGGGGATAAAACCATGCCATTTTGGGTAAAAAATACCAATTTTCAGTACATTTGCAGTAAACAACAGATTCTTTCTGTTTGTTTGGGGTTTTGTTGTTGTTACACTGTCGGAAAATTTTCGGTCTGTCGAAAAATTTTGGGCTTGCCCCTCCGCCAGCGAAAAGCTATCTACGCCACTGTTTAATGACATTATGGCGTAGCTTGTCACCCGACCGGAAGTACGGCCTGTGGAGGTAAAGGTTTAATGTCTCTAGATTATAAAATGAACAGGGGAAATCCCGTACTTCAAGCACAAAACATGAAAAAGGTGATATAAACAATCACACTGTCGGTAATTTTGTATTAATTTACAGTGGCGTAGATAAAGTGGGGGCCGGGGGCGGAGCCCCCCTCCCCCCCAAACCAGAAGTTTTGTCGGAAATTTTTTGGGTAAAAAATACCAATTTTCAGTACATTTGCAGTAAACAACAAATCCTTTCTGTTTGTTTGGGTTTTTGTTGTTGTTACACTGTCGGAAAATTTTCGGTCTGTCGGAATATTTTGGGCTTGCCCCTCCGCCAGCCAAAAGCTATCTACGCCACTGATAATTTATATAGACAGTACACACATTCACCATCAATATTCAGAAAAAATGTTGACCGAACTTTTTCTTTTCGTAAAAAAAATTAAAACACCAAGTGAAAATTGAGTGATTGGGCTATATCAAAATAACAGGGGAAATATATAGAGGATATCTTGTGTTTTTGAGTGGATACCGAAAATTATGTCATGAGTGACCGAGTCAAATGTTATTTTTCGCGAGCGAAAATACCCATTTCTCTCGGCCACAAGTAAGATAATTTTCGGTATCCACTCAAAAACACTAGATTTTCTTTTTATTATATGCTTTTTGTAAGAATCTGATAATTCCACTCGTTTCAACCTTGAATTGATGCATGAAAGTAAACGGCGCATTGAATCATTGATACGCGGAAGTGATTTGATTGATACTCGGAACAGATAGCGTCTTGCAATCTGATTCAGCTGGCAGGTTTCCAGTCCAATTATGGCCTGAAAGGACGTAAAGCGGCCCATCCACAGTCAATATAATTGTCAATATTATTGACTCAATATTATTGACAATATAATGTTTGCCCTCAACTGCACTATCATTTTGATCAATATTTCTTTCATTTCTGATTCGACAATCATAGGATTGATTGATCAATCTTTGATTGATTTTGCCATGTTGATGGCTCTGTGTTTTTGACAAGAATGAAATATTGATCAATACAATTGATGTGACAAAAATGCACATCAATATTATTGACAATACGTCAATAAATATTTGAGCTCTCTGATATTCTTCAATACATTGATCAAGTCTTCAATATCGCCCATTCATGATCAATAAGATTGTCAATATAAATTATTGACAATTATATTGACAATCATATTGAGTGTGGATGGCCCGCTTAATATAAGGTTTTGGTTTGGTACGTCCTATAGTTGGAAATTCGCAGGGCAAGTCATGAGAAGTTGGAAGTTCTCATTTATCTGGATCTTTGGTGATGCTGATGTCTCCTTTACTTCCCAAAATCCCAACTCGGTTTCAAATCGGCAAAAATTCAGACTGTTACTATTTAAAACTACAGTATACGTTATATCGAGCTTCATAACTTTGCATGATGTCAATCGGGACGAGATTTCTTAGTAGTACATTTACTTACCGTAATAAAAAAAAAAAATCCTCCAAATGCACATCAAGAAAATCGCATCATGTAAAATCGTTAACCTGAGTTAATTCCATCATTCACAGCTACAAAATGATGTTAGGAGAGTGTGAATTGCTCAAAATTCCCAGCTTGAGCATTTTTTTAGCACATATTCAATTCCCAGAATAATACCAAATAATAATAACCTTATAATTCTATCATAAATGTGTTGGCATTTCAATTACTAGAATCAATTTTATGTCCCCTTTGATGGCTTCGTTTTCAAAATGTTTCTCGGTAGTGAATTTCCAACTATGGGGAGGGAATGTGTTGGCATTTCAGTTACTAGAATCAATTTTATGCCCCATTTCATGGATTCATTTTTAAAAATTTTCTCGGTAGTGAATTTCCAACTAGGGGTGCGGACCGGGAGGAGGTTCCCCCTCCCGGTCCGTCCCCCTAGTTGGAAATTCACTACCCCACACCCCCCAATCGGAAACCTGTAGCCACGTCCCTGCTTCCGTAATATAATACCAGTAACCGTTGTAATTTATTTATTTATCAGCATGTCCCAAATCTCCAAATTCTGTCTTAACCCATTATCAGCATGTCCCGAAACTCCAAATTCTCTCTTAACCCTTTACCTAACGCAACGGTCAAAACCGGCCAGCGCTATTCTCAGAAATCGCCAATTAAAGTTCATTATTTTTTTTTATTTTTTGTCTCAAAAACATAGGTTATGACCCCTCATTGGAACGAGCTCGTCGAGCTCGTTCCAAAGAGGGGTCATAACCTATGTTTTTGAGACAAAAAATGAAAAAAATTAGTTATTCAAGAATTATTTTTGCAAGTGTCGTCTGCTTTTCGGGTTAGGTAAATGGTTAACCATCATGGGCGCAGATCTCTTCCAAAAAGTGGGGGGGGGGACGGGCAGATGCCGAAGGCATCTGCAGCGAGTGCCGCAGGCACGAGCCGGCAGAGGGGGGGTTTGGGGGGTTCTCCCCCCAAGAAAATTTTTAAATTGCGCTTTCAAATGGTGCATTCTGGTGGCCTCTGGGGTATAATTTCTCTTAATTATTTAGTAGAAAAAAATATGTTTTTCAACAGCCTGTTGTAATTTTCTCAAAATGCTCAACCATAATTGTTCCCGCTTTACCGAGCGTTCCCTATTAGATTAACACAATTCAAC
This sequence comes from Pictodentalium vernedei, assembly GCA_031216915.1. NCBI lineage: Eukaryota > Metazoa > Mollusca > Scaphopoda > Dentaliida > Dentaliidae > Pictodentalium > Pictodentalium vernedei. The sequence goes on along the minus strand of CM062294.1, from coordinate 519,501,303 downwards.
TGTGCGGTGGATTAGCATAAGGGCCCAACAGATGGAGCGACGACGTATGTGTCGGGCCCGTTAATGGATTAACAGATCCAATAACAGCCCGACACATACGTCATCAACAAGTCGCGTGAATTGAATGAATTCGATCGATAAATTTCGTTCTCAAAATATAAACAAAGCAGACGATACTGTCTTGCACATTTTCACGAGCTCAGTACCGGCCTATTACTCTCTCTGCATAAGAATTCTGTCGGCAACATTGATATTCCGATATCAAATAGTTATGCTGCTTATGCATTCGTGCAACCCACAGCTGTGTCTGGCTGAGTAACAACTTATTTGAAGGCGCAGTGTTGAACAACTGTTCGTTGAACGTTACGTCAGTCCAAACATGGACCCACAGACATAGTCCGTAATATAATTTTTGTGGTTGATACGGCTACAGTACAGGCCGTACCAACCCCAAAATTATATTACGAACTGTGGGTCCAAGTTTGGACTAGTTGAACGAGTATCAGAAGTGAATCTCGCATTAAAATTGATGAGAGGGTGCAGCAGTGGGGGAGCATAGTGGGGGACATGTCATACCATGTCCCCCCAGTGGTGGGGGGACATGGCATACCATGCCCCCCCTTGATGAGATCTGGGGGGGGGGGACACGTCCCCCCCCCCCCGTCCCCCCCCCCCATGATCTGCGCCCATGTTAACCATTAATCCAACACGCGGGATATCAAAATTTACTATTTTAATTATTGTTATACAATACTCAAAATCTGTCAGCAAAACCATACCACGTGACCCCTCATTGGAACTAGCTCGTTCCAGTGAGGTGCCACATCACATGGTATGGTTTTGTTGAGATTTTTTGACAAAATATCGTTTTTTTCAACTGCTCACTTCATAAATTCCACTAAGACTGGATAACACGGCATTTCTGATAGAAACTAGTGGTGCAGTGAAACAGAGAATTTCCGACAAAAAATTGTGCGCTCGATAGAAGAAGGCACTTTTCTTTGTGGCGTACCCATTGGGTGCTGTTGGTGTCCAAAAACAGCCCATTTTATCACAATTTTGACTTTTAGCAGCCCGTGGCGGGATAACAAATGCTCACCCGAGTGTTTTGTCCATGCAACTTCTATTGTCACACCAAGTCTTGCGCGTGGCCAATTTTTCTTGAAAATCTACAAGACTCGTTTAGAGAAATTCACAGAAAACATGCATTTTTGAGCTTTTGAGGAGTATAGCAGGTTAATCAGCCCAAAACGGGTTAACGCTTGGTTTTTTGAATAGCCTTGTTACTTATAAAAATGATCCGCGGTGAATCCCACTTCCAATAAATGAAGTTATTTTTATCTCTCGTGTATCGTTTGGGTGCTGTGGGGGGGGGGGGGGGGGGGGGGGCGAAAACAGCCCATTTCATCAAAATTTCTATGTTTGGCAGCCTGTGGAGGGTTACCATATGCATTGCCTAATATGTCTTGTGTATCAATGGTCGTGTCACAGGCAGGTCTAGCAATGATGAAAATTTTTAAAAAAATTACAAGACGTGTTTCATC